>CM043121.1:67778155-68176049 GCA_023701765.1 Hylyphantes graminicola
CAAACTAAAAACTATATTTTACGGTGTATTAAAAAAATTACCTTTATTATTTTCTGAGAGGCACATCCAGTTTAGTTCAGTGGAAGTTGAGGAGCTTGAAATAAACTATTTTGTGTTTGCTCTGATTCCACAAACGCACTTTGTCAACTTTTTTGTAGTTTATAGTCCATCTTTTGAATGCTTTTAAAATTTACTGATAGAGTGTCTTTATTTGCAAAATCTTCTGAAATCTCGTTAGACCCTAGTGCTGCCATTTACATTTAAATTAAAAAATGGACTAAATGGACATGTTATGCAATGAAAGGCTGAAATGTGATTTTCAGATTATCTTCAATTCAATGTGAAACCGTTTTAGTTCTTGAAACATCCATTTAAATAGATGCCAGGTCTCGGGAGGGTATTGAGAGCCTTTAAAAGTTAGGAATCGAGGATAGGTGGAATTGTGGCGATTGGGTCTGGCAACACAAAGTGTGACCGGATTCGATCGCCAGAGGGCTTTTAGTATATAAACCCCAGTTGTGCTGAGCGCGGGCGCTTAGAAACAGTGACCATGCCATGCTGTTGAAATAAACATAACTTATTAAGTGAATTAGTCTCGTCTCCTATTAGTCAACATGAATTACTTCAACCATATATACTAGCAACTAAATAATGGTGACTTTGCGGACGTACGTGTCTTCTGGTTTATGATCAAGATTGGGGAAACGCCCCTTCGTTCTACTATACTGGAAGCACGATGAAAAATACCATGAAGCCAGCAATGTGTTGTGATATTTGGTGTTGACATGGTGGTTCGAGCTAATTCAAGAATGTTCCGGCAGCACGTCACTGAATAACAGAACTGTTTCCTATTGTTGTTTAAAATTAATGGGGAATAGTGTTTACTATAAAAACTTAGTTTATTGCTGGGATTATTTTGGAATAACGTTTAATGCTAATATTTTTGTAAATAATTTTTCATATTTTTAATTCTTTTAATAACAATTTTTAATACTAATCTTTGATTAATGGTCTGGATTTATATTGGAATAGCGTATAACCTTTGGGAGTGTTAAACGTTTTTAAAGTTATAGAAGTAGTTTAATCATTTTTTCCTGCATTCGTTTTGAACCTTGCACATGGCCGAGGTCAGCGCAGTCCAGATTCCGGTTTACAATCGGTCAGATCCAGCTTTATGGTTCGTGATGTGCGAAAGTACATTTCAGCTGGCTGTCCCAAAACCGATCACGGAATCAAAGACTAAATATAACTATATTGTTTTCCCATTTGCCACCGGAAATTGCAACACTATTCGGGACGTGTTGATGAAACCTGATGAACAAGAACCATGCGGTTTCTTAAAAACTGAGTTAATTAACAGGTCGAGTGAATCGGATCAACAGGAGATTAGGCAACTGCTCTCTGTTGAAGAACTAGGCTCTCGAAAAGCCCTCAGAGTTGGTGCGGGACATGAAGCGTCGTGCTGAAACCCTTAAGGTTCCTGAAAAAGTAATGCTGGAATTATTTTTGCAGCGTATGCCCACATCGGTTCAGACCATTTTGGCTGCCGTGTCTGATCTGAACGTGGACAAGGCTGCGGAAATTGCGGATAGGATTTTAGAAGTTACCCCAACACCTACCGGGATATTTTCTGTCGGCGGAACCAATAATTCCGTTCGAAGAAAGACTTCTGGCCGAAATTAATAAATTGAATAAACGTGTTGATCAACTGGCAGTTGGCAGAAGTCGATCTCCCGTTTCGAAATAACGGGTTTCGGAACCGCCGACGGAGTGTGTCCAATAACCGGGATTTTTGTTGGTACCATCGCCGATTTGGTAGTAAGTGCAGAGAAGATAAATGTGTTTCACCATGTTCATATAAGGGAAACGCCCACGGCAGAGAGTAGAGGCGGCATATTCTTTGCCCAGTGGCATTTCGCGTCGCCTGTTCGTGCGGGACCGGAAAACTAACGTTTCATTTTTGGTCGATACAGGTTCAGACGTTTCGGTTATTCCTGCAAATAATTACCAAAAACGGAATAAACCCGTTCAAACGTTAAGTGCGGCTAATTCTACCGTGATAAATGTCTATGGACAGCAAACACTTTCGCTGGATTTTAAATTGCACAGAAACTTTTTTGTGGACCTTTCTAATTGCAAACGTTTCTACACCAATCATTGGAGCGGATTTTCTCCATAATTTCGAGTTGGTACCGGATCTTCGGAGCAAATGTCTCGTCGATCTCAAAACAAAATTTCAAGTTGAAGGTCAAATTAAAAGCTCAGGTATACATTCAGTAAAAACTGTGTGTAATAATTCAAATTCGAGTTATTATAAATTACTGTCAAATTTTCCTTCGATCACAAAACTACCAGACCCGAACCAACCAGTTAAGCACAATACAGTGCATTTCATAAACACAAAAGGTCCTCCGGTTGTGGCAAAGCCTAGGAGATTAGCTCCCGATAGGTTAAAAATAGCCAGAGCAGAATTTCAGAATATGATGGCATTGGGGCACATGAGACCATCCAAAAGTAATTATGCATCCCCACTGCACATGGTCCCCAAAAAGGGAACTTTGGAATGGAGACCAGTGGGAGACTTTCGGTCTTTAAACGCACAAACGGTTAAAGAAAAGTACCCAATCCCATGCATATCTGATTTTACTGCTGAGCTACATGGTGCAAAAATATTTAGTCATGTAGATCTAGTAAAGGCGTACCACCAAATCCCTATTAACGAGGATGACATTCACAAAACTGCGATTTGCACACCCTTTGGGCTTTTCGAAAGCACCCGTATGCAATTCGGGTTGTGCAACGCGGCTTCAACGTTCCAACGTTTTATAGATGAAGTCACTCGTGGGTTATCGGGGGTATACGCTTTTGTAGATGACATTTTGATTGCATCTAAGAATTCGGATCAGCACCTGGAGCATCTAAGGACTTTGTTCCAACGACTAGAGGATTACGGACTTTGCATCGGGGTCGACAAATGTAGTTTTGGCAAAACTGAAATTGAGTTTTTGGGTTTTAAACTATCTGGGGAGGGAATAGAACCACTTTCCGACAGGGTTAAGTGTATCATTGATTACCCTCAACCCCAGACGGTAACCTAATTGAGAAAATTCTTAGGTTTATTCAATTTCTACCGTCGTTTCGTACCCAGAGCGGCCCATATTCTTGCTCCTTTGGTTAAGTTTTTAGAAGGGCGGAAAGCTGCCAAACGAAAAACTACTGAGCTACTACAATGGGACGAAAAGTCTGAAAAAGCCTTCCAGGAGGCCAAACAATCTATCGCACATGCAACTCTCTTAAGACATCCGATACCGGGGGCAAAATTGAGCGTTTGGGTAGATGCTTCCGACTTTGCTGTAGGAGGCACATTAATGCAAAATTCGGAAGGTAAATGGGAACCTCTCGCTTTCTTTTCAATGAAGTTAAATAAAACACAATTGAAATGGTCGACTTATGACAGAGAACTGTTTGCCATATATTCGTCGATCAGGAAATTTAAACATGTTGGAAGGACGAGAGTTCCAAATATTTACAGACCAAAAACCCTTAATATACGCATTTAACCCTCTAATGCATGAATTTTTATTTTCATCCCAAAAAAATATATATGTATCTTCAATGCTCATACATTATGGGAAAAATACTGAAAAAAATTTAACTGCATTAGGTTTTAAATAATTTCAATTTAAAAAAAAATTTCCATGCGACAAAAACCAACTAAAAAATTCCAATTTTGATAATAATGACTAGAAAACTACTAAATATATTTTAAAATAACCCTTTTTAACTATATATATTTTTTCAAAACAATTTATTTGTATTTAGTACTAAAATTATTATACTTTGACTTACGCCAGAAAACGTAATTTCACAACAGTTAATAACCTCCCTCTTTAATTTTGAATACACTTTTACTACTGTCATTTATGAGTTTTATTATCAACTAAAACTTCAGAATGGAATGTAATAGATGAAAAAAACACAAATTTGTCAAGATTGAGGTCTACTTTAATAGAATAAAGTGGATTATGTAACTTGTTACCAAACGGTAACAGTATGCATTAGAGGGTTAAACAAAACCCCGATAAATGTTCCCCAAGGCAATTGCGCCATTTGGACTATATATCGCAATACTCGACTGATATTAGGCATGTGCGAGGTTCGGAAAACGTGGTCGCCGATGCGCTTTCTAGGATAGAAGTAAGCTCTATTACCAAATCTGAATTTCTAAAATTAGATGAGTTAGCGGCTTGTCAAAAGGATGACCCAGAATTGCAAAAATTGTTGCAAGGAAACAGTTCTACATCACTTAAGTTGGAGTGTAGACCATGTCAGTTATCGTGCTCCGATGTGTGGTGTGATACCTCAACTGGTGTATCTCGGCCGTTTGTACCAGCAGCTTATCGTAGATTGGTGTACGAGCATCTGCATAATATTTCGCATCCTGGAATCGCAGCGACGACTAAGCTGATATGTTCAAGATACGTGTGGCCGGATATGAAACGTCAAATAGCAGAATGGACAAGGTGCTGCGAGCCGTGCCAAAGATCTAAGATACAAAGGCACACACGAGCACCGTTGGGTACATTCTCCTTGCCAGATGCGAGATTTTCACACGTTCATCTTGACATTGTGGGTCCACTACCACCTTGCGACGGATACAGATACCTGTTAACTATGGTGGATAGGTTTACCCGATGGCCAGAAGCCTTTCCGATAGGGGACATGAAAGCCACTACGATTTGCCAAGCAGTTTTCAGCGGCTGGATCTCGCGATTTGGGTGTCCTGCGGTGATTACGACCGACCAGGGATCACAGATGCGATCATCACTGTACAGGGAGTTCTCCAACATGCTCGGGACCAACAGAATACAGACGACTGCCTACCATCCGATTGCCAATGGATTGGTGGAACGATTCCATCGACATCTGAAATCCTCCATCAAGGCACACGAAAGTTCCAGATGGACAGATATCCTTCCAATTGTCCTACTGGGAATATAGTACGAGAGCTAGCAACGTCGGAAAAACAAGCATTTCAGGTGGGCCAGTTTTAGGATATGCTATCTCTCTCACTCTCCCGGACATCATATGGGCAATCTGGCTGGCGGTAGTGGTTGCGTTCCTCAGTGCGCATCCTACTAATACAAGTAAAAAATTGATTTCTCAAATCATTTTAGGACGTTTTATTTTTTTATTATTATTTTTAGTGAACTTTTTGCAACATAAATCTATTATTGCCAGACATTTTTATTGTTGTTTAAGCTGTGCCAGACGCTAATTTTGATTTTAAAAGCTCAAGTGTTGCCCAAATTATCAGCTCATTACAAGTATTGCCACATGCTATTGCGTAATGAATGACGATGACGTAATTACAATGATTGGTGAATTCACATCTGAGCTGGTAATTTGGGCAACACTTGAGCTTTCAAAATCAAAATTAGCGTCTGGCACAGCTTAAACAACAATAAAAATGTCTGGCAATAATAGATTTATGTTGCAAAAAGTTCGCTAAAAATAACAATAAAAAAATAAAACGTCCTAAAATGATCTGAAAAATCAATTTTTTACTTGTATTAGTAGGATGCGCACTGAGGAACGCAACCACTACCGACAGCCAGATAGCCCGTATGATGTCCGGGAGAGTGAGAGAGATAGCATATCTTAAAACTGGCCCACCTGAAATTCTCTCTCAAAAACGTTGCTAGCTCTTAAACTAATACGCACGGCGGTCAAGGGAGATATCGGTGCTTCTTGTGCAGAAATGGTGTATGGTATGACTCTGAAATTGCCCTGTGATATGATCGATAATTCCAAGACTCAGTTTGGCAATGAAGAATTTGTGAACCAACTGCGGAAAGCTATGCGAAATCTCAACC
The DNA here is from genome assembly GCA_023701765.1 of Hylyphantes graminicola. Taxonomy (NCBI): domain Eukaryota; kingdom Metazoa; phylum Arthropoda; class Arachnida; order Araneae; family Linyphiidae; genus Hylyphantes; species Hylyphantes graminicola. The sequence goes on from CM043121.1 coordinate 67,784,032, forward strand.
CTGTGGCGACATCTGCTCATGGTTCAGTGAGGACATATGTGAATCCGTCTCTTAAAACTTGCACTCATGTGTTCCTAAGGGTGGATTGTGTCAGACCACCTTTGCGACAGCCTTACACGGGACCACATAAAATTGTGAAACGTTCGAACAAGACAGTGTGCATAGAACTTAACGGTAAAAAGTCTACAGTGTCAATTGACAGAGTAAAACCTGCATACTTGATGTCGAACGATGCAGTGCAACTAACTGATAAATACATTCCCTCAAATAAGGACACTCTGCCGGGAGATTCGAGTCAAGATAGAGTTATTGTCACTGAACTGAACTGAAACTCTGGAAGAATCATCCCATGATAAGCTGGTGAAGCTTTTTTTTGGGTCACTTGGCGACAGCTTTAGGGAGAATATGTGCCATATTTGGCATAATCTCGCCGATCAAAATGGACACTTGACTTGCAGTTTGCATTGGATGTCGCCAATCGCTCGCCAAGAATAGTACTCCAAGGAATTTAAGTTTTAAAGATTGTTGCCGCAATTTTATTTTTTTAAAAGTACATGTTTCCGAAACTTCATTATGTAAAGAACCTCCTAAAGCAATAATCTATCAACTTTCTGCTTAAAAAATTCTTGAAAAAGTTGGTTTAAAATGTCTATTTTAACAGGTAAAGTATAGGATTGGCGGCAAAAGTTGGGTTACTCTTACAGGGTTGCCGGGCTTCACCGACCCGTTTGACGAGTGTTTCGATACTCCTTCCAGAGTTTCAGTTCAGTTCAGTGGTTATTGTTACCAGATCAGGCAGACGTGTGCATTTTCCAAAACATCTATCGACCATAATTAGTTAGTGAATTATATTTGTTAAAAGGATAACTAATTTCTTAAATTGCATTATTATTAGTTAATAGATAGTTAATTTTCATTATTATTTGTATTATCATGTGAACTATGTATGTCGTTCCCGCGTTCGGTCACTGGGGGGATACTCTGTGGCGATTGGGTCTGGCAACACAAAGTGTGACCGGATTCGATCGCCAGAGGGCTTTTAGTATATAAACCCCAGTTGTGCTGAGCGCGGGCGCTTAGAAACAGTGACCATGCCATGCTGTTGAAATAAACATAACTTATTAAGTGAATTAGTCTCGTCTCCTATTAGTCAACATGAATTACTTCAACCATATATACTAGCAACTAAAGAATAAACGTCGCACTAGAGCAATAAGATGTTTATTTGCAACTAACCCAGTCACTTTGTAGTCAAGCTAGTTGAATTATCGTCATACTATTGGCGTCAGGCGTGACCCCCTGAGTAAGCACCCAACACAGTTTAAGAAGAGTATAGGGAATTGAACAGATTTAACTTCGTACCCCGATTGATTTAACCCTGCTTGGGTTATTATTGTATATTTATGGTCAAGTAAAAAGGCCGACAACAAAGCACGTGCATTTAGAGTGGCACGAATGGGACCAAACACAATGAAATGTAGTTGTCAGCGGGACTTTTTAGAATACTTTTAATTTAAAAAAACATTCTAAAGAATTATAAAAAAAAAAAGAGAAGTAGATACTGACATGCTGACGATGTGCGCTTGTCCATACCCCCTTTCCAAAATAGGTTCTATCCGTCGGATCTTGAAAATTCTTTATTTTTTTTAAAGAAATGTATGACCTCAGAGACACATCTTTCATAATTTTTGTTATCTGTACATCCGGACGGACATCTGTCTCTACTGTGGGCCCTTCTTCTCATGCAGAGCGAAGGCCGGCTATCAGGAAAAAAAAATCACTCCCATCAGAGTAAATTTGCGTTAGCGAAAGCGTGCCTGCCTCGTAGGTAGTATAACGATTTCACCATTGCGGTTTGTTGATGAACGGAATATTTGGTGTCAGTAAACTGTCCATAAAATTGTCAGTTGTATTAGGAGCAATTGTTTTAGAATGCTTAAATGCTTATAAAGCAGAAAGTATGCTTTTATTAACTAAGGTTATGTTAATTTTTCATTATATTGTTTTTTCATACTGCTGCACATTTAATCATCCTTCGAAAATATTTATTCTTAAGATGCCTGACAGGAGTTTATTTTATTACTACCCAACTTCAGAATATTAGAATAATGAGAAAAACATGTTTCAAGTGCTTGAATTTTTGTATTTATTCAACGGAAAATAAAAGATTGACAAGTTATTTTTGTCGCGCCACATTTGACATGATTTGTTGTTTAATATAACCCGAAATTATTATCATGGTTTGAAAAAAAAAAAAAGGTTGTAACGAATTGCACATAAAAATCAAAAAAAAAATAGAATACATTAAATCATTTTCCACAAAATTAGAATAATGTTTGAACAAGTAACGTAAACTATTCAAACAAGTACCAGTGAGAATAATAAGAATTTAGTTATATCGCCCTTAGCTTTAATTACTTTTCGCAGACGATTCGGCATACTTAAAACTAAATTTTTGCACTGTTCTCTGCTGATATCATCCCAAACAATTTTCACGATGTTTGTAAGTTTATTTTTGTCCATTGGGGCCAATATTTTTTAGTTAAGTTTTTAGTTTTTTCTTCATTAAACCCCAAATATTCTTTATGGGGTTCAAATCCGGTGAGTTGGCCGGCCAAGGAAGCACTTTGATTTCATTGTTCTTAAGCCAAGACATTGCAGTTTTCGAAGTGTGGCATGATGCATAATCTTGTTGGAAAATAAAGTCACCTTCAAATAGATCTTCAGACGCTGGAATCATATAATTATAAAGAACTGCCTTGTATGCTTCAAAATTGACAACACATTTCAGTATACATAGAGTTCCTAGTCCATGAGCACTTAAACCACCCCAAACCATTACTGATGAGGTACTGAACTTAACTGCACGTTTCAAGCAGTTTGCATAAAAATCTTCTTGAGAAAGCGCCAAACACGGTTACTATGGGGACCGACAAAAACGCAAAATATAGACTCATCACTAAAAAGTACTTTATTCACCTCCTGGGTGCCCCAAGACAACCTCTCTCTGCACCTCATCAAACATCTCCTTTTTTTTGTTTGGCAGTAAGAAACGGTTTCTTCTTCGAAACACGAGATCGAAAGCCAAATTCATGTATTCTTCGCCTTGTCGTGCTCACTGAGGTATCCACCCCCGATTCTTGCCACTTCTTGTTTAGGAAATCCACGGTCCTAAACCGATATTTCAGTAATCCTTCTCAGACATCTGTCCTGTCTCATCGAAGTTATTCTTTTGGAACCGCAGTTTTCACGATTATCTTTAAATTTCAGGTTTTTATAATAAGCTTGAAGAACTTTACTTACAGTTCCTTGAGAACAATTCACCTTTTTGACTATCCTTTGCTGGGTAAACCCCTCTTCACGTAATTTCAAAATTACATTCTTAGTAGAAAAGTTACGTCTTTCTCTCGACCTATTTTAAAGCCCAACTAACTCAATCTTGTTTCCTAAGTAAGAAAAGCACTATCACTACTTCATTCATCGTCATAATTTATGCTGAATTTCGACCCCAACGTGGACCAATCACGTTAATTTATAAGTATTCTAATTTTTTGAATTAGTTTTTTTATTATTCTAATATTGTGATTTTGTTAAAAAAATTCTTATAAATTATTAATTCATGTGTATGCCATTTTTGAACAATATGTTGTTGATTTGCATACTAAAAATATAAATGTTAATATTTTAGGGAGTATAAATTACAGAATCTTATAGAAATGGGGTAGTTTACTTAGAAAATGTTCAAATAATCTGAATATTTTAATAATCTGAAGGAGGGTAGCATTAATTTTTTATTTTCACAATTTTTGGTTAAAACTTAAAAAACCCTTCAATTTAAGGGGACGCATTACCCAAGATATTATTTCTAGAAATAATAACATAAACTTGTAAATTATATTGGTTTTGTATAATGTTCACCCTAAATAAAAAATTTCTAGCAATAAAAATGAATATTTACAAGAAGTTTTTCATTTATTCAAAAACAAAAGTCAAAAATTTGAACTTTTTTTTAAACCCTACTCCTCCAATTTTAAGAATAACTTCACCAAACTTTTATGGTTTCTTTTTAGCACTATTTGTTCAAGAACTGTGCACGGATTTTAAAATGTGAGCGACAGTTAAAAAGTAATATGCATTTACAGTGAAAATCACAAAAAAAAACACAAAATACAAATTATTGAATTCAACATTAAAAAAAAAACTATAATTAGAAGACCTTATTCCATGCACAATTTTGTGCATAATATATGTAAGAACACAGGTAAAAAATTTCAAAATTCTAACTTAATTAGCAAAAAAGCCTTAGGGATTTATTAAACACAAGAATTGAAAAACGTGAAATAGAAAAAAAAAGGTTGAAAGCAGACGAAATAAGTATTAAAACTTATAGGAATGACTCCAGAAAATATTTAATAACTTTTTTTTCTACACAAGATATCATTATGAAACTTTCAGTAAATGTTTAGAAGAATATTGTAAATAATAAAAAGTAAAAACTGAAAAATCGACATTTTGACCAATTTTGGGTAATGCGTCCCCTTAAGCAAAAATATATTCATTAAAATTTTTCTGGTTATCATTGTAATTGTGAAGATCAAATACTAATCTTATTTGTGAGCATTTATAATTTTTAATAAAAAATTGTTTTTTAAAACATAATTGCCTCAAACGGCAAAAAGAGCAGCTAACGCCACGACGTCATTTCCACGATACCGGCATTTCCATGTGAACGGGGTTATATGAGGTTTCACAAAATAGCCAGCTAAACGCCGGCTATTTCCCAGCACATGTGAACGCGCCTTGTCTGTCGGCAAATTACCCTTTGATTATACTACTATGAAATGTAATTTTAAGTCATTTTAATCTCTGTTGCCCATTCACTAATGTCAAGAGAATCTTTACTTACGAATACTTTAATCATAAGTTATTTTTTTTATAAATCAGTTAGGAAAGACGTCATGAAACGTAGAACAATGTGATTCTTTGAATGTTCATTAGTTGTTTACTAAGAAATCTGAAAAGCCTTGTACCTTTTTTTAAAAAAAATCAGGTTAGTTTTAGTTTCCCCGTCTTATTTTGTTTAGTGCAGTACTAGGATTTGACTAATGCAATTTAACATAATTATTTTTCGAACTGCAAATAAATTTACCAGAAATTAATAAAATTAATTTAAATGTTGCTTTTAAAAGCGTAAATTACAGCTGGAGTTCGGAGATTTTTTCCCTAATGTGCATGAATATGAGTAGAAGTGGTTCTAGGTGACAGTTACTGTAACGCTTCTACTTGTTTCCCTAAAGAGTTTCAGCAAGAATTTAAGAAATAGGAAAGAAGGCTATTTTAGTTCTTTTGTAACTTCTTTTTTGTCCGTTTGTCGGCTGTTGAAGATGAGGACAGAACTTGTACACTGTGAAACAAAATCTGTAACCATAAAAAAAAAAATGTAAAAAACTTTTCCTAGAAAATTTCTAGTAAATATTTGCTAAAAATTGTGCTGTAAAAACACATAATATATTTTAGTTAACATTACATGTTTATATCATGTGGATTTACAGGACTATTTTATGTATCCCACACAAGTAATGTTTCTGTAACTATACAAGAAAATTTTATGGATACCACATTTTCCGTGCAATTGCAAAGAAAAACTGTACTATGTCGGCACACAGATCGTCAGTAAACGAGAAGTGAAATTCACTTGAAACAATCAACTAAGTTATAAATTTAAAATAGCGATTGGTCTTGAATCACGATCGAGGCCAAACTTTAGTTCGCGTAGCTCTAGTGCGACGATATTTCAAACCTAACCTAACCAAACTTTAGTGGCGATGCGCGCGACACTTCATGTAGAAGAACATGATAGGTTGAAATAAATTGCAAATGCTAGATTTTTTTTTTGTAACTGCAGAAATGAAGATTTCTGTTCAGAATTAAAAAAAAAAAACATTTTTTGTAAAATTGGTTATTTCTGTACCATTACTAAAAAAATTTCTGTGTGTTTACAGAATTTTTTTTCTCAGTGTAAAGATATCTGACGCGTCACACGAATTGTCTTTGCAAAGAGCATAAATGGACGAAAAACAATAAACTGGGGATTATTTATGACATTTTGAAATGATTTAACCACATGCTGCAGCCTCGCATATCAAAACATAAGGGAGGACAAAAATAAGTAGTAAACGAGCAGTGACTTTCAGAAACTGAAGTTGTGACTGAATATCATGCAGCATCACATTTGTACACCGAACAGCTAGAAAAACGACAATTCGTCTCGACCAGAATTAAGAAAATCCAAAACATGGGATAAGGAGGAATCCACGATTCATTAAATCGAATGACTTTTTGAAACAGTAAAAGGAATTCTGTTACTTAACAAAACATACACTTCCATTATATGCTTACGTAGCCCTCAATGTCTTATCCTTGTTTTTTTTTCTCAAAAAAAATTATTTCAATATGCAACTCAAAGAATGTTTAATTGAAGAAGGGAAGGAGTGAAAAATTGGACAACGGACATAATGAGCCTACAGCATAAAAAATTTTATGCATGTAAAAAAATTATCTTACGTGTTTCAATTATTTAAATAACGTAATAAAATTAAGTAGTATAAGTAATACGTAAATGTGCATAGGGTGGTTACAAAATCCTAGAAAAAAGTTCCGCGATATTTCCATGATTTACCTGATACTTTCACAAAAAAAAATCCATGATTTTACAATTACTTAGAAAACATGTAATACTGTCATTGCGGATAACTTTGGCCAATATCATTGTTTTATTTTTTACAAAAGCAAAATTTAACTACAAAAACGATTTAAACACTTAAAAACCTTTATGCATTCTAAGTATTGTACTTTTAGGAATAATTTTCAAGCATTTTTGTTACATTTTATAAATTAATAAAAAAAATTGGTATTAGTTTTAGGACACTGTTAGGAGCCGGGCGGGTAACTTTGGCCACCCATGAAATACATACGGAACATACGTTTTAACATCCTTAAAGGCAGGCTGTGTTACCAAATTAAACAGCAATACTAAAACGTTTAAACCTAAAAATAACAAAGTTATAAGACATATAGTTATTAAAAATGGTATATAACTTAACATTTATATTGCAGTGCATCGTGGAATGACATTGCACGATGACTACCAGTATTGTCTGTTGCTTAAAGTAAACTTCTATTTGAATAAGGGAAAAGAACTTTTTTGAAGCAAGATTTCATAACAAATATTTATAAAAAGCAAACGATTTTATAATAAAATGGAAAAAATAATAAATTCATAATTTGGAATCTGAAAATGTTTACCTTTCGAAATTTGCGATTTTGAGTGGTATACGTTTCTTGCATTTTATCTTTACCTATTTAATGTTAAAATCGTTTGATTTTTTTTAAATATCTAAAAAAATGAGTTTTCATAAAAGTATGAATTTTTCAAAAATAGTTAAACAGAATACACTTTCACATAATTTTTTAAAGTGCAAAGTTTCACAAAGAAATTTTTACATCTTGGACCAAAGTTACCCGCATTCATCGGCAAAAGCTTCCCAATTTCCAATATTTAAACACAGCACAAAGTATTCAACTTAGAATGGAAACTTTTGTACCCACATAAACGTGCACAAAATCTCGGTTTGGGAGTTCCGACTTCCTCCCATACCGATTTCATATTAGTAAGAAGGTGCACTAAAAGTAGAAATTTCCTGTCGAGTGCTACAGAAGCGTCAGCTATCAAAGTACTGCAGGAAGGCAGCAATGGATAAGTACAGTATAGAAGTAGGTTTTAACAGCATTTTCTGTGATGTAATGAGACCTATGTGGAACTCCCCCATTGGTCAGAAGTCTGGTGAATATGTAAAGTAAAAGTATGCAACAAGTGAAACCAGAAACTGTAGAATATTCTTCTGAATGAAAGTGTGCTAGTCTTGGCTGATAATTGGTTTTTCCTCCTTAAGTGGAGTCAAAACTTATTTTACAACGACACACTTAATTCCATTCACTTTGATAAGAAAACATGCCAGAGAGGGATAAATACTAGAAAAAAAGGGCCAAATAATAAAATATCTTCTTTTAAGTAGCAAATATTTTTATTAAAAAAAAATAATAAGAGTTCAATTGTGTTGTTGAGGCAAAAAGTATGACAATTTTACCTCAATAGGGTCATGGATTCTTGATTTCATAAGTCAATTCTATGGTAAGTTTATTGAGTTGAAGTCCCGAAGGGAGGATGGTTTGGAGGGGAAGAAAGTTTTATAGCCAATCAAGAATAAGTGCCAGTTTTTCAAATCTTTTTACTATGCAGCCATAGGTAGGTCAATGGCCGTGTCTACAAAACGGAGTTGCATCCGTTTCAAGCACCCGGTCCCTGCCACCCAGCGGGGAGAAGGGGGAGATGCAGCCCCCTTCTGGCTCACGCGCTGCTGTGCTGCACCCCCGCGCAGGGCTCCTGCTCCCGGGGGGTCATGACGGAGGCGAGGAAGGCGTCCAGCTCGCCCACGTACTCCTCGCGGTGCTGGTACATGTGCGAGACGTGGCGCGAGTCCCGCCAGCACACCGTGCGCACCGGGCACCCGCGCAGGCGCCAGTTCTCCGCCACCAGCGCGTTGGCCGCGGGGGAGCCCACCGTGTCCGCCTCGCTCACAAACATCAGCGCAGGGCACCTGCAACAACAAGCACCACACAAAAACAGTTGGCTCCAGGCAATAAAAAAAAACTGGTTCAAATCCACACTAAATTACAAGATATGACTTTGACCAATGTCCAAAACTTTCATTTACTTTCCGAGTTTTAATTTGAAACAATTTGTCGGGATAGTTTGGGAGAAAATGTATTTGCAATAAAGTAAAATCACAAAAATATTGTCCTGAGGTAAACAAAATGAAATTTAGATGGTACCAGACCATATTTCATGTTTTATTTGCAATAGATATTTTTTTAAATATTTAAATTAGCACTTGTCAGGTCAATGCTAACTAAAACAGTGAGAACTTTCTTGAATTTATTTTGAATAATTTTTAAAAAACATGAAATGTAACCAAATTTTGGGTTTTTAAGATAGACTTAGTAAGAGAAAAAAAAAACCCCGAGATCTGGCATGTGGATTCACTTGTTTAATGCTTAAATTTTCATGCATTTTGAAATTGAAACAAAGGATAAAGTGTAGGTTACTGTTATTGGCAGTTGGCTCTGAAAGAAAAATAGTTTTCTTTTCTGCATGTATTTTTTTCATATATAGATCATGAAAAACATGAATTGCGATTATCGATTCAAACTTTTAAATATATTTCTAACCTAGCTATATCTAATATCTGTTAAAAGTTTAATTATGAGTGTGATGTACATATGTGTGTCAAACAAAGCAAAGCCATCTCATCTATATCACTGCCGGTCCTCCTTTATCTCTCTTAAGCTTTTATTTATTAAAATGATACATATTTACAAACATGGTCTTGTTACGGGTTACATTTAATTTAAATAAGCATGCAATAAAGAAGGGCTAAATATTAAACTGGTTCAAAAAGCAGGTACTTTTATTAGCAATTATTTTATAGAATATTTACTTTAAAACAAGTCGAAAAGTAAATAAAGATTTTGTGTGCCAATTTTGTAAGGAATGAAAAGTTTTGCCTTTCACCCATCCTAATGTTTTCTCCATCAACTTATAAGGCATTTCAACTGGCACTAAACAAATCCCAGAAAGCACTTTATGGTGGGTAGCATTCCTAATCCCAGAGGCCCTTCAAATGCTCACAAAGAGGATCACAACTGTGTCTTTATTCTAGTCCAATAAATAACAAAAGTTCAAAATATGCGGCACAAAGAGTGACACGAAATTTGAAAATGGTACTTCAACATTTCCTTGTAAAAAGGGATTTGTAACATTATCTAAGTTTGACGTAATTCACATACATTTCATTCATTTGAAACCACATTCACTCAAAAAATCCTGGCAAATTTATTTTATGTTTTTTAAAAAAAATCTTAAACATTTCTCAATCTGTGCAGGCTTTAATGACTTGTCTTAGCAAATAGTGACTTTTAGTGAGAATGGTGGGGGACCTACAATGTGACACAACCCACATCCATCCTGAAGTCACATGGGTTAGTCGAAATCACTTTTTAACCAGATTTTAATATTTTGCCAAACAGTAATTCATAGCTTTTTTTTATCTCAATCAGAAATAGTGCTTCGATTCCAGTTTAATCTCTGTAAGATGCCTTTTGTCATAGTTCATAAATGTTAAATAATTTTGATTTGAGACATTTCACAGGGTACAACTGTTTAAATCAACACATTTATATTAATTTTATTCTCGACAACATTTATTTTTTTAGAGGCAATTATTCTTTTATATTTCAGAAATTATTTTCATTTTGTATGGGCTCCATAGCTCAGTTTTCATAGCCTAATATTCCACCTCTGTAGATATGTTCTTCACGATGAATAAGGAAAAGAAATGATGATCAACCGTGTGACCTTCCAAAACCAACATCACTGAGAGAATGTTACCTGAGGGGCGTGTTGTGGAAGTTCTTGGAGGAGCGCACGTAGTGCTTGGTGGCGACGCCGTACATCAGCGCGAGGTGGGTGTTGACGTACCACTGCAGGACGCGCACCGTGAGCGGGTTGCGGGACAGGGCCCGCGGGAACCCCTCCGGGATGCCCTCAAAGTCCACCGCGCTGTCCAGCACCACTCCCCGGATGCGGCCCGCCACGCCCCCGTACCTGCATCACGGGGGGCACGAGGATAAACAGGTGGTCAAAGTGGCACATTAAGAAATTATATAGGATTTATTTTTAAAAAAATTATAGGACAAAATAAAATGTCAAATGACTGTATCTGTTAAATCAGTGTTTACATCATCTTAAAATATCCTGCTTTTTCCCTATATGGCGAAAAATATGACGGAAGTTTTTTTTTCCAACATGGTTCATACACTTAAACTGAAAAAAATTCAAGCATTTTTCAAATACTTTTGCAGAAAAATTCAATAGAAATTGCTAAAATCAAAAAAAAAAGATCCCATTTAAAAAAAATATCTAGGATTTATAGGACGTCTGCAACCCCTGCATTAATTGGCATTTTTATTTTACTGTATCTAATTTACCTATGGGAAAATATGTTTGGATCCTCACAAAAGGGTTGAAATTTTGGTGGAGTAGGCCCTTAGCAGACTCAGCCAGTGGACCAGATCCGAGAGCCATGGTGGGTGGCTTCATTAGATATTTTGAGGCTGCGATCATGGTGAATAGAAACTCTTCAAAACATGCTATGACTTAATGTTGCTGAGAGTGCCTGTGCCAATTAAGAACTCGAATGAAGGGAAAATGGTAATCACCTATGTCAAATAACTATGTGCATGGAATACCATGCGCATAGTCATTTGACATGGGTGTCTACCTTTTCCCCATCCCGGACATCTGCCAGCTCTTCGCCCACGAAAACCCAACCTGCGAGTGATCGTGCAGCCCACCCACCTCCATGTCACGCTGCATACCATTTCATGGAGCACATGTTGCCTCCTCCGTCACTCACTGGACGGCGTCGGTCAACACGCCCCTATTTGGGACTGCCCTCTCCCTCACCTGTCCTGTCGCTCCCTCATCTGGACGAACATCTCGCCCATGAGGTATCCCCCGACGGAGAAGGCGTGCATCAGCACGTCGTCCTCGCGCTGCGCCAGGTGATCCAGGACGCCGGACGCCACCCGCTGCGACCCCGTCACGGGGAACAGGAGGTCCTTCGGGGACAGCGACACCGTCAGCACGTCAAACTGCGGGGGAGAGAGGCACGCGTCAGAGGCTGCAACGCAATGAATTCACGTATGCATGCGCGGTTCATCAAAAGTATATTCGAGGGCAAATGTCTCTAGTCTTGTGCAAATGATAAACCTTTTGAATGACACGGAGGAATGAACGAGCATGGACTGTACGGTACACATATTTCAGGGCGCGCGTTCCCCACGCAGGGGGATATACTCACCCCCTTGGAGAGGTAGAGGGCGCGGAACTTGTCGAGGTGGCTCTCCTTGGCCATCATCCAGGCGAGGATGACGGCCAGGGGCTTCCTGCCCCCCTCCCCCGCAGTGCGCAGCTCCATGTTGCGCCCCACCCCCTGCGCGTGCATCCGGCGCACGGCGGGGTGGCGCGCCAGCAGGGGCGAGATCACCTGCAAGAGACATGCGGCGCGTTAGGGGGCGCACACAAAGGGGGGGGGGGGAATCTAAGTGGTCCAAAGGGGGCGTGCGTTGGACGGGCTCACCTTGTAGAAGGGCCGGACGTCCCGCTCCGAGTTTGTTTTGAGCGAAGACACGATGTGGAACTGGCGGAGGAAGTTGGACATCTTCTCGGAGGGCTGGAAAGAAGGAGGCAGATCAGCGGAGCCTCTGCTCAAAGGGGCGCTCTCATACATTAAAGAAACAGTACCCTTAAAAACACACACAGAGGGAAGGAAACTGGTCCAGCACTGCCAAAACAGAGAGACCTCTACATGGTGCACCTTGAAGCTAGGATCTCAGATAAATGAACAATAAGTTTCAATTTGACTACAACAGTGATGAAAAACAGCAAACTTCTTGAAATGAAAAGGTATTACAAATTGCATGGTACAGCAAAATTCGTTTTAACAATCATATGGTATCACTAGAAAACGGGCCTTGAATATAAAAGAATATCTCTTTGTATACAAGTTACTTAAAGAATAAAAATATCTTTTAAATATTTGTTACTAACAAAAATCAATAAAATTACAACTGATGGCAAAATCCACCATACAAGTATTTATTGCCTGTGTTGAAGATCTGTTTGTTTAAGGCTAGTAAAAAGCATTTTTCACACCATGAGTGGCAACAGTTCCAGTGGTATACATAAAAATATTGGAATTGCTCGATACAACAGTGCAGTAAGTTTTCACAACGATGCCCTTTAATTTTATTTTCTTATTGTTTGTTTTCTTGCCTTCATTCTTTTTATTTTATGTAGTTTATTTTAGATGCTACAATACATGGGGTATCCATGGTTATTATCATTGAGAGTGAAACTGGAACCAATGAAATTCCAAATGCTAAAACCACTGTCTTCCAATGTATGTATTTCCCAATTTGGTGCACTTGAATCATGTTCTACACTCCATAGGTATTTAAAATCTTTTGGGGGATGACACTCTTTTTGACCAATCGTTACTGTGGCGGTTACCACACATGCAATAGGGAATATCGAAAAAAAAACAAGTTTTTTACATCAAATTTGTAATAGTGCGGAACAGTTGACTTATGTTATTGTTAGTATGTGTGCAAAGTTTTTTTTTTATCTGAATTAATATCTTCAGTTGCCTCTGGGACCATTCATTCTGTAAAATTCACTAATTTTATCTTTTTTTCAATATTTTTAAAAATTAAGAAATTGAATTTTCCAGTTTTGCTAGCGCCGAATAATTGCCATATTAGATAATAGAGCGTCTGTAAATTTTTACTGATGTTGGTTAAATTCTTCAGTTGCCTCTAGGGGCTGCATATCTGGCTGAATTCGCTCATTTTAATCATTTTTCCTTAACACTTCTACAACTAATTCATTTAATTAGGGATATTTATAATATAAAAAGTTTTAAACGAACAAAATTGTTGCAATTGAAGTATGCATCAAATACAGTTTAAAATTTATTCCCTTTAGTCTTGATGACTGTTATAATCGGACTTGGTACTGAAACTGGGCATTAGTTTTCGAGATGCTAGTTTAGAAAACTAAGGCCCAGTAATAGTATCTCAGTACCAGTAATATACACCGTGTCTCTGAAACCATGCGTCTCTCTGCAGCCTGAGTGTGACATGGAAACTTTGCAACTCCAAGAAATTCACCTGTTTCAACCATGTTCTGTTCTTTAGAGCTTCTTCGGAAAATTTTTTGCGATTGGTGGTTCAGTCAGCTTGCATGTTTGCCAATGTGTCATGTCTAGGTAATCAGATGAATCAAAGTTACGTAAAGGGATCTTGAACTTACGGATTTCTTCAGTGGATGAATTGGACTTCATTCCTCTAGTTTTCATTATATGAAGAAAGTCTGGTTTCCTCACATGCGGACGTCTGTTGGAATCAACAGAATAACCGTAAGTTCAGGATCCCTTTACTAAACTTTGATTCCTCTGATTACATAGACATGACACATTGGCAAACTTGCAAGCTGACTGAACCACCAATCGCAAAAAAATTTCCGAAGAAGCTCTAAAGAACATGGTTGAAACAGGTGAATTTCTTGGAGTTGCAAAGTTTCCATGTCACACTCAGGCTGCAGAGAGACGCATGGTTTCAGAGACACGGTGTGTATTAATGAAAACAGAGGGGTAGTTATATTCGATCCAAACTAGCACCTCGCAAACTAATGCCCAGTTTCAGTACGAAGTCTGATTATAACTGCAGACTAAAGGGAATAAATTTTAAACTGCATTTGATCCATACTTCAATAAGAATACATTTGAAGTATGGATCAAATGCAGTATCGTTTGCATTTAAATTAAATGCTTGTGAAATTAAATATTGGGGATTCTGTTCCTATTTGCACAATTTGTAAGCTAATTTTTTAAAAAATAGAAATAACCCTATTAAAAGAATTTCAGTTGTAGAAGCGTTAAGAAAAATCATTGAAATGAGCGAATTGGGCCGGATAAGCAGCCCCTTGAGGCAACTGAAGAAATTAACCAACATCAGTAAAAATGTGCACAACCTCTAAGGATGTAATATGGCAATTATTCGGCACTAGCAAAACTTGAAAATTCAATTTCTTAATTTTCAAAAAAACTTGCAAAAAAGTTAAAATTAGTGAATTTTGCACAATCAACGGTCTCAGAGGCAACTGAAGATATTAACTCAGAGCAATAAAATGTTGCACACGTACTAACAATAACATTAAAGCAACTCATCAGCACTTATACAAATTTGATATCAAAAACTTGTTTTTTCGATACGACCCTAACACGCAACCTCAATATTCCATCAACAACTAGGTGCGCTGATTTACCGCCCATGTTCCTACCACTATTCCAGATTACAACGTTAATGGTAGCATATAAGCCAAGATAACTCATTCTCCGCCTTGAGGATCCTTCTGGCAGACAATGGGTTATTGAAGCCGCTACGTTACAATTAAACCAATTGTTTGGTTTCAAACTTTCTTTCAGTTTCCATCTTTGCAATCCGATCAGTCTACTATTCATAAGTGATAGTTTCTGCAATCAAACTCAAGAACAAATTTATTTTCACTCACATTTCTGTTGCCATTCAAGACTTGAAACATTCCCGGCAGGGTATGCATGATGAAACTTTAGAACAGTTTAGTGTAGATTTTTCTGAATTACATAAAAATTGAACTGTAGCTAGGTTGCCCAAATGCTACTTATTTTATTTATAAATTTTTTTTTATGACTCAAACTATCAACACTAACATCATACATCAGTAATATGCTTTAACAAATTGTAACTATTAAAAGTTATTAAAAAAATATATGATCCTAAAGTTTAGACAAAAAAACTTAACTTTCAGTGAACATTTGTAACACATTAAGTAAAAAAAAATTGTGGTAGTTCGTGATCAGGCAAGTGTAAATAATTAATAATGCTATGGATCAGAAGGAAGTTACTTAGTCTTTTGAATTCAATGCAATATCACATTTTTTATTGATAAATAAATACAATTCAGGCAATTAAAATGCAAAATTAGGCAGTTAAAGGTACATTAAATTGATGTTCTCCCTGCACAAGGAGATTTTGTTTGTAATTTTCACAATAAATTCAAATGAAATTTATTATCTGTTTTATTAATTTTATTTTTTAGTTATCTTATTATTTCCTTTGTGATTCGTGATATTTTAAATTATTTACACCTGTCTGATCTCTACAAAAACTTTTTTTTAACCAAACTTTTTTAGTGAAAGTTTATGACACAAAACTCTCTTGGCTGAACTTTTTAGAAAAACTAGACAACAGTGCTATGCATAAGATAAAATGGTCGGCCAAAGCCTTAAAGTGATAATGTAAAAAGGCCGGCATGCCGAACTTTATACCACATAAGCATAATAACACAATTATTAAAGTTAAATAAAAACACAAATATAATAAATAAAATTAACTAAACTGTGCTTACCTTCTTTTAAAGTTTCATTGAGTTTGAAGGCACACGGAATAATGCCTGATTTCTTATCAGATGTTAACAACAAAACAATTTTTACTATACTAAGAATAAATATTGTGTTCTCTTCCTTGTTATTATATATTTTTTCAGTTTATTTGTCAATCCACTTGGGAACGAGCGTGTACAGCTCGGAACCTCACAAGGCACGGCAAATAACGAGCATGCGCAGAATGCAATGTGAATGTGGAAATTATAAATTTTTTTTGGAAAAAAAGGGGGGGAGGAATCATAGAACAACGTCCGATTTATAATCGCAATAGCCAGCAACACATCAAGTCAACTTCAGAATAAAAATGTCGAAAATTCCAAATTCGCGTTTCACTTAGTAAGCATGCGCGTTTATCGCCGTTATTTGTGAGCTTCTAAGATCTAGTTGGGAAACCGAGAACCATAGAAAAGCTGTGCGCTCACAATCGGAGTTCTTTCTGCACAGAACAACTCTGACAGGGTTGTCTGACTGCCCAGATTCTGACGTTCCGGTTGTTATCGCTAATCTTGGCACATTTTTGTTCAATTTTTTTTTGTTTACATATTTCTCATCACATGCACCGATTTTCTAACTATTTTTCGATCGCAAATTTTCATGTATGTAGTTATTTTTAATGTCCGTTTTGGTTGAACGCAGCGCCTTAAGGCCGTATCACACGAGCAGTTTTCACCAACCCAACCGGCAACGCCAACTTCCTTCCCCCCAATTTCGGCCCCCCAAAACTTGTTAAGGGGTTGCCAGAGTAGGGGACGGTTTCTCTTTTCCGACTGTCATGACTAAAACGGTAACTCTACTGTAGGCGACAATTTATAAAAAAGAACCTTTGGATTAATTTGAGTAATACTTTAACGCACTGGTAGGGGTAGGATTTCTCTTAGAATTATTATTTTTCACACTATTGTTTAGTGATAGAAATGAACCATTGATGTATATGTTATTAAAAAAATATTAGTCTTGGGGTTTGGTTATGGAAGCTATTTCTTTTCTTTTACATATAATCCTTTAGTGATGACATAAAAAGGAAAACAATTGTGAAAAATATGCACAAAAAAACAATGTTACAATTTGATAAGGATTGCTTGCTTTTAAAAAGAATTTTACAAGTCAAACTCAAATTATCACTATATATCAGAATTCATTTGATGATTACATTATATTATAATCCTTATTCTGTAAACAAAACAAATAAACCCTAGGAGGTTGAAAATTTTAATTCTTCCATTTAGATTGTTAAATTAACACACTTGCGTAGAGAGATATTTTGAAGGCTATAAATTGTTGGAATTTTTCTTTAAGTTGCAAATATTTCTTTTTTACAAATTTTAAATAAAAGTTGATATAAAGTTTAGCCTTCACATTTAGAACAAAAGGGGCGATTTTACCCATCTACTTTATATATAGCAAATGCTATATAAGGTTATTGCATTTACGAAAGAAAATCCATAAAAATAGCTAATTTCTTATGCTTAAAATCGAACTAAAAGCTGTGCTAAATGATTTTTTCCCCGAGATATATAAATCAATCTTATGTGGAATTGGCTCTAAGTAACAATTTTCGTTTAAAAAACTACTTTTCAACATATTTGTATCGAAAAAATAGATTGAAAATCAAAATATCATGCTTGTAAATAAATAAACAACAACTTGGCGCAATATGGCTTGAAGATTTGGCCATGATTTGGCTTCAACCAAAACAGAACCGTGACGTCAGTGTAGCGTCAGTCACCGATTCCCCTGATTGGTTGTTGGGGACAAGTTGGCCAACTCTGTCGCGATGAAATGACGAAGTTGTTCCAACTTAGGACCAACGCCTACGTCATAGCACGCGGCAATTCTACCAATCAGGTTTGGAGCAATGGGGGGAAAGAAGTTGGCGTTGTCGGTTGGGTTGGTGAAAACTGCTCGTGTGATATGGCCTTTAGACCACTCGGCCATTCTGACACGAATGTCCGTTTTCAATGAAGAGAATCTTTTGGATCATAGAGAAATTTACATTTTCTTCACTTCAATCAAATCATCTTCCAGGGCAATAAATTTTTTGCTATACTCAATTTTGTTAGAAAAATTTCAGAGTTGAGCGCGTAAGCAGCTTTAAGTACAACAAAATATCAACATTGGCTAGTATAAACTACATTTTTTCCATTTGGCAAAGGCTATGTCCTGACGGCGACAATAAAAACAAAAACTTGGCGATCGCCAAACGAGGCATTAGCGAACGGTTTTTTCGCAAAATCGTAGGTTTTTTTTCAAACGCATGCGTCTGGAGGATCTGTTTGGTACCCTAGTCTGGCCAATGCCAGTTTTGTGCTAGAAAAGTGGAATGGGATGAAAATCGCTTGTTTTAAACTTTAAAGCGTGACCTTGATTTCAATATTGATACGAAAACATTAAATTTGGTTAGTAATATTAAAACTCAGTGTGTGTAACAAATTTAATTGTTGGTTTATAACATAGATTTTTAACTGTTATAACATAACTAGCAGTATGGTCCCGCCTTACTGGGAACCCGTTAACTTCGCATTGCTTCCTTTTAGAGGCAAACTTACCTTGTGAAAATACACTGAAAATTAAAACAAAATTAAATTCGTGTTGGCGCATACGCACCTAAAAGAGCAAACACTAATAGAGGATGAAACAGCCCTAGGGCGAGCGCATATCTCAATCAAACTAATAGAGGATGAAGCAGCCCTAGGGCGAGCGCATATCTCAATCAAACTAATAGAGGATGAAGCAGCCCTAGGGCGAGCGCATATCTCAATCAAACTAATAGAGGATGAAGCAGCCCTAGGGCGAGCGCATATCTCAATCAAACTGATAGAGGATGGCGTCAAGCCCCCGTTTCGGCCCGGTCCATGTATTTTCAAGCCCTGTTATGGTCCCGCAATCCCACGTGGATGACGTTTTTTTTAAACTAATTATATTAATTAAAAATTTCAATCAAATATGAAAAATCTAAGCCTCAGGTGCACACGTAGGTATTAAAAGGAATCTATATTAAAAATTTCGAATTTTTTAGAGCAGTCTAAGTAGGGCTTTTGCGATCCACAGACATACACACAGACAGACACACAGACAGACTCTTTTATTATTATAGATTAAACTGGATATTATCTGAGATTTTTTAATTAATTTATCTGGACCCGTATACGATCTCGGGTCTACAGAATAAGATCAAGAAGAGCTGACCACTAAGCCAGAGAGATTGGGCATAATACATTTATATTAAGAGTTAAATAAAAAAAAATCATTTTAGTTAAAATTTAGATGCATTATAACATAAATGTTAGATTCGTAAATAGCTTCATGGGGCCAGTAGGTTCAGTTAGATTTTAAATTAACTCATAAGCTAAAAGTATTGGAGAGAAGGATATTTAACGAAGATTTATTGAAGGATATTTAACGTGCACTCCCGCCACACGGGATATTACTCGTCGGATATTTTTGGCTGCACGTGTCGCTTATGGACCGGCAGTTATTTTGGCGATGCCCGGATCCGAACCTGGGACCTTCCGCATGCTAGGCGAATGTCTAATCGACTGGGCTCCCCAGCCCCTAGACACTTTCAAGTCTTAAAATATTAACATTTATTATCCACCATTATTTTATTTCGCTTTATATAACATTTTGACAAACCAGTATCAAAATCATCAATCATATCAAACTAGTTTCATATCATATTGGACAAACGTTTTTATCATAATGCATAAAAAACACAAGAAAAAAAATTAAACACATCAATTTAAATGGAGACATTTAAGGTTCTCAAAATGTAATTTAAATTCAATTGATTAAAAATAGTTTTATGCACTTCTACTTCAATTACCTTTTTTATTTTTTCCCTTTTATTTTTTTTTATTGACAATAGCAACCCTACAACAAATTAACATGGCTTTAAATAGGAAAAGTTGTCGGGATTTTCGATTGTCTCTGACAACTTTTTTCCGGGTTACTTGGCGAGAGTGGAATTTTTAATTGCTTTTTTGGCTTTCGATTTGATTATTTGAAAATTTCCAATGATCAATTCGGTTTTTCTTTCAGAAGTTACCATAGCGCAAGACGCACCGAATCAGAGTATTCTCGTAGACATTTAAGGCATGCGTAATAGCTAAAACACCGTGCGTCACAATTGAGGTGCAGTCACCGTGCGTCAATGTTTTCGTTGACGCACGATGACATCACGTGACATTTTTGTTTTAACTGTCGCCGTCTGGACATAGCCAAACTGAACTTGATTTCGCCAACAAGACGTCAGAACTATACTTCATGCTGATTGGCTACTTATATCTCATCGCAGAACTTTTTCGTGCCGCACGAAAAAATTTCCCCCAACGGTTCTCCACGTTATTCTTTATTTCTGTGGAAGTCCGTGTGAAATGGACTTAAGTTTAAATTGAGGTCGACGAACTCAGTCCTGTCGGTTTCCCTGTTTAGATAGTTTTTTTTTTTTTTTAAGAATAGCACATCCATATTATCCACATCGACGACGTGCCCCTGCATATTCGCCGAAAAGTGAAACCGAAACGAAAAGCTTATTACCTCTATGCTTATTACCAACATTTTATAATGCCAGATGCCACATCCCATAGATTTAGAAAGTAGCAGATCTGCCCCTAGGGGGAAAGGTGAAGCCACTTGTGAACCAGTATCCCATAAGGCAGTTCGCAAGCCCTAGCACATGGCATGCCATACGTCACAGATGGCATCATGACATAATTCGACTAATAAAAAATATATTTTTAATATTAACCAATTAAAACTTTTTACCAATGTTGCTAGCACAAGTTTATAGCTGGATATGTATTGATAATTTCTGGCAGACACGAGGAAAGAATTATTGATAATAAGTATTGATAATTTCTGGCAGGACACGAAAAGAAGCATATTAAAAATGCAGTCTTTATTGCATCTTTCTTTTCAGCAAAAGCATTTTTTTTTGTGAACCAGTCCAGTATACCGTGGTGCATTGCGAAAACGGCGAAATGTGGATTCATCACACAATCGCGCGGTTTGTGATGCGCAATCGATGGGAAGATCTGCTACTTTCTAAATCTATGCCACATCCTAATTTAACCCATTTTTTCTTTGCTCAGTATTAAGTCAATCGAAGTAACATAAATATTAAAATTTTTCTGAAGATTCATATTTTCCAATTTATGAAGGCGCTTTTCTTCGGGGGCTTTCATAAATCATTTGACGTCATTAAGGGAAATCTGAAGAAAAATTTATGGACTGATCTATAGATAGGTTCAAGACGAAATCCTAATAAATAAGGACTTGATAGGCGATAAGACGTTATTTTTAGATTTAAAATTTTACTAAATTATGTTTTGTACTTATTCTAAATAGGTTAGGTTTGAATTATCTTTGCACTAGAGCTACACGATTTATTGGCCACGGGCTTCGTATTTTAGAACCACAGTCAAGTGACGAGCCGACACCTGAATAGGCGCCCAATGCAACCGTTAAGGGTGACATCGTACGCAGCGTTATGACTTTGAAGAATATTTAACGTGCACTCCCTTACACGGGGCATTATTCGTCGGACATTTGGCTGCACGGGCCGTTTATGGATCGGCAGTTATTTTGGCGTTGCCCGGACCCGGGACCTTTCGCATGCTAGGCGAGTGCCTAACTGACTGGGCTCCCCAGCCCCTTATTCTAAATAGGTCCCCCTACTAAATTAACCGGGTTGACTAATTAGCTTTTCCTCTGAACTGGCTGAATATGCGGACTCCAATAATAAAAATGAGGTGTCTTTTTTGCTAGATTAGTTCAAGAAGTTATCAATGGATGTTCAAAGCAGTAAACGAAATTACAATACAAACATTCTGTAAATTGAACCTAAAGAGTGCCTCACTTATCAATACATCAAAGGTGTTAGTTTATACTCTATAAGCTGAAATAAATTGCGCTTTAAACAAGTGACCGTTGGAATTATCGGCATTGCAAAAATTAAAATAATTGTCTGAAATCTGGTCTAAGTTGGGGAAAAGAAAGGGAATTTTTTTTTCTTTGAATGAAAGACATCACTTAACAAGAGCACTGCAAAACAAATTTTATTTTCTACAGTGACCCAGAAACACAACTGATATGATACAACATGTACAGTGTCCAAGACTACAATTGGGGTGCGAACCGACACAAAGAAGAAATCCACAAACTGCCCAGACCACGAAGCCCCACTCCAAAAGAGAGACTTCACCGACATCGTTGGCCAACAATTCAAACAAAACCGCTTTTCAGTGCTTCACTATTTGTTTCATTTTATGCAAGTCATTTAACAAGGGGGAGCCGCATCTCCAAACAGAATGTCCTCCCTGTGTTGATCCAATGTAAAAAAAAATAATTTTCTAAACCAAATAACTTTGAGTCGTATAGAATATTTTTAAACACATTTTTCTATATTATGAATATAGCTGACTTACAGGGCTTTATAATTCCCTTTTGAAAATTGGTTCGAATATTTTTTAGTAATTTATTGGAAAATTAAAAATATATATTTGTACCCATTTCAAAAAGTAGTGTTTTGGGAACATTTAAGTCATCTATATTTATCATATGAAAAGGCAGGCAAATATTCAATACAATCAGTTATTTGGCTGTACACTGGATTCAAACAGGGTCTGGTTTGGGGACACCGCCACCACTCATCTTTAACTGGGACTTTTGTTTATCGGAGACAAAAAAAATTCAACACGTTACTGGTGTTTCACAAACCAAGATAATTGCTTGTTACTCCGTGGAAGATTAAAAAAGATGACTTTTGCGATTTCAATGCGAGGCCTGGTTGTTTTGGTGGACGTCTGGGCACCGAACACAATGAAACCTCCTCTTGGACACAATGTTGAAAAGTCCCTTCACAGTGATTGAAACACTAATTCCATGTTATTAACAACACTAAATAGGTATACACACTTAGACTGTTCTTTTCTTAGAAAACTTATCAATAAGTATAAAATAATGCACTTTTTATAATGAATATTAAATTACAATTTACAAATCATACAAGGGCGAGCGTGTGCAATATTATTCGAACCATTGAAATACATTTGGATTAAAAATTCATTTAAATACATTGGTAGAAAACTTATAAGTACAAGTGAAATTTTACAGTATTGAATTTACAAATCATACAAGGGTGACATCTTCACAGAACAATTACAGTGCTAAAATCTTGCGATTCACACCATTTAAGACGCGTCTGTAACAACCAAACTTCAGATTTAATCACAGTCATCCATAGAGCTTAAAGGAAAAAAAAAACTATACAATATTGGGAGAAGGGGGGGCCTATGGTAAATTTTCAATGAAATATTTTGCTTGTGAATGTACACAACCGATTGCTTTCAAATGGAAGAGAGACGTACAAGTTGCTTGTGAGGGGGGGGGGATGTCAGTTGTGCATCGATTTACAAATGTACATACTGTACAAGGGGACCCTTCTTCAATGTACAGTGTGAGAATCCATTCAAGAGCCGACAGCTCCCAGAAGACATTGGGATGAGCGCACGCCTGAAACCAGTCTCATTTTTTATAGTTCTTGCAAGAAATTTATCAAAAATCTATTTTAAAAAATGCAGTTTTATAGCTTATACTTGTTTGATGATAGCTTTGAATTAAAAAGTTTATATATATTCATATAAGTTAATTTATACAGGTTTGCATTATGATATGATTCTTACAATATTTACAATAAAAGTTAATCATCCACTCAGCCAGATCATAAGGAAATCGTATCACTACTCTGCTAATGTGCTGGTAGAACAATTTGTCAAGTCTTTCCTTGAAGCGAGACAGGGGCGCCCATCCCAATGGCAGGGCCGGTCCAAAATTTTGATCAAACCACCAGAAAAAAACAATGGCTTCCGCAATGTAAGCAACTAAAGCAATTTACAAGGAGATTAAAAAAGAAAATGCAATGACTCTTTGTACAGATGTTTTTATCTACAGCTCTCTTCACTCAAGGCTGCGCGGGGAGGGGAGTCGCATTCTATTTTGGAAGCACCGTACAATTAGTAAAAAGCCCCTGTTTGTATTGTGTGATCGAGGAGAATTGAAAAAAACTAAATCGTATTTTAAATACTTAATTTTTTTTATGATTGTTAGGAACTAAAAAAATATATATATACATAAGAATTGGTTGAACTCTGTTATAGAGGGTTGAATCAATCTTAAAATTAAATATTTATTTAATACTAAATATTTGTTCATATTACTAAAAAAATAATGGTATCAGATATTAAATGAGTGTGTAGAGACTTGGGGGGGGGGGGAAGTTTTCCCTTTCCATAAAAATGAAGGCAGTCGATGAATGACTTGAGTTTCTTTTTTACTAAATGGGTATTTAAACTTATTTACACGTTTTCTTTTCCAATGACGCGAAATTGTACAAAACAGAAAAGAAAGCTAATGCACTTAAATATGAACCTACTCTTATATAAAAAAAATTTACAGAAGTTATTGTGCATAACTTGCAACATTACATATTGATTATATTTATGTACAATAATATTTTTGAAAAATCATTGAATCAAAGAAAGTAGGATATTACAAAACTTTACAATTTAATATGATTGCTAAAATTATCATGATTTTATAAATAAATAAAAATATGGAGTCATGAAATTAAAAATTTATGTACACAACTCCCAGTCACCGCTTTCAACAGAGTCAAGAAAACAAGTCTTGCCGAAATTATACTATACAGAAAGGTATTTATTTACAGACCTCGATTATTTGCACAAGAATTTAAAATTTCTTCGAATTATTTTTTAGATAGCATCTGACACTTTAAAAAATGTCGTGTAGTAAATATTTTTTAGACTTGTGGTTTGGAATAATAAGGAACAATGAAATGTGTTTTGACTTTCCAGACAATGTATGAAACTGAAAGAGGGAAGTCATCCTTGTCACAAGCGGTTGCTATGGCCAATGAGCAGAAATATACAAATCTACAACAGCTTCCCTACGACACACTACATGCAGCACATGTCTACAAGACCTAACACTACAATAAAAATTCAATACAAAAATGTTTCCACAAGGTTTACAAAAAGAATTACCCTCTGCAGAGGCAACTTGAGTTAGAATATATATATAATAGGTAGAATATATATGGATACAAGAAAAGCTAAAGGACACGCCCCTCCTCCTGCTTCGCCCTCCCCATTGGTGAAGGGGGCGTGCAGCCAGTGGCGGGGGAGCCAATCACGTCGAGAGTCTACAGCACACACACACAGGAAAAACTACATGAAATTTGAAGAGGAGGGGCACCTCGCTAACATGTGCCACCCACCAAGATAAGAAAAAAGAGTACACAAGTGCATTCAAAGAGCAAAAAGATGCCTCATCCAACTACAGGGTTCCCACTTTCGAGGGCTCCATCTCGCTTTTGAGTACTTTGTTGAATACCACAACCACCATAACTCGACTGGCATGGCAAATAACCAGTCTTATTTTTAAGACCTTGGGCGAGAAACAAAGCCAATTTCAGTAATAAGTCAAAATGAAAGGAATCCAATGCAATTTTTTCATTAGAGGTCGTAGTCTGTGGAAACCCTGAACTAATTAATTAAAAAAAAAAGTTTGCATCAACACCAAAAACGAATTTTTAAAACAAACACAACTACATCCACATAAAAAACGACATCAACCTGCTCCATCCTCAAAATGCAAGGAGCCCACACACCAAGGGAAAAGAAACGTCTGCGTGACTTTATACATGTAACATGATGTCTAGTAGCAAAGAGCCGTCCTCCAGCAAAAACATATGAGAGAATCAGTTACACTTTTACAGAGCTGACTGTACAGGACGTTATCAAAAATTAGCAGTATTTAAAAATTACATCTGTAGCACCGAAATGTTACAAAATTTGTTGGTTTTTTTCACAGATTATACACTATACACATTGGGTAGACCTAGCTAATGAAACAACGCAAAAAAAACAAGTTCATTGCAGAGAGGCTATTTTCAACGCACAAGGAACTAACAATCAAAAAGAGGACTTTTCCGTTACTGAACAAGGCTGGACGAAAACACAATGTCGTCGTAAGTGATGGGTCCATCATTGCACAAAACGTGCCACCAAAGACGTCCCAGGGCCAGGTGCACCCATTCGAGAGGCTATTGCAAAACGGGGGAGTGACAACCTGCACACCTAAAGAGGAAACGTCGAAACCATTCAAAGTCACAGGGTTGCCATCACAAGGTTACATCTCAACTTCTCGAGCCGAGAGGTGGCAGTGTCCCATAGTAAAATTATATATTACATTCATCTACAAGTTCATACTCATGAACAAAAAAAATTAAGAGCAACCCATCTTGCATGATGAAATTTTTACAATGTACTGTCCAAATAATTTTTTTACAAGTTAAAATGCAAAGGGTGCCACCCATTTAGCACCTATCCTTACAAAGAGACACCATCAAAACAAAAAATCCTTTTTCCCTCAAAGTATAGGTTGTACAGGCAAAATTCAAAGTGGAGTGGCAACCCTGTGTCATAAAAAATCAAGGTTTAGGTGGAGAAGGGGAAAAGCATTTGGTTGGTCAATAAATCATACATATAGAAATCTTTCTTAATTTTAAAATATTAAAAGTTGCCATACCGAAAAAAATTACGTCCAATTGGCCCTTCATATTAGAAAGTATAGGTTACACCAACATACATTTTCTTGAAATGAGGACATATACTACACTTATTACGGATAAGAACTTGTCATTCTTATCATTTGAACAGCCGTTTTCAATATGGGTACAGTACAACTACTTAAATACATTTATGGAAAATTGAAGATTATTATGAAAAGGTGGTTCTAAGGATAATTCAGTCTATAACACTCAACATTGAATTTCCCCATTCAATAAAAGAAAACAGCCTCCACTCCACAGGCTTCGTTCATGCACCAACGCAAGGAGAGACATGGTCGGACTGCCCCCCCCCCCAAACAGAGCACGCCTGGCCCCCCATCCGCGACAGGCCGCGTCACAGAGGGGGGGGGGGGGGGTCGGTCGGAGCACGTCTCCCGATTGCACCTCCACCCTCCGAGGGACACACACCACGGGGGGGTTGTCTTTTTGCTTCACTCAACGAGATTAAATTTCAAACTGTTTCTAAATTGGATTACAGAAGCAAACTGCTCCGCATTTTAAATATTACGATTGCAAACGTCGTGTGTGTGGGTGGGTCCCTCGTGTGTGGGAGGTGGCGGCATTAGAGCTGCGGGGGCTGCATGGGCACGTCCCCCTTGGCCAGGTACTTCTCCAGCTTGGCCAGGATGTGCTTCCCGTAGGTGTACTTGCGCAGGGCGGGCACGTGGGGCCGGATCTTGTGCAGCAGGAGCTTGCGCTGGGGCGGCTCCGACACCTCGATCATGCGCTGCACCACGTAGTTGGCGTACTGGTCCTTCATCATCGAGTACAGGGCGCTGTGGGGCCTGCAACGAGGCACCGGGGTGAGAGAGAGCGACACTGCGTTGTCATCCCCCCCATTCAGGGGAGTGGGAAGAACCCTCTTTGACAAGCAAGCCAATAATATACTACTTAGTCTCGAGAACGTGTTTGTATGGGGCTGCACACTAGGGTGGGCCGAAAAAAGTAAATTTTTTGTGTACAAACATCTAATAGGACTCAAAAGTTGCGCATTGTCATGCTGATTACTGGAAAAATAATAAAAAAAATTCCCAACTAATATTAAGTGCTGCCTCAAAGAGGTTGAAATTTGGAAAAAATGCCAAAAATAGACTCATTTTAATTTTACTGCCAGAATTTACTGATTACATTTTGTGCTAAAAACAAGAAATAATATTGTTCAGATATATATCGTTATTATTAAAAAAATATTATAAAAATTCTCATCAAAATTTAAGGCTTTTTTAACTGAATCTGTTTGGATGTTTAAATTATCAAAAAGTGCTCGTATACACAGGAATGGAGGCTATCTAACAGGAATGTTTAACCGATATAAGCAGCAGAAAAACAGTTATAAAAATGCAGGGCCGTAGTGTGGGTAGTGGGTAAGCTTGCTTCACTATAATTCAAATTGTAAAATGCAAACTTATTATTGCTCTTTTATTATTTATTGCTATAATGAAAACAATTTTATAATAAATAATAATTAAGAAAAGAATGTGATCCGTGCTATTACTAAAATTCTGTAGTTTGCAGCTATTATCCCTTTCCATATTTTTCTCTTTAGCAAATGACCCAATATTCTACATGGAGAGGTGTTCTGCAATTCAAGTTATACTCGTGCCAAACCATCAAACCAATTAAGATTTTTTTGTTATTTTATTATGGACAAAGACTTATAGATCATGAAAGCATAGTTGCGTGAATGTAATTGTCTGTGTTTGTTGTTCCGCATACTTTGCTTAAAGATTGCCTGACACTTATTTCTTATGATGACAAAACCATAATGAGCAAATTTTGAGTCACATAGGTTCCAAAAGATAAAAATGCCAATGTTTCGTTTTTCTTTTTTGAAAGTACAAACTGTAATGCAACCCAAAAATGTGCTGAAAGCAGATAATTAATGAAAATAGAATTTGGAATATTCATTTTTCACACTCATCTATATAGTATCAATAAACATTAAATAACCTATTTTTTAAGAGGTTGCAAAAAAAAAAACCCGCAGTGATGCATTCCAGCAAAAGGCGAAAACTATTACATGTAGTGTATAACAGAGAGAGAGAGAGAAAACTTTGTTATTGCCATTCGCACATGTGGCCACTTGAGAATACATTAAGTACGAAGATATGACATGCCACTTGAAAAAGTTCTCTATTCGTTCCAGTGAAATGAGCAGTTACAATTATATAAATAAAAAAAATCTTTCAAGATACTAGATTCTTGGCAGGGAAACCAGTGTTTGATTTTTGATCCCCAAAATTCTAAACGGGATAAACCTTCCAAACCATAATGAAATTCCCAATGGCTATAACATGTGCAAATAGGTTTTTAAGTTATGCATTTCGCAAATCTGCTTATCAAGTAAAAGCAAAATTATTGTAAATTATTTATTATAATTTGTTTTATTTCTGTTCGAAATAAGAAATTTTAAAAAATAGCTACTTTGACATATACCGCATATAGCACATATACTTAAGGCAGTTGAAACTAGAACACATGTCAGCCGATATAGGTAAAGTAATTGACCCTTTCATACAAATGACGCATTCTTTTGTGATCCAGAAACTTACTACTTTCCATGATAGTTGGTAGGTTTTTTTTGCAACATTGTAAAAAATAAGTTATTTAAAGTTTCTTCAATATTTAATTATTTGAGTGAATTTAATGTATCCGAAATTAAATTATCATTTATTATCTTCTTTAAGCGCTATTTTTGAGTAGCTTTACAGTTTGCAGTTTCAAAAAAGAAAAATATATTTCTTCTTTTGGAACCTATGTGGCTCATAAATTGCTCTTTATGGTTTTGTCAACATAAGAAATAAGTGTCAGACAAGCAAAGTATGCGGAACAGCAAGCAGAGACAATACATTCAAGCAACTATGCATTCATGATCTATAATGCTAATATATGATACCACTGCACAATTTAAGACTTTGTCCATTATCAAATGACAAAAAATCTTAGTTCAGACATGGTACAAGCTGAAGGAAAAAAAAGCTGAAACTTTTTTCCGTATCGAAAATATACGATGCCAAAAATATTTCATTTTGCAAATTTTTTTGTAATAATAAAACAAATAGTTAACTTTTATAACCAAAATAAGATGTTAACAAGATAATTGGCTAAACTATATAATTCAAAATGAGATAGAAATATAAAAACAATTTAAATAATTAGTCAAAAATGATTGAACTTACTATATAATTAAATTTATTCCAATGAAATTTATTCTGAATGTTAACTTCATATTAAACTGTTTGCTCCAAATTAAAGTAAAATATTTTTTCATGAAATATATATTTTCTCGATTAAAGAGTATTCTTCACACATCTTTAGTTTAAATCTGGAAAAATCGTGAAACTAAGTCGATCCTACTATAGCGAAACTCCGGAGATCGTAACATCGCGAAACCCCGACGTTCCTACTATCCCGATACTCCGGCGACCGTAACATCACGAAACTCCTTTGACCATACCATCGCGAAACTCCGGCTATCATAACATCGCGAAACTCCGGCTACCATAACATCGCGAAACTCCGGCTACCATAACATCGCGAAACTCCGTCGATCCTAATATCCTGAAATTTTGGCTATCGTAACATCCCGAAACTCTGGCGATCGTAACATCGCGAAACTCCGGCGATCGGAACATCGCGAAACTCTGGCCACCATGACATCGCGTAACTCCGTCGATCGTAACATCGCGAAACTCCGGCCATCGTATCATCGCGAAACTCCTGCGATCAAAACATCACGAAACTCCGTCGATCCTACTACACTAAAACTCCGGCGATCGTAACATCCCAAAACCCCGCCGATCGTAACATCACAAAACTACAGCGATCGTAACATCGCGGAACTCCGGCGATCGTAACAACGCGAAACCATCTTACATCACGAAACTCCGGCGATCTTAACATCGTGACGGCGGACGAGCGATTGCTTTTTCTTTCCTTCAGAGTTCCGACGCTACGCAACCTCCTACCCCTATATATACACACACAAATTTTAATGCAAATTTGCATCGATCTCAGGGATGATAAATTTCCGAGTCAAAAAAGCGGATTTCCGCGGAAATGTACCATGTCTGTTAGTTGGTTTGATGGTTCGGCGCGAGTAAAACTTGAATTGCAGCCCACCTCTCCATGTAGAATATTGGGTCATTTGCTAAAGAGAAAAATATGGAAAGGGACAATAGCTGCAAACTACGGAATTTTAGTAATAGCATGGATCACATTCTTTTCTTAATTATGATTCAGGGTTGGAAAAAAAACAGGTTTTTTTAAAAAAAAACCCAAAAAACCCGTTTTTTTTTTGTTTAAACCCGTTTTTTTGGTTTAAACCAGGTTTTTTTGGTTTAAACCAGGTTTTTTTGGTTTAAACCAGGTTTTTTCAAAAACATTTCCGGTATTTAACTATTTTGTGTATTTGCGGGACTCTAATGATGTTTATATTAATTTCAAACTTTATTTTATGGTTTACTTGAAAAATAAGATTCCCATATATTTTTTTAATTTTATATTTTATTAATATAAAACTAATTTTTGGGCATAATGTACTCAGATTATTTCAATTTCCACATAGTCATAAATAACAGCCGTTAAAATTTGTAATGGATGGCAATTAAACCATTCATAGTATTATAACCTTAATTGAAATAACTAAAGTAATAATTCCAAAATTTTAAACAAAAAATTAGCAGCTTTTTTTAATCCCAGGCTTATTTTCAATTTAGACTGCACTAGCCAAAAGAGGAAAAATTGAGCTCAACGTTAGCTGTTGTTGCCTTAGCAGTCAGAATGAGACTAAAAACGTTACTGTTAAATTTTTTTACATCAACTGCTTTACCAATATATTGCAGACACCTCTTTTACATAATCACTCTCAAAAAGAAAATTTCTGAAAGTCGCTACAAGCTCTAGCAGAATATTTCATAACAAGAGTAACACCGAAGAGTCATTAGGGAATCTGTGCTTTGCATATTCTAATGCTTCTGCTAAAAAATTTGGAAAAAAACCACCTTTGGTTTTTTTTGAAAAAAAAACCATTTGGTTTAAACCATGGTTTAAACCATGCCAACCCTGTTATTATTTATTATAAAATAGTTATAATAATAGCAATAAATAATAAAAGGGCAATAATAATTTTGCCCTTTTCAATTTGAATTATAGTGGAGCAAGCTTACCCACTACCCACACTACGGCCCTGCATTTTTATAATAACTGTTTTTCTGCTGCTTATATCGGTTAAACATAATAGATAGCCTCCATTCTTGTGTATAAGAGCACTTTTTGATAATTTAAACATCCAAAAAGGTTTAGTTTAGAAAGCCTTAAATTTGTGATTTTTCATCAAAATTGCGTTTTTTTAACAATTTTTCGCTAATTTAAAATTTTTATGAGAGTTTTGATAATTTTTTTTATAATAACGATATATAACTGAACAATATTATTTCCTGTTTTTAGCACAAAATGTAATCAGTAAGTTCTGGCGGTAAAATTAAAATAAGGCGATTTTTGGCATTTTTTAAAATTTCAACCTCTGAGGCAGCACTTAATATTATTGGGGAATTTTTTTTACTATTTTTCCAGTAATCAGCATGACAATATGCAACTTTTGAGTCCTATTAGAAGTTTGTACTCGAAAATTTACTTTTTTCGGCCCACCCTACTGCACACAGGGCATGGTTCACAAAACCCAGTCATGTTGGGTTTTTTTAAAATACCAAAACACATGCATAAACAGTGGGGCAAAGCTACATAAAAAAAATAAGAAATGTGCCGATTCCAGAACTTGGCTATTCACAACGTGCCAATTTTAAAGCATTGGCTATTTCACAATTGAAACGCTTGGTGGAAGAACATGCTAGGTGATATTTATGAAAAATATTGAGATTAGTGTCAATGAACCTTTTCGCCGCTTAGCACGTTCTTCCAACACTTAAGCTTTTCAATTAGTAATGAAATGTCAATAACTGACGTCCAAAGATCACTCACCCGTCGTTGTAGGTGCAGACCTCCTCGATGAGGACGGCCCTCTCGGCACGGGACGCGTGCGTCACACACTTCTCCACCACGTTGCTGCAAGAGACACACTCTGTTAGCGACAGCAGAGACCCTCATTGGAAACACACTGCTGTGGATGACCCACCCCAATGTGTTACACTTTCTGTACAAAAGACCCTTCTTGGGGAGACCCAGAAAGGTTAACTTCTGAATCAACAAAGCTTGAATGGTAAACATTGGACTACACAATATTCCAAAAACTTAATTTAAATCTTCATAAAAACCACATTTTTAAGTAATATTTTTGTTTATAACTCTAGCAAAAGCAACTTCAGGGACATACTTTATTTTATTTTAAAATTGCATTAAAATATAGTTTGATGTTTTATTCATCGTATAAAGCAACAAATTATGAAAGTGAAATGACATTTTGTATACATTTGAATTTTTTAAATAAGGTTGAGATGTTTTTAAGTTAATAATTCAAGTATTAGGTAACAGAAATGCACAGATTTTAATAAGGATAAAAGTCTTAGGTAATTTGACTCTCTTAATTGTTCAAAATATTTATAAATTCCAATGGAACTTTTCTTATTTCCATGAGAAAGACCCATATACCAGACATGTGATGGGTCAAAGAAAAAAATTGTCTGAAAAAACCCCCCTGAATTTTGTTCATTGTGACAGATGTGAATAAATAGCTATTAGCTAAATTTCAGTTCACCCTTTATTTTATAAAATTCACTATTTTAAAGGAGAATCCCATATCCAGGATGTCTACCAGATTTGCCGAATCTAATTCCTTGACCTTTTTAAAAAAATCTAACAATCCAGAGTGATCTGGTAAAAAAATTACAAAGACAAACCACAAAATAATACTTCATACAATACCATGCAAATTCAAGCCGTTATTGTATGGCTCATACACTAGGTCGGGAAAAACACTTTCAAAGAGCAAACTAATTCAAACACTTTCCAGAAAAATTAAGGACTAGAAATATAAAATCTGAATATATAAAGCGTGCATAAGCCGACCCACAATTTTTTTAAAATAAAAACCTGCCTAAAAGCAGAAACCCCCTGTGAGTAGGGGCCGAAGTAGAAAAAATCCTAATGAGATCTAAAGGAATAAGACCTAATGGCAACGGGTCTCCAAACCTAAGTGACTCTGTTAATCCAATGGGGAAAAATGATTTTATAAGCCACATTTTCCTGTGGCCGTATTTTATATTTTTATAAACTGTTTTTTCATATAATAAATAAATGCAGACGACATACAGGGACCAAAAATAACATTTTTTAAAAAAAAAATTGGTTTGAATATTTCTTAGTAAAATTATTTATTGAAAATTAATAAAATAAACCAATTTAAAGAAGAGGGATAACAGAGCTCTTGCAAGTCAGCTATAGTCCTACAGTTTTGTGATCACAAGGTCATGTACAACTCACGGACAATTGATAAAAAGAAAATACTCCGGTTGGTCCATTTTGGACTGAACCGAAACTACAAAAACAAGACACTCTTCCAATCAGGCAGAATCCAAGAACTTTCAATCATTATTAGGCAATGTGACGTCATCTGTGGATAATATTGTGAAAATAACTAGGCAGCAAAAATAGTAAATCAGGAAGCATTAGTGCAGGGGTTCCCAAACTTTTTGCACCTGTGTACCACTTGACTTTTTGAGAAATTTTGGCGTACCACCAGACATTATTTTAATAAACATATAATATTTACTCTTCTAAAAGTGTTCAAGTTTTTTTTTAGTAAAATTCCTGAAAAAATTCGTTTTAATGCTTAGATATTTGTTTATTTATAACATGCTTATAATAAGAAAAAAAAAGGTTAAAATGGTATAAATTTTCAGTTTTGTTTATTACCTATAGGGATAAAAACATGCATATACAAAATAGTACAAACTCGGCAAAATCCAATGAAAAAGTTAATTCCTCTTTAATAAAATGTCTAAAATAATGAGTAATATATTTGCGTGCTTACTGCATATGAGTACAGAAACTATTTATAGCATCATGTTGCTCACATCACTTACGCGTACCACCAGTTGGGAACACCTGCATTAGTGAACTGCGTATCTTGGTCAGGTGAAGATCTTTTAAGGGGGGGGGGGGGGGGGGGGGATCATAGTTAACAAAACCCAAAAAATCGAATTTTTGAAACCAGTATTTTCTGATAGATGGAAGCCCAATCTATTGAATAAGACCAATTTTGTATCGATTTTTTAATTATTTCTTATAGAAAATTAAAATTATAAAAATAAACAAATGTGCCAGGCCTCCTTTGAATTACTAATTGTATGCTTGTATTATTTATGTATTACATTATAAAATGATTTTTTTGTGTTGATATTTGGAAACTATTCACTGGCTCAATGTAAAAAAAAATTCCTGACGATTTACATGAAATTCGGTTAACAAGAAATGTTTCGGTGGTCCCTTCAAGTTCGTATTAACGGGATCGAGTGTATTTTTTCGCGTTTTTCTCAAAACTATAATTTTCAACACTTAGGTACACTTTTCTCCAAATCTATTAATTTTTTTTTAATAATTTTTTTTGTGTGTTATAAAACCATTTTCGATCTATTTAAGTTACCTAATTAAGTCTTACAAATTAAAAAAAATATTTTATTATTTTACACTTTTCTTCTTTGAAAATCAGAATTTTTATGAATGTAGAATATAATGGTTTTAAAATAAAATTTAAAAATTATTTTGGGCAAAAAAAAATAGGTGACTTAATTAGATCTAAAATGGTTTTATAACACACAAAAGAAATTAAGAAATATTTAATAGATTTGGAGAAAAGTGTACCGAAAAAATACTTGTATTTTTGAAAATTCGTAATTGTATGTTTCAAAAGATGTCTTTTTTCAAAAATAATAATTTTTAAAAATAAGATTCTTAGGTGTAAATATAATAATAAAAGTACAATTTATAATTTGGTACAACTTTTTTTATTGTACCATAATTTTTAAATGATTTAGAGCCTTTCGAAATCAATACTAAGAATTGGTCATTTTTGCTGTCGCTAACTATGATCCCCCCTTTTTCTCCAAATCTATTAAGTATTTCTTAATAATTTATTTTGTGTGTTATAAAACCATTTTAGATCTAGTTAAGTCACCTATTTTTTTTGCCTAAAATAGTTTTTAAATTTTATTTTAAAAGCATTATATTCTGAATTCATAAAAATTCTGATTTTCAGCGAAGAAAAGTGTAAAATAATAAAAGATTTTTTTTAATTTGTAAGACTAAATTAGGTGACTTAAATAGATCTAAAATGGTTTTATAACACACAAAAAAAATTATTAAAAAATATTCAATAGATTTGGAGAAAAGTGTACCTAAGTGTTGAAAATTATAGTTTTGAGATAAACGCGAAAAACAAATACAGTCGATCCCGTTAACACGAACTCGGACCACCGAAACATTTCTTGTTAACCGAATTTCATGTAAATCGTCAGGAATTTTTTTTTACGTTGAGCCAGTGAATAGTTTTCAAATATCAACACAAAAAAATTATGATTTATAATGTAATACATAAATGATACAAGCATACAATTAGTAATTCAAAGGAGGCGTGGCACATTTGTTTATTTTTATAATTTTAATTTTTTATAAGAAATAATTAGCCGATCGTTACAAAATTGGTCTTATTCGATAGATTGAGCTTCCATCTATCGGAAAATACTAGTTTCAAAAATTCGATTTTTTGGTTTTTGCTAACTATGATCCCCCCTTAAGAGGGGATGACACTGACCGACGGACGATATTTGAAGACATCTTAGTGCAATCTAATCTTATTTCATCTTCAAATTCTAAAATTTGCGCTGTGCATTACTGATTACGCAGCCATGTCACGATATTTTCACTCTTTTCATTTATGTTTAATGTGGATCGTCACATACGGAAACAAGAAATTTGAGGCGGGATTTTTAATTTCGCAACGTGAAATGGCGGATTTCCGGAATTTTAATTTTGTCAAGCAAATTGGCAGATTTCCGCCAATTGGTGGAAGAATCCCATGTCTGATAATAATGAAAAATTCGAAAAAGTGTTATGAATGCAAATCTGTTAACCAAGAATTTCTCATTTTTGCTTATTTGCCGTGAATTGCAGTGGTGTCCTTATTTTTATAGCTCAGGACCAATCATATTTCTAGGTATTTTGTTACTTTGAAAGATGATAAAGGCCTCCCCACTTTAGTCATATCGTGATATCAAATGCCAAGATAATGGCCGGACCACAATATCAATAGCGTGGACCGCTACTAGCGGGTGCCACACTCCCTAATTCTAAGTTTCTAAATGAATACAACCTAAATTAAAAATGTCTGTTGAGCGGAAAGAAAAAAAAAATGGCATTAGTTGAAAAACAAGCACTAGAAGTTTTATGAGTTAATTTGGTACAAAAAAAACCCATTGGCTGCATAAATAAAGGATTGCTTGTATTTCTTATTAATCATTTCACCACTAAGTAGTGTTAGTTTGCTACTCACTGAACATTTTCGTCCATATCTGTTGCACACTTTAATTCGACACAAGTTTTAAAAGTTTCCCCATCAGAATTGTATAGAGGTTGACTGTGTTTCATGGTCTTATTTAAAAGAGAAGGAATAAGTTAATTGTTTTGAAAATCTTTATTTTTTCCCACCATATATTAGAATCAGATTTTTGCTGCAGTGTTAACTTATCTACTGAGACCCTCGTGGCAAAGGGCACCAACTAGCCTGCAGCTTAGCTTCTTCTACAGTGATCAGAAATCAAAAATTTTGATATAAATGTGATCATAAATCATCTTCTCGTTGAACCAATAAAAAATTAAAAGTTGAAAAGAAATCGTAAATTGGCACGCCTGAGAAAAAAAGTGCCTTACCCTTTTTTCGATGATTTTTTTAAGTAAAAAACAGTCATTTTTATGGAAAAAATGTTTAGTTTTGAAGTTCAACAAGAAGCTAATAAGATAGAGAAGACACATGCCAAATTTGATAAGAATCGGTTGAGAACGTTTGAGATACCTTGCACCACCATTTAAAAATAGTAGTTTCGAGATAAATGTGCTTAAAGTTTTGCCACATAGATACTGTAATGACTAGCGTAGCTTCACAGCAATGAGTTTTTAATAAATGTGAATTTCATTCCAAAAAAATCGACAGTTGAGCAGGGGGGGGTACCTTGCGAACTTGTGCTGCGAGAGGGGCAGCACCTTGCCGCGCACGTTGGCCACGATCTTCTGCTTGTCCTCCTGGGCGCCGTGCTCGAGGACGTGCTGCACCACGTAGTTGCCGTACTGGTCCTGCACCAGCTGCTCCGTGTGCTGGTGCAGCTCCTCCAGCACGCCCACCGTCTGGTCGCCCGTGCAGTGCTCCAGGATGCGCTGGATCACGCGGCACCCGTACGGGTGCGTGCTCAGCGAGAACACCTGGAGGAGAGAAACAACAATTCAGGGTTCATCGAGGATTTCTTTCATAATTTATTACCCAAAACAGCCCCATTTTAAAAAAAAAGGGCTCGGCCGACGCCACTCTTAGACGATGGATTAAAAGTTAAAAATCGGCATGAGAGGGCGACTATTTCTTCTTCTGGCAGCCACTGGATAATTGTGTCAAAAACATGGATGCTGATGCATCAATCTAGCCCTCATGGAAGAGTGCTCGAGAATAATGAGTCAAGATAAAATTGATGACGCCTCATTCTGTGTGGGATAAACAAGTATCACAAGGAGCATTCCACATCCCTTATAAGCCTTTCTAGGACACGTTCCAACTAAAATAACAAACTGTTGGGAAATAAAGTTTTAGCTGATTATTTTTTTAAAAAAATAAAGATTTCAGCTAACTTACTTTTCTCTAATTTCCCGTAAATATTTTGGCAACGTGCCTGTAAAGATTTTTAGTAAACAAGTAATTTTTCACTTCAGCTCATATTAACAACGTCAGAATAAAGTTGGAGCTGAATAGGTTTGGTTTGTTTTACTTTAGTATTTTTCATAGTTAATCAAACTAGATTAAATATTTAATATTACTTATCTAAATAAACTAGTTTTTGGCCAGATTAATTATGTGCTTTATAATATGTACTTCATAATAATATACTATATAATTTTTTCATGAATATTACGTAAATACAACATGATTGACTGGTTGCCGTGTATACATGTAAATGAGCGGTACTATATATATACAGCTGTGGTCAATCATGTAGTATCACTCTTTCTTCCCTTGTTTGAAACGAGTGCATGCTCTGTGAGCAGTGATGAGTGCAAGTGGCACGTTTCGTTTTTAACTTTTAAAATAAATCTCTTTACACTTAAACCTAGTTTTTAGCCTTCCTTATTTCTATTAGTTATTTTCCAAGAAACTTTTAAGTAGTAGTTCTTTGAATCAAATTCGAGCAAGCTCTGCAAATTTTATTAGGACTGGTAGTATTTTATTAGTGACTGTCACAAACAGGACCATCCGCAAGGCCACCCGAGACAATGAAAGCCACCACTCACCTGTCCCTGGAAGGCGTTGATGATGAACTGCAGTGCGACGGGGTCGACGCACTCGATGCACTTCTGCACCACGTGGTTGCCGTTCTGGTCCTTGACGCACTTCAGCACGTGCCCGTCCAGCTCCTTCACAATCTCCTTCTGACAAAGCGAAACACGTCATGAAACAGCAGTTGAGAACATTTTTAGGCATTTTTAAAAACACCCCTTCGAGTACCAAGAATGTTTTCTAAGAAAGGTGACTTCAAAGAAAAAAAATGGGATGACCGTTTAATAAAAATGCTTGGAGGTCATCTAAGAGTTAAGTGACATTCTCACAAAATACTAGAATAAATAAAAATATTATTTGGACAGAGCTTACGAGTCAAAAAATGTTTTCTCCCTATCAACATTTTCCTAATGAGGCATTTTTAAGTATGAAGGCTAAAATGGCAAAGATGGTGACAAACAAAAATACTGCTTTGGACCAGGTGCACTGCAGTCATTTTAAATTTTCATTTGTCAGTTTTCCCGAAAGCTTTGATGAAAAAGCTTGCTTTACTTAAAACTTTAATAGTTTTTAAAAAAGAACTAATTACTTAAAATATTAATTCCCATATAAGTTCTTTAATTGAAGTTTCCGATTATCAACTTTTTTTTAAGACGATATTTTTGCCTTTTTACAATTAACTGATTTCTTAGGATTCATTGGTTCTACTTCTACTAATTATTCAATTTGATTCAACTTATAAGTTACTTATTTTGTATTATTATCTATATTTATTAACTTTTCTTTTTGATATTTTACCTCCAAGACTACAGCAGTTGTCTTCATGACTTTTATCAAAAATATATGGATAAAACAAATGGCAATGAGCCAATTACTTTAAACCTGATTAAAAATTATACTTAACACAATATATAAGATTTTTTAGATTTGTTTTATCAATATCCCATAGGGATCGGACCTACTTTCCGATATAACTTCAGCGATAGGTCAGGGGTTGCAGCCCTAACCGGTGAGAAGATGGTCTTCCAACCACCAGGCATGAAAGTGCAAACTAACCAAAAAGGCTGAACTTCGAATTGAAATTTTTCGCACTATCGGCGTATCGGTGCAAACCCATAAAAAATTAGTTATATTAGTTACTATAAAATGCACACATATAAAAGTACATAAATAACTATTTAGTTTTACCTTAAATCTGTATATCAATGCCATATTAAATTATATTTATTTAAAAAAAATCTGTCCACTCATTTTTCACTATCATCAAAAGACTCATTTTCCTGGAAATTTACAAAGCAGAATAATTTTAAAGCAGTTCCCATCTAATTCCAAAGCAGTAGAATTCCAAAAATAGCATTTAAATACCAATTTTATAAATTGAAACTACGAAATTAATACACAAAAGAAAAATAAAAAGGTATAATTAATGCATTATTCAAATCTTAAAATTTTAATTTCACAAAAAAATAAATTCAAGAAAGCATCATAAAAACTGCAGTTTAAACCGAGTAAACTTGTTTCAAATATTTATTCACACACTTATTTCCAAGGTCTTTTAATTCTAAGTTTCGATTTCAAAATAACGCCAATTGTGCCAGACCGCCAAGCGATTTTTGAAACAATAAGTTATGAAATGCACAAAATACAACGTTTAAAACACTCCATTGATTCCAATTATTAAACAAACATGCATTTTCATCTTAAGGTCGGATTTTGTATAGAGTACCGTTTTGAGTACAACGTGACCAGACTAATTTTTCCTGCTGTCGGCCATATCATAACTTCCGTTTGAAAATAAATAATCCAATAAAAGAAAAAAAAGTTTAGTTGTTTCTGATCTATTAGCTCTTATTGACAGTTAAAATTCCCTAAGATGACAAGCAAACCAAAACTACTTCGCATTTTTAACACAGCCAAATCTAACTGTTGAATCCGCTATTCCTATTGGCCCACGTAAGCAATAGCCCCGCCTCCTTCATTGCGTCACTGTCGTACGAGCACGTTTAGA
This sequence comes from Hylyphantes graminicola, assembly GCA_023701765.1. Lineage (NCBI taxonomy): Eukaryota > Metazoa > Arthropoda > Arachnida > Araneae > Linyphiidae > Hylyphantes > Hylyphantes graminicola. The sequence goes on from CM043121.1 coordinate 67,825,344, forward strand.
GAAAGTGATTGACTGATCTGAATGAAGGTCGAATCAAAACATTGCCAACAGAGTAAAATCTCGTCCGTTTGATCTTAGGACCCCCCCCCCCCCATATATATATGGGTCACAATTTCTCAACGGTTCTGCATCGATCTCAGGATCAGCCAAAATGAGATTAAAAAAGGCGGAAATCAGCCGAAAGGCGGAAAACTTTCATGCCTGAACCACGCAGAGGCTAATACTATCAATCAATGAGGCATTGCTACCTCATCGTTAGATTTCGTGAAAATTATTTGCAACAAACAAAACAGAAAAACTCTCATTTTTAATTATAGAAAATTAGTTAGACCAATGCCTATAAAAAAATTAAGATTTGCTTATACTAGCATATTATGCAACACCTACTCTCAGACCAGCTAATTGCGATGAAATTTATTTTACACTATGCGTACATGCAAACATAAAAAAAAAACCATCCATTCATACAATGTTCAAAAGTCAAAATTAAGAATCCTCTAACTTTGAATTGGAAAAGGTTTTACAGGAGCTAGGGGAAAAAAAGAAAGACGTGTTTGTTGCTAATGTGTGTCCCTCTGCAGCGAACAGGAGAGGACGCTGGTGCACCCACCTGCTGCTCCGGGGGTATGGACTCGAGGGCCTTCTGGATGACGCGGCATCCGTACATCTGCAGGGCGAGGGGCAGGACGTGCCCCTTGACCTTGAGGGCCAGGGCCTGCTTCTGCTCCTGGGTGCCAAACTCAAAGAACTTCTGGATGACGTAGTTGCCGAACACGTCCGTCATCAGGGAGTAGGCCGCGCCCAGGATCTCGTTGAACACGAGCTGCTTCTCGACGGGGGCCGCGCGCTCCAGCTTCTGCTGGATGAACCTAGGGCAGGGGGGGACACAACACACTCGTTATTAACAACCACGCCCTGGTTGTGCACAATTGTGCAGTAGGGGGGAAACAATGCACACAGTGGGACTGACCTGGACCCATGCTGGTCTTGAGAGAACTCCACAATGTGATTGGACAAGTCTCGCAGCTGAAGATTAGGGTAGCGGTTGTTACGGAAATCTTCCAACAGACGACTGCGCCCCGAAGGCTTCTCCAAGCTGGAGCTGCAAGAGGGGAAGGGGGTGAATGGATGGGAAACAGACGCGCGCACTTGAGTGGCGAGGGGGAAATAAATGAATTTTCAACTCCTTCAGATTTCAAATACGTAATGGTACTAGCTGATAGGGGGCATCCATGTGATGCATTTTTGGTGGGTCCAACTGCCTCACATTTATGGACACACTTCATACCTTTGGTTTCACATGCACTCAAAAGCAGGAAAGGAATAGAAAATGATGGAATTCCATTAAAACATAATTCAGATAAAAAAAAAACTGCAATTCAAACAAAAAAAATTACAAAGTTCAATTATTTAATCATTTAAAAACAATCTGATTAAATTTGAAACTAAAAAACAAAAAACAGTGGTCTAAAAAAAAGCCGAATATTTTTCTACTTAATCTACTTTTCTACTTACTACTTATTTCTCTAACTTTTCATAAACATACTTGGTTTGTTTCTACGCACTTCAGATTGATCAACTAAACTTCCCTACCTCATAATACCTGCTAACTCTCAACGAAATTGTTACATTGTATTAAAAACTATTAGTACAGCAAGTACACATGCAAGGAGGAATGGAAATATTTCTTATGATGTCACTGTTGTCATAATGCTATTTCATTGGTTTTGTTTTCTTTGGTTTCTACTTGATACAAGCTCATTGGTTTCTTATAACAACACTCGCTTCCGAACAGCAGTTTCATTGGTTGTACAAGCCCGTTGAAGGCCAAAAAAATCTAGGTAGAATGAGGACAAGCATTAATTGGATAAACAGCTGAATAGTGGTCAAAATGCAGTATTTACACCATGATGTGTTATAAATGATAAAATAGTGTTATATAGTAGATATTTTCTAAGATATACAATATTATAAAAGTGTCATGTACATCTTGTGGTCTTTGGTGGTGAAGTTTTTATTCTAAGCACTCCAGCCTTCAAACACTTCATCGCTTATTTTTTCCTGCTCATACGAGACACGACATTTGCTGTCGACTCGGGACCGCAGAAAAAACTAATCCCGCCCGCGAAAGGGCGACTCACCTTCTCTGCAGGGGTGTGCGCGTGGGGAAGAGGGTGGAGCTCCCGAGGGGGCCCCCGTTGCGGATCATGTACTTGGCCTCGGCCCCCGGAGCGGCCGACAGCATCCTCCCGCCCAGGGTGCCTGCAAGGGAAGAGAAAGAACACCGTCAGCACACATCACTCAGGAAGAGCACTCCACACACCCACACTCTCACTCAGGATGGCCAGCTATTTTAATACAGCAGAGGGTGCTCTGTTCAAGCATCATTGTGCTTGACAAAAGAGTGAGCCCATATCTGTACGCAAGCTGGAGTGGACACGGCAGGCCTCTTAAAACGGGTTGTTGGGCCAAGGAGTTAAGTTTTTTTAGTATCTTGCTCAAGGACACGTTCCTCACAATGCATGACCACAAGAACAATTCATTCCTGTTTAAAGGTTTAGGAGATTATCTATAAGTAAAGATTTCGCATAGCTTACTAATTTTTCTCTAGTTTAATTTCCGGTAAATATTTTGGGCAAAAAGCATTTAAACATGTTTTGTAAACAAGTCATGTTTCCATTTCAGCTCATTTTTAAAGACATTTCAATAAGGTCGGAGCTGAACCGGTTTCGGCTTATTTCAATATTTTGGATCATGATTATTTAAAGCAGTTACTTATTTAAACTAGTTTTGGCCGTTTTAATTATTTGCAGGACTAAATTTGCAACAAGAGATTGCATGTTTAATTATGTATTTGAAAATATATACATGTACTATTTTTCATGAAAATTATGTGAATACAGCATGATTGACGTTCTTGCGCTGTGAGCAAAGATAGGTGCGAGTGGCACGTCAGTTTTAAATAAGGTTTCTTTACACTTGAAAGAAGTTATAAACTTTTTTTTTACTTTTATTCATCCCTTTCAAATAGAAGTTTTAAGTTCCGCAAGTTTTAAATTAGGACTGATGTTAGCCCTGAGTATCAATTCCAATCATTTTGAATGAGCAACTCACCCAGGTTGAAGTTCCCGAGGGACCCCCCGTTGAGGGAGGGCGGCGGTGGGGAGGGGGGCATCATGCCCACGGGCCCCGGGCCGGACGCGCTCACGGAGCCCAGGGGCCCGTAGAACTGGCCCCCCTTCTGGGGGCGGGCGCCCCCGTCCAGCCCCAGGGAGGGGCCGCCCCCGTCACGCCGCTCGAAGGAGTCCCGGCGCGGGGAGCCGCTGGCCGCGCCGATGCCTGCAAGAGACGCGCCTTCAGCAACTGCAATGCTTGTCAAATAGGGTGAAATGGACAACTTTTCTATGAAAGCGATACACATATCAAGCCAAACACACACAATGTACAGGTACGACAAGTATAAGTTTCGCTGGGAGAAACAAGAGGCGCCCCAACACGAGGCCTGTTGTTGTGGTTTAGTTTTATGAACTGGATTTAATTTTTTTTCATTACCTAAAAGTAGATATTCTTCATTTGAGCAAGGTTGTTCTTTCCAGAATACATTTGAAACACTTAAGTTCTAAAGAAATTCCAGGTTTCATAGATGTAGGTTTCTAATAAAATTTACACAAAAAGCAGATTTTATTTTACCTGACAACTTCTGTTAATAGGCGTTTTTTTCCGTTAATATGGTGTGCTTGTATTTGATACTTGCATTCTTTTCACTATCGGAAGTTGCAATGAAGATGAACTGCTTTTAAATAATCACCTCAGGGATTTAGATTTGTCCAAAATACTACTATCCCAATCAAAAATACAAGTAACTTTTTTAAAAAAAAAAGCAGTTACACATTAGAAATTTTGCAAACAAGTTTAGAAGATTACAGAAATTAATTTCAGCCGATAAAAAAATTGCCCCCTTAAGCAAAATAAAAAGGTTAAATAAGATTACAAACATGCAATAAAAATACTATCCTAATCCCATCTTAATAATATAATTGTACGTCTTATCTTTCACAGCATGTTAAAAATCGATTTTTGCTAAAAGTAATAAAGACAGCACATAATCTAGCATAACTGAAATCCAGAAAAACAAGCACCAAGTTTCTGGTTGGAATTATGTAGCAGTGAAAAAATAAATAAATTTTTTTAATAAAATAAAGTTGCACCAAATCTTTTTTAAACATGCAAATAAGATTTGTATCATTCAAAAACATTAGCAGCAGCCATGTTTGCGATTGGAACAAATGCATAAGTTTAAAAAAGCAATAATTTTACCAGGCAACCAATTACAATAAACATAAAAAAAAAGATCAACATTGATTAAGGACATCACTCACTTGTTCCGATGGCGGAGAGGGACGCCCCGATGGGCCCCATGGAGGAGGCGGACCCGTATCCGAGGGGGGCCGACCCGTACCCCAGCTGGGAGGAGGAGGAGAAGCCGGAGTACGAGGGGGAGGAGGCGTAAGAGGAGGGCGTGGTGTTGAAGGCCCCGCCCCCGCCGCCCCCCTGCGACCCCAGCAGACGGCCCAGGGTGCCTGCAACACACGAGGCGGGGGAATGTGAAAGAGACAAACAACAGCATGCAAAATACGACTGATAATACGTGTTACTTGCAAACTGGCCCAGTTCAGGGATCAACCTGGGTCAAAAAATGCTGTAGCAAAAATGCTAAAATGTAAAAAAAAGCTGTAGCAAAATGCTAACGAAAAATTAATTGCTTATAAATCAACGTCACGTCAATTAAATCACTTGAATCTATACACAACTCAATCTTTGTGTACCAGTTAATTTTGTTAAGCAGTATAGCTTAACAATACATTGATAATTTTTTTTTTATGAATCGCTACATGACAAATTTAAATATTTATATAAAACTATACTACTAAAAGAAAAAGTACTTTTAATTTTTTTATAAACATTTTTAAATAAGTACAAGTATGTGGGTATTTACTTTGATTTATGGTGTTGGACTATCTTCAGATTTGTCTATGAACATTCATTTGGTGTATTAAATCAAGTTTTGCTTGCTTGAAATCCCAAACTTTTGGTCTATTTACACATCCTTATTAAAATAGTTCAAACATTTGTTTTAAAAAAATTCAAGCACTTTTCCAGAAAAATTCAAGGACTAGAAATTAACTTGCAACATAAAATCTAAGTCCATTAAAAAAAAAACTAAATATTATTTAAAATCAGAAACTCCAGTACAGGCGGAAGTAGAATAAAAGGTTCAAATGTGATCAAAAAGTATTTTAACATTCAAGGTGATCACGACTCACGGACATCGTGAATCGGACACTCGATCAGAAAATATACTCTGGTTGTCAGAGTTGGCCTGAACCGGAGCTACAAAAGTAACAAGATACTCTTCCGATCACAAAGAGCCAGACAACTGTCAATCATTCTCACGTATTGTGACATCGGTAGATTTCGTTAAAATTACTAGGCTGTAATATGAGTAAATCAGGAAGCACAATTGGACTGATTTTAAAATGGTAGGTTGCACTGGCTGGCCGAGATTTGAAGACATCTTAGTGTAATCTAATCTGAATTCATCTTTTTATTTTGATTAAATTTTTTTTTTCATTATTAGAATCGGTTATTTGAACTTGTTGTTTATTGAAATTTAAGTTTAGTTTTACCGAATTACGTCGTCGCATTTTCGCGACGGCCAATAATATTTTTTTCGCATTTTCGTGCAACTAGTCGCATTTTGCGACAAATGCGACTGCAGATTGATCCCTGGTCCAGTCCCACGTTCTTGTAAAAGAATTTATTATAAGTTCACTTATTAATTTCTTAAGTAAAAAAAATAAGTTAGTGGGTTTTGGTAATCCTGCCAAATAAGCAATGGCAGGCAATGAGGGATGGCATACGATCTCTTGCATAGATGTGCAGTGCGCAGCGCATGACATCACTTGGCATCAAAGTCAGCATTCACTTGCACCTACTTTCTAAATAGTCATCAACTCAAAATAGTGTTGCAAAACCAATCTAGGCAGATATATTATATAGAATCCATTTATAAGGCAACCCAAAATTGTCCAAGTAGTGGGATCACAAAACTTTAGACTTGGCTGCCAGTGAAAGCAACATCTATGCTCCAGAAGTACACGTTTTGGTCCTTGGTAGAATGAGGAAGTTTAGCATTCATTAATTTTTAAAAATCGAATCAGAATGTTGCGAAACTCTTTTAAATCTGTCTTATTCTGCTCAATATTTCCTTCAATACAGTGACTCAGCGAAGGAGATCTCTTTGCAACAGGTGAACACACACTTTCTTAGGCTCCACCTAGTGAGCAAAGAAAGGACTTGTTATACTTTGTACTTGCATGCTTGTGGATCTCCAAGTCGGGTAATCGAGTAAACTTGCCTCGCTCGGTTTAGTCAGCTTAGAGTGTTCTTCGCAAGCAACCCTGCTGTCGGGTTCCTCACTCATTTCTTTTCATTAATAAAGATATATCATAAGATCATATTATACATCATAAGATTGAAATGAGTTAACAATTCTGCTTTAAACACTCATCTCGGACATTTTTTTTTTCAAATTTAAACGGTTGGCTCAACGTCCCTGCAGTAAGTAGTTGGTGTGGAGTGCGCGTACCTGGGTTGGAGTTGGGTGGTGCTGCGGCGGGGTTGACGAGTACGGGGGGCCCCAGGCGCATGGGCGTGGTCATGCCCCGCGCGTTCCCCATCATCACCGCCCCGTTCTCGTAGTAGGAGGGAGCCACCATCTGGTACTGCCCACCTGCAAGCACGTTCAGTTGCACATGTTTTAACAAATTGTACACAAAATATTTTATTTCTAATGAAAAACAGGGTTATCATTTCAAAATAAAATCAGGGAGATTTTAAGGACTTTTCAAGGACACCTAATTTATATTTCAAAATGATAATGCACCATTTCAACAATTAAAAAAAAAGTCATAAAATAACTCATACAAACAATTGTTTATGTTCATTATTAAAAAAATTAGATATTATTTTAAAATTTTGTTTATACAACAAGTTACATGTTTAGGGCTCAGTTGTAATCAAAGTGTTCTAAACCATTAGTGGTTAGTTCACAATTACCAAAAAAACACGCATCCAACTATTACCATAAAAAAATTACAAACTCATTTTACAATCAAACAAAATTTAAGAAAAGCATCAGTTTAAACCTTTCTATTTCTCAGAAAAACTTAACTCTTTATCCTCCATTATAACAGACTATTTTACGTAAGCATGGTAAAAAAAAAGTGCACAAGAAAGTTGAATTAAATGTGTTTCGCAAAATAAGCCCAATGCATAAATATTTATTTCAAGAGCGATGAACTGTTATTGTTATAATTAAGGGACAGACGTGTCAACTAAACCTCAATGCCTCTTCATTTTTGCTAATTTGTGGCAAAATTGCAGCTACTGTCTTTTATTTTAGAAAAAAGTCCATGCATTTTAAGTGTATTTTTTTCCAAGTAAACATAGGCAGCTAATTTTTTTAAAAAAGAAATTATATATTACATAATCTTAAGGAAAAAAATAAGAGAAATTACGTAATGAAACAGCAAATCATAATTTTAAAAACATATTTAAGGTGACAAAATCTGTATCCATAACAAATAAAAAAAACACAATTGTAACACTAACAAAACAACGTTAGAAATATTGCCAACGCCAGGTGTTAAAGCAACCATATCAGAGGAAAATACAGGATTTGGAGAAAATAAAACTAGTCAGTGCATCGTTTTGTAGAATGCTGAAGTGATATGGGTGTTACTTAGTGAGGAATTGGCTAAGTTTTAAGAAATGACTTCATGAAATTTGAATCTCGCAAACAAAGCAAATTAAAGACTTTTCAAAGATAGTTCGTCAAAATCATATTTGGGGATATTTGAAAGGGAATTTGACAAAGGGATATTTGAAATCAAAATTAAGAACTTAAAACGATTTTTGGTAAAAATCAAGTAGTATAGTCCGACCACGCTAACTTGGCAATCAAAATATTTTGATTGTGGAAGATTCCACGTTGAATTGAGGTTTTAAGCCGAAGAAGGAAGGGTTGCCGGCTCAAGGCGTTTGGCGAGAGTAGGGTTTGTTGGTGTAGTGCGATTGTAAATAATGTATCTCACTAGAACTGCACATCAGTTATCGGCTACAGAGGATTGTTGTTGATTGCTGGTAGCGGTTAACGATTACACGTGTATTTCTTTGATATTTTGTATCGTGAAATAATTAAGGCTATTATTACTTTACAGAAATTTAATTAACCATTGCTAAAAAAAAGTTCAAAATTAATAAACAAACTCGTAGTTCAGTTATAAGTTCCACTGAGTATTTTTCCCAGTATACTTCTATGATTTCTTTTTCATTTTGATGAAGGGTTTTAAAACTTAAAAATATGACTGTGACTAGGAATTACACCGAGTGAAGCTATAACTTAAATATTAATGGGAAATCCTTAAAGAAATATGCTCCCAAAAGCAATGAATCACCAAACATAGTAACTCTTGCCCAATACCAAAACCTTCCTTACCTTTTTTCGAAGTGGACTAGTCCACAATCAAAATATTTTGGTTGCCAAGTTATCGCGGTCAGACTATATTGAAGGGTCTTGAAATTGAAAATGAAGCAGTAACAATGACCACAATTATGCCTAATATAATTCAAAATTTGGTAGCATAAAGTATATTACTTTTACTCAAAAAATTAGAAAAAAAAATACGAGGCGTGTTTTTTAAGTAAGTACCGTTTTGCCACACAGAGGGCGCGGCGCTGCGATCGGCGTTCTGCGCATGCGCACTGTGTACCTACATCTCTTGTCTACTCACTGACGATATTGCAATCCAATTTGTCATTGTTTTACGTTTTCTGCTGAGTGTTTAAAATGTCTCCGATAACCGTGAGTCCCGCCGACTGTGAAGTACGGTCTGTTATAAGATTTCTTAGTGTTAAAGGCCTAAAATCAATCGATATTCATCGTGAGATCTGTGCAGTTTACGGACAAGACATTATGAGTGATGGAATGGTAAGAAAGTGGGTGAGATTATTTAAAGAAGGCCGCACGAATGTTCATGATGAACAACGGAGTGGGCGGGCGTCCTTCAGTCGTTAATGACATTTTGGTGCAGCAAGTGGACAATAAGGTGAGAGAAAACAGACGCTTTACCATTCCATCACTCATAATGTCTTGTCTGTAAACTGCACTGATCTCACGATGAATATCGATTGATTTTAGGCCATTAACACTAAGAAATCTTATAACAGGCCGTACTTCACAGTCGGCGGGACTCACGGTTATCGGAGACATTTTAAACACTCAGCAGAAAACGTAAAACAATGACAAATTGGATTGCAATATCGTCAGTGAGTAGACAAGAGATGTAGGTACACAGTGCGCATGCGCAGAACGCCGATCGCAGCGCCGCGCCCTCTGTGTGGCAAAACGGTACTTACTTAAAAAACACGCCTCGTACATAAATACTAAGTAAAATCGATTCAATTGTAAGTATTATGGATAAATTCATATAAATATAACTTTGAAAATATCACAAAATAAGCAATTCATTTGCATGTGTAATTGATTTTTTTAAATGAAGTTTTTTAAATTACGTATTTCTCATCAAATGTGATAATTCCGTTCTATCAATGGCTTATCATGCATGTTTGTGATTGTGCACATGCAAACTTGCTTCTAACAAGCGAAGAGGCAAATAGGAATATATATTTGTGAAATAATAACTGTCATGACTTTGGCCATTCTTATCCTCTTAACTACACCTCAGATATATTTTATTCAAATCCCCATTGAGCAAACCTTCATAAACAAGCCTTTGATAGTAATTGTTACTTAAGTGGTTCTGACAATGAGAACACAAGATAAAATGAGATGGAACAAACTTGCAACAAAAAAATTTAATAAATCTAAATGTTTCAACTCAAAAACTTATTAACGAAAAAAACAAACTGCAATACACTCATCTCACTTCTGGCATAAAATGAGATATCACTCATTCTTATGCTCCTATAAGTAGTTATGTCATATCAGCATGGCCCAAAAATGCGATCATTTGCAAATGTTTAAATAGTTGTAGATTTGTCGAGTTTTTGAAAACAGACAGGAGCATCCTGCGAAAACTTACTCTAGCTCTTTTTTTTAATATAAGAGAAACCCCCCCCCCACTTCCTGTGGTGGGTTGATATTCAGTTCAAGACATTCCCAGAAGGACACTCGGAGGTGCGTTCCCCTGCAACAAGAGCAAAGAGGAAGAAGGTTGTTGGCTCACCTGGCGGCTGCATGGGCCCCGGCTGCTGCATCTGGGGCTGGGGGGTCATGTCCCCCCCCTGGGGGGTGAGGGGGCGCGCGGGGGTGGAGCGCATCAGCTGCTGCTGCGACCCCTGCCCCTGGCCCCCCTGCGGCATCATGCCCGCGGGGAACATGCCCCACGGGGGGACCCCGTAGTACTGCGCCATCATGGCCGGACCTGCAACACACACACACGTCACATCACGATGGGCCCCCATTCCTCAACAAACCTTCTTGACTTATCAATGTACATTGAGTTATGCCTACTCAATCTAGAAATGGAATCAAACCATTTCATGAGGGCAAACTAACAGCCTTAGTGGGGGATAAGGATGTGGAAACATAAAACAGGATCATACTTTTAAAAATAAAGTTCTAATTAAAATCAATTTTCAATAAAAGTTAACTATATTTTTCTTTTTAAAAATGTATTGTAAGCACTACTCCATAGTATTACTGAATTGTAACAGGGCACCTTTTAAAAGTATAGCAAGTTTTTTTTAATCTAGACTATTACACTAGTGTTAATATGTTATTCAAAAGTACAATGATTTTAGAGACAGTCTTAAAGTGTGATTCTCAAAACCCTAGTTTAAATAGGAGTTCTATGATTGCAAAATTCAGATGATTCTTATAATGAAATCTCAAGATTGCATCAGCATATTATATAGCATATTTAAAATCGAAAACCTTACCAATAAAATTTTCTCAAAAGAATGTGATATGTGATTGCCTAACCAGGTGTGAATTTTATATAAAACTAGTAAAAAAGATTTAAAATAGAAAAATCAAGGACATAATTGAGAAAATCAAGACTTCATATAATATAGAATAACTGAAATCTAGAAATAAAGGCTACAGCATGTGTAATCAGATTTGAAACAATAATCAAGACTGCATATTATTTAGCACAACTGAAATCCAGAAATTCACACAGAGATTGCGGTTGGAATTATGCAAGGTCAAAACACCCACAAATGCTTTTAAGGCAAATTATGAGTTGTCAAAAAAAAAAAAAAATGCAAATAATTTATTTTGGATCGGTTGATTGTAGGGTTAGATTTTTTACAAGTTAAGATTTATTTGAATCGCATTATAAATATCAATAAAAAAAAACTGAATACAGGTGGAGAAGCAGTATTTCAAGTGGGAAAACCAGATCCGTCTGAAATTTAATCAAGCAGAACAACAGTAATTTAGAAAATAAACACAACTTTTTGGTTAAAGCATAAAAAAAAACCCAAGTAACTCATTTTAAGACTTGAACATAAATGTATATCACGTAAATTAAGCATCACTCATTTAATCTGATCAAACAACTACATCTAAACAATAATACCATCTAATCAGAGTTCTTTTTTTTTATTAGTGAAATTCCGATATAATAAACAAACATAATTATTGTATAAGAACAATTAATAAAATTCAAATTATCACAAATTCAATTAATAAAAATCAAAAATTTTAGAACAAACAATTGGCTACATCAAAATGAAGCAAAATTCAATTTTTTAAAAAAAGAAAACAAACCCACTGAACTCGGAAGTAGGAGCCTGAATACTATGCAAAGAAACATTTTACGTCTCTTGAAAGTTTACTTTGGATGCCAAGTTATACATTTCAACAACTCACCGGGCATGAGTGTCCCCATGGGTGGCGGGGGTGCGTAGGGGTCCTGGGGGTTCATGACGTAGGGGCTGGAGGCGAAGGGGGGCGCGGGGGAGGCGGCCGGGTTGCCCCCGCCCTGCCCCATCGGGGGGAACTGCTGCTGCCCCATCACGGGCATGGGCTGGCCCTGGGCGGTGCGCGAGTACAGCTGCAAACACACACACACACCGTTACACACATCATGTATACATGGAGAAGATGACATAATAATGTGAATACAAAACTTAATGATAATTAATCTAAGTAATTGCATGAATAAGAAGTTGCAACATAAAAATGTATCAAATAACTGTAACACATAAAAATTAGTTATGCATACTGTTAACTACTCTATTGACCCACGAACTTTGTTCATACCATCCACTTGATTCATTTCCGAACAAAAGAAATATTAAATTCATATCACTTCATTTGTTAGACATGCATTGTTGAGAACTGTCTTCATTTGTCTTTTGTTTAGTTCGATTAAGTTAAGCTCATTTTTATCTGGCACTTTTTCTTGCCAATTGTCTTTCATGGGGTTCTAATGAAACACTTTGTTTTAAAATACATTTACCATGCGATTTATACTTTATATGAATACCAATTTATATGCAATACCAAATGAATACTTTAACCAAACTCTAAAACTGTTGTTGTGAGAAAGGCACTAACAGGCCAGTACACGACGACAGATAATAAATAGATTTGTTAACAAGTAACAAATATCTATCTGATTATATCACGTATTTCACGATCAAGAAAAGAGCACCTGCTGAAGAAACCAATTGCCAAGAATTGTACTCTATCAAGACACGGTGCATGATGAAGCGGCAGTTTTTGATATAACTCAGACTAGGCAGCTGGTAAACAACACAGAATAACTGAAGCAAGCATGCACGAGAAAAAAAAAAACACTCAGGAAAGCAGAAATAAAATAAACATAACAGCACCTTCAAAAGTTGTTATTTATTAATAGTAAAGGTTTAGTGTAACGTTCACAAAATGCAATAGGGTATAAATTGTTAAATTAAGACGGGTACTAGAAGAAGGTAAGTACTTATTGGCTTTAAATAAGCATAATTAAAGAAACTTGGGGCCCGTTTACAGCAAACATGGTGTACCTAATGCATGATCGAAAAGTGACTTGCATTTTTGAAAGACCACAAAAACTAAATTTCTCATTGACTGCTCAATCTGATCTGTGGGTATTTAACTCCACTCATTTTCGATCAAGTATGAGAGAGTTGCTCCACCGTTTATTTACCTCCATAAAAAAATGCTGGGGATCTGTACATGAGTAATTTGAAGAACCAAATTTTTCATCTGCTCTGTTAAGAACCATCTTTCTGGAGTTCATCTGAATAACACAAATATCATAATTAATACGCTCACACATTAAAAATAACTTTTTTTACATAAAAGGACATTTGTTTGTTAATAAGGCTCTAAAATTATCCATACTGCCACGAAAATGTGCACTATAATAAAAGTCTAAAATTGTTCTAGTGTGTTCGATTCATTTCTGCTAATGCAAAAGACAGTAAATGATATAAGCGTAATATAAAGGGAAACTGGTTTCAAGGGTCACAAAACAAAGGTTCCCCAAGGGAGTGGTTCCAAAAAAGGAGATATTCTTGTCGTTCATTCCAGATAATCCTTAAGCGCTTTCAAAAGTTTCAAATTGTTACATACGTGTCATATTTTTTTTACTCCTCTTATCATTTCCATGTCGTGCTTATTGTGCTGTCGCAGCAAATAGGATGCTAGTATTTTCCTACTTCATTGTTAATTTCAGCATTGATAATTAAATGTCTGCTGGGATTCATTTACATTAAGAGAAATTTAAATTGTTGAACAAGCACAATTTTGGTAATCACATTATTTGACATATTTTGCTAAGTTAGCTTCCAGGAAAGTTCTTTTAAAGGGGGGGGGGGGGAGAGAGTTAGCAGATCAAAAGCTATCCTTTGATTTTAGTTTTCTTGACACTTGCAGTTATATTCTCTTATTGGTTACAAACTGTTAACTATGGTTCATTGCTTACAAAAAAATAAAGAAAACTATTTGATATTCCGTATCCTATAAATTTAACTGATATTCAGACAAGAGGGGTGGGTGTAGGCTTCCTTAAAACTATCTTACAAACTTTTTTTAATCAAACTTTCACACATATCATACAAAAAACTTGCAACAGAAAATTTTAGTAAACCATGCTCAAATTAGTGTTAAAAATAACAGTCCAGGGAATATTAATGACGTCAATTTTCCCTATTTATTTAATGTACTGTAGGAATACCACTTGATACATTACATAGCAAATTTCTGTATACGAGAAGTTGACTTATTTCTTAACATTTTAATGAACCGAGGATTATTACATTGTTTGGAAAGATGAGAATTTTATTTTAATTGTTGCCCGACACCATTTATAACATTCTAAAAGCAAGTTAAACCATTGAATATTTACGCAATTTCAACTAAGAAAGTAGTACTTGTCCCACGCTTCGGCCTACCTGGTTGTTGTAGTCCATGGGGTTGGGCGAGTCGATGGACTGCATGAAGGGGGCGTAGTCGAAGTGCAGGGGGTCCATGGGCCCACCCTCGAAGGCGGAGGGGTCCAGCTGCTGGGGCAGGGAGGGGGGAGGGGAGGGGTGCTTCTTCTCCCCCTTCTTCCCCCCCTCCTCGCTGGGAGAGGACTGGCGGCTGCCCCCTTGGCTGAAACAACACGGAGAGAGAAACACATCATCACAGGGAGGCACACAAAACAACGGGGTTGCCACAGCATTCAGAGACCTCGACCTCTCCCTCACTTTTCTGGAATCACGCGAAAAGTCAAGAATCCCGATGTAGTGGAAAACGCCCACCACTCCCAATTTTTACAAAACCGGGGGTTGTCCCCCCCCCTTGACCTCCCGTGCGACGTACCCGGACTGCCTCCCTTTCTGCGAGAGACGGGAGAACCTCCGCCACCCAATGCCAAACACGCTGCTCCTGGACACCTTTTGGATTGCATGGGACACTTTTGAAAGAGGATCTTCATTCAATCCTCCCTTCTGGTGTTCGACTTTTTATCAGTCAACGAACGAGTGATCTGACTGATCCACTCGTTCGTTGACTCATAAAAAGGATAAGCAACAACAATTTCAATATTTTCACATACGAATTTGATATTCCTAGAAAAGCATGTTAAAGAAGTCTTCAAAATTGATTATTCATTGTTTTGATACAGTAAAATTTAAAAAAAAGACATGCTTGATGCAGAAAGATGAGCCCATAGCAAATACAAATCAAAAAAGTGTTGATGAGTGCCATTTAAAGGAGCTTCATTTGGGATGAATGGCAGTTTCAAAAAGGACAACAAATAATTTTAAATACAGAGTCGACATTTATGAAGTCTCAGAAGGATTCATTTCCAAATAGTGAGCTAAAGTGAAAGTCCCTCCTCTATTTTAGGAATAAAATTGAACCCAAGTAAAGTTTGTATTAAGTCTTCGATATTTTTAGGACAAAATTAAAGAAAATAAAAAGTAACTTTAAAAAAAAATTACAACTTGAAAAGGCATGGCTCTAGGATGGATACACAGCCATTTCGTTGCAATTTGAGACTGAGAAACGAGCCGTTGTACTCACTGGTAGTCGTCGTTGAGTCCGTTCTGCATGATGCCGTTGGGGATCTCCTGCTGCTCCTTCCCCCCCTTGCCCATCTCCCCGTCGAAGGACAGGGACTTGAGCTTCTTCAGCTTGTCGCCAGGGTCCTGCAACAAGAGACACTCTCACTGGGGCCCACAACAACAAACCCACGGTCCATTTCTCCCGACACACAGTTTGTCCAAAATTTCATTCTACTTGGTCAACCTCTTCACTCTACAATAGTACTTCGAAAATACCAAAATAAACTTGACACAAACATTTCAATCACATGAGGCGAAAACAAGTTTGCCTCTCAGGGGGAGCACTCTGTGCCAAAGAATCTGCAATCCGTTATTTCAACAACAACAAATAAACCCGAGACAATCCTATCCTATTGATGACGAGCTACATAAAATAACATTATGAATACAATTTTTAAATAGTATAAGTTCAAGATACTAATATTTCAGTTTGTGTTTATCAAAAGCAAAACAGTTCCGAAATAATATTTTTTAATAAAAGGAATAAATTGCTATTCCTTTTAAAGGCGGCACTATTTTACTTGGTTAAAATATGAAGTAATGAAGCGTGTCCTCATGTGTGCCATAGAAGAACAGTGGCACCACCAAGTTTCTGCTCATTCCAACCACACACACTCGCATACATGCCTTCACTTACAAGCAGGATGCAATGCGTTCCCAAAATGAATTACTTGGGAATGAGTAACTGAGCATTTGAATAGTTATTTAAGCAACAAATGTGAAAAGTAATACTTTTTAAGAGGGTTGTGGTGCGCGAGCAATTGAAATAATGATGCGCGTTTCAAAACATTTTTAAGTGTGCTACATACACTATTTTTAATAATTACGTGCAAAAAAATCAAGCACAAATTAAAAAATATTTCGCAGGCGTAATGCTTTTACGTGGAGCAGATCGATAAATATCTGGAACTACAAAAGGCAAACTAATTTTTTTTAAAGGCACACATTTGAACATGGATTTGGATTTTCAAGTTGATAGCTTCCAGAAGAGATAGAAACACATAAACAGCTTATTCAATGTAACTAGTTACATGAATAAAGGGTGTGTTTGAAAAGTTTGGCGATTGGTCTCGTAATTAAAAAAAAAAGCACAGGTTCGGATCTTGCACTCACGCAGACGCAGTAAGAGTAATGTCATCCGAGTCTGCGCAAGTGCAAGATCTGAACCTGTGCGGTTTTTTAATTACGAGACCAATCGCTGAACTATAATGAAATAAAAGTTTTAATTTAACCCTTTCAGTCCCAGTGATGCCATTTGGCATCATCACTTTCAATATTTTTTTCAAAATTTTTATGTCCCGTTATGACATCCAAACACACATCATTCGATTCTTCATACTTTGTTCTATCAGACAATATTTTACATTAATCTCAATAGAAGTCAGAACTACTATTTTTTTTTATTTAGAAAATAGTCAACTAGCGTTTCTCCAGATTTTTAATAAGTTCACTTCTGTTCCACATATTTGAAACACAATTTTAACTAATTCGGTTAAAATAATTACTAAATTTTTTTTTAATAATATGGTCAGATACCTTAAAATATATATTTCAAAGTGTTTTTAGGTAATATACATATTTTTATTTTGTTGTTTTCCACAGTTAAAATATTTTGGCCTTGTTTCAAAAACCATATAAAAAATTTTAATGTATTTTTTTTCTTATGGAATTCGTATATTTAACCTAAAATAAGCTTATTTTGTGAATATCAGATGTTTCTGTAGTGTAGTAAATTTTTGGGACTGAAAGGGTTAATGTTGGCTTCTTCTAAAAAGCATGAAAAAAAAGGACTTTTTTAACTGCTTTTGAGGGGGAAAAAATTACTTTCTTTTCACTTTTTCAAAAAGTCTATCTTTGCATGCGTTTGATATTAAAATTTTAAGGGAAAAAAAGTAGTATTTCCCCCCGCAATTACAAAAAAAACCCTCCCCCCCCCTGGTAAGGTGGTGGCTCACCATGGCGTGCAGGTGCAGCCTGGCCATCCTGCTGTCCAGGTCCTTGGAGGTGGGGGAGGAGCCCAGCACGTACTCCACCATCTTCACGCCCAGCCCGCCATCTGCAAAGAGAGAAGAAGAGGTCTCAGTGGCTTCAGAAGCGCAGCCCTCTGCTTTAAAAATTGACGAGAAACCGCTTCTATGAAGGGTGAGCCAGATAAAGGGAGCCACATCAAAGTGCCTTGGTGTTAATCCAATGATTTTCAAAGCCACACTTCTCTGGCTGTATTGAACAAACAGTTTTGATATGATGTCGCTGACTGACAGGGCTGTACAACCTTTTTGAATTGGGTTTGAAAATTTTGTTTGCAATATTATTTACTGTACTTTTTTTTCTTAATTATTGTCGCACTAGAGCTACACAATTGGGCTATTGGAAATTTATTATATGAAAGAAAAACCTTAACAAAAATACTTAATACAGTCTGAGAAATGTAGCTCAGAAAATATTTTTGAAATTGCATTTTATTGCACTTAAAGCTATTAATCATTCTAACGGGCAAAATGTCGCCGAATTAAGGGGTCATAGGAGTCTTAAAAATGTGCAAAGGAGGTACTACAAAGCATAGTTTGATCTTTCATGTAATTTTTTAACTACTCAATATAAAAGTATAATTTTTGTATATGTAATTCTACAAGATTTATTTGATATAAAACAAATGTTAAAATTTATGAAACTTTAGCCAAAACTAAAATATATGATATCAAACATAAAGCTATTTGAACACATTGGGATTAGGCTTGCACGGCAAATTTTGAGGCCAAAATTGAATACATGACCAAGAAAATGACTTTATATTGTACAAATATGTACAAACTAGGACTTATACCTAAATTCTCACCTCAATTTCAATAAGAAATTATTTAAAGAACTTTTTTCTAAAAAAATTAATAAAAAAATTTTAATTTTTATTTTAATTTTTTTAAAAAATAATTTCTAATTAAAATTGAGATGAGAATTTAGGTATAAGTCTTTGTTTGTACAATATAAAGTCATTTTCTTTGTCATTTTTTCAATTTTGACCTCAAAATTTGCCGCGCAAGCCTAATCCCACTGTAGTAAAATAGCTTTATGTTTGATATCATTTATTTTAGTTTTGGCTAAAGTTTCATAAATTTTAAATTTGTTTTATATTAAATAAATCAAATAGAATTACATATAAAAAAATTATACTTATATATTGAGTAGTTAAAAAATTACATGAAAGATCAACTATACTTTGTAGTACCTTCTTTGCACATTTTTAAGACTCCTATGACCCCTTAAAAAATAATAACAATAAACTAAAACCTTTTAATATAGTTAATTTTTTGGCTGATGGGGCAAATTGTCAAAGCAAAAAGCAAATATTTCAATACCTCTCTGCACCCAATAGATATTGGAATATTTCAAAGTAAAAACTGTTTACCAATTAAGTTTATCATTCCAGTATGCCTTATTATAAAAAACAAAGGTGATTATCTTTGAATTTCTAACCTCATTCAAAAATACAACAATTTGCCACGGAAACCGGTTCAAATTCCGACATTGCCGTGTGAAATCCAGAGAGATGGCATGTCTGTCCATCCCACATGCTGACTAAATCACAAAAATAAGTTCTAGGTGCAATGGGAGGAACGCTTTGCTTTCTTTTGGAACACATAAAATGAACACCACATGGAACAGAAAGCTTGAGTTTTTGTTTCAATGGAGAACCTTCAATGGTTGTTTGGAGGAAATGGAGAAGGGACGCTCCAACCAAATCAGGAACAGCTTGTATTATAGTTCCCGCCACCCTCATTTGTTACACTATAGGGATGGAAACAGAAACCGTTTTATTGCCTTCGGGTTTTGACCGAAAAATGTCATTTTTTTTAAAGAGAACGGTCTAAGCCGGAAAACATTGTTCTGCATTGGAAACCGTCTAAAAACTGGAAATCGCTTTTTCTTTCTCCTCAAAAACTGCTAACAAATGGCAAATAATAAGAAAGAATTAGGAAGAAAACCTAGAACTTAGTTTCCAAAAAAACACTCTAAACATTTAAAATTGACTGTGTAAATTGTGTTTTTTTATTCGAATGTAAAGTTTAAAAATTAATTGATTTTTTTCAATTAATTAATAAGAAACTGGATAAAAAATGTATAAAAAAACATTTTTTGCCATGGAAAAAACGGCATCCCAGAAAACCGGTTATTGGGGTTCGGTAAAACCGGGTCAGTTTAACCGGTGTTGTAAAAAAGTTCTTTTGTGCAAAAAAACACCATCCCTAACGTGTTCTAATTTGGTCGGCGAGTACAGGGCAGGAATGCTATTTGGCGTTCGTTAAAAAAGTTAACACAAAGGGTCGCTATAGTTGGTCGATAAAAAATGTTCATTACGAAATACTTATATTCATTTCGGTACAGCACCTGTCAATTCACTTTGAACTCTTAAAATTAAGTACCCATATCAGAATGCTTATTCACTTCTATGGAGTCAAACTGGAATGTGGACCCCCATTAAGTATGTTTACGCTGTTTGGCGGCAAAAGGGAAGTCGCCAGACCTCGTACGCCAGCAGTCAGTCAGTGGAGTGAGAGTTACCTGCGGCGCTGTTGTGGCCGGTGCTCCACGCGGCGTCCCTCCACTGGTCCCCGAAGAGGATGTTGTTGCCCCCTTTGTCGTCCGGCTTGCTGCTCTCCTCGCCCCCCCACAGCTTCTTGGCGGCCGGGGAGTACTGCAACACAACACACACACGTCAGCCCCCCAATGCATGGAGACGGCAACTCAATGCGTGGCAAAAGGAACAAAATAAAAGGGACCGAGCAGCCGTGACACGCACTAAACAGGACAATGGCCTCTCCCCCCCACACACACCCGTGATATTTTAACCCTCTGAGGTGGGGGTTCACAACCCCTGGCACCTTTACCACTCGTGGCTACATGACGATACTATTAACAGCTTCTATACCCGTGAGCAGTGACCTCGCAAACACATTACTCATTATTTTAAAGGGAAATCTAGAAAAGTATATTTTGCATGATGACTCATTTTTTGCCGAGTTAGCACGGACTTTTTATTTGTATGGTTTCAGACCAATGGGTAATAAATAAAACTGTAAATGAATACCATTTTAATATTTTTATTTCTCCTTTATTATAAGCATGTTATAAATGAACAAATATCTAACCATTAAGTATGAATTTTTCTCAGGAATTTAATTCAAAAATCTTTTGAACACTTTAAGAAGAGTAAATATCATGCGTTTATTAAAATATTTAGGTGCAATGAGGTTGGGAACCCCTGCTCTAAGGGATACAAACGTATAAACCCATCACCCGACTACAAAGTTTTGCAGCAACAAGTATAATTTTTTAAAATGTCATAATTTTATAGAATATTAAAATTTAAAGCTGAAAACAGAAAAATAATTCTTATTTATTCAGGGATTAATATTAAAAAAAATTAATTATATCAGAAATTGAAGAAATTAAATTTTCAGTTAAAATTTTGTATTTAAAAACCACACAGTTAAAAAAAATTTATACACTTTTGCTATTTGATTATTCCCCAGAGGGTTAATAAAGAATATCTGCATTCTTAGCAACAAAAAGTACATCTGTAGGAATAATTTAAAGGGGAAATACTTATACTTTGTTGCAATCAGAGTTAGAGTGGCAACAAAGAGAGATAAGAGGTAGATGCAATGGAGACATACACAGAAAGTCTTTTACTCCTATGGAAAATTTCTGGCCAGTGAAATAATCATTATGTTTACTTTTATGAAATATATACATAAACAATTGTAAGATCATTAGTAATAGCCAATAGTTTACTCCTATGGAAAATTTCTGACCAGTGAAATAATCATTATGTTTACTTTTACAAAATAATATATGCATAAACAATTGTAAGATCATTACTAATAGCCGAAAAATGAGTGTTAATACATTTCTGTGCAATTATTTCAATACAATTTGTGTTTCTATTATGTTTAAAATAAATTAAATCATTTTAAAAATGTTTATTATTAATATTTTTGCAAATTTGTTTACTACCAAATATGGTGTACAATCAATATTTTTTTTTTAACTTGTCAGATTATCTAACCCTGGTTCTAATTTTTTTTAATCAATTCCATGACCTTGAGAGACTGAATGATACAAAGCTACTTATGAAGCCCCCCCCCAACCCAGAAGTGGGAGTGGTCACCTCGAGGGGGTGTCCAGTCTCCAGGGCGAGCGCCTGGAAGTCGCTCTCCAGCTCAGAGTTCTCGCTCCCACGCACCTGCAAGCAACACAAATGAGGATCACAAAGATTTTACATTCTCAATAACGAACATTTTGAGATCAAGGGACAGTGATTCTACGTTAAAAGTGTCTGCCAGGAATCATCGCTGATTCTAAAATCAAAAACCAGCACCGATTGCAAAATAAGGGAACAACAGCGGAGCCTAAGTTGCGAACAAACAGTAATGAAAGGGCTTAGTGGAAGAACATGCTAAGTGACAAAAAGGTGAAAATGATCTTTAAAGTTTTCAGTTTGCACTCAAATTTGCTGAAAACCTTACTTGCAAACTGTAAAAAATATTCTAATTTAAAGTTTATTGAAAATTGGAAACTTGTAACTGTTAAAGAAATTTGTAGTTGACACCAAAAATTTTTTTTCAAAAATGTCACTTAGCACAGTCTTCTACTAAGCACTTCAATTGTGAAATTCCCAGACAATTCTGTAAGTGGAAAAATTCTTGACGATACAGAAAAACTTCATAATTTAAATTAACTTTCACATCTCGCCTGTTAATTCTTTTAACATCCCAAAGGTACCGTCCATTCCCATAGAAAATGTTTAGCTCAGCACATATCCCCCCCCCCATTCACACCTCAATCGCAAGCTGCGTTCAACACACAACTCATGCTAAGAAGAATGCATGTTTTCTCGAAAAAAAAAAAAAAAAGTTTCAAAGAAAAGAAAAAGTTTCTCTCGAATGAAATAAAAAGAATTGCTTTGCCGTCCGTCATACATGAAGAGCTTAATGGAACAACATGCTTTGTGACCAATAGCGGAAATAAGCCTAGAAGTTTTTTGGCTGCAATTAGGCATGTTAAACACTTCACTTTCAAACGGTGAACCCATCCTAGTTAACCTAAAGTTTCTGATAAGGAGGACTTTTGATATCTGCAAGGGAGGGAATAACATGTTCATGGATTCAAAAATCTTAATTTTATCGAAAATGTTATTTAGCATGTTCCTGCCTGTGGCATCTCTCCAACATCTCTTCTGTAGCAAACATGAATGAAGAGCTTGGTGGGAGAAAGTGCTGAGTGACAAACACACGAAAACGAGCTACACGTTTTAATGTGCCCTCGGATCTGCTGAAAGGGGCCCTTGCAACACCCCAAAAATGATTCTCACGTTCAAGATCCTGAAAATGGGAAAACGTGTCATCGTTCAAGAAGTGAATGTTATGTTCATTGCTCTCAAAAAATCTCAATGTTCCCCCCGAAAATGACACCCAAGCACGTTCTTCCCCGAGAGCCCCACCACCACGGCCGAACGAATGCACGTACCTCGAGCACGGAGTCGTCCCCGA
Organism: Hylyphantes graminicola; assembly: GCA_023701765.1. NCBI lineage: Eukaryota > Metazoa > Arthropoda > Arachnida > Araneae > Linyphiidae > Hylyphantes > Hylyphantes graminicola. Next base: position 67,848,542 of record CM043121.1, read on the forward strand.
GCGCCCACCGCGGCTTGAGGGCGTAGGAGGAGTGGAAGTCGGGGTCGGTCTGGGGCCGCTGGAAGAAGTAGCCCACCATGGCGTCGTCCTGGCTGCGGCGGGGCTCCGGGTGGCCGTTGCTCACCTCCCCACGCTCCGCCCACACCACCTCGTTCATGCTGCTGCAACACACAGGAGATCAGTTACTGAATGAATGGGGGGAGACATACTTGTTAGAAGCAAGAAAATAATGGAGATCCCACAACAAGGTAGCCAGGTTTGGGATCCCAACTTCAACAGGAAAACACATTGCCTGAGGGATAATCATAATGACCTAAAGAAAGATAGGACACCATCGCTGTTGAATGGAAAATTTCTTCAACATTTTTTATATATAAATAAAAAAAATAATTGCTTAGAAGGCGACCCTCAATTCCATAATATTTTCTTTAAAATGAAACTTTTCTAAAATAAATTTTTAAAAAAACCTGACATAGTACAGTATCAATAAGTTACAGCATTATTCAAGGAACCACAATGTTGATGGTAGTATAAACAAACAATGAATGCTATTAACAAATTTTAATATTAAATGGTGGAAATCATGCAAAATATGAATTGGCAATTAATAAAAACCAGGATATAATCAATATTTATCTTTACTATCCTAGTCTTATGGACTCAATTCTATTACAGTATGTGTATTAAAAACAACTCCCTTTAAAAGCAAAAAAATCCAAATTGGTCCCGAAATAAATAAACCCCAATGCGCCGTTGGTGAAAACATACGAAATGAAGTGTGGGTGAAACATGTTTTCTTTGGAAAACATTTTTATAGAGGGCGAACAACTGATATAGAATGACAACATTGGAAATACCCCCCCCCCCCCCCACCTTATTTATTAAAAAAATTCAATTTTTAGTTCACAGGGTACCAACATTTTTTTTCTCTTTCAGAGTAATTTGTCCCCTGTTTCGCAACGCGCAAACAATTGCTTTCCTTCCAATCGCTGCCTTTCCCTTCATCAACTTTTCACCACGTTTATTTCGTTTCACTTTCCGTCACCGAGACGGCCACCACAAAGAGTGGAACCCGATGCACGTCCGTCGCCACCTTACCCGTTGGGAGTGTTCTTCATGTCTCGCTTCCTTCTCCCCGCTCAGCAGACGCGCGACATGTTGGATCGGCGGCACAATTCAATGCTCAATAATCACTTCCGACACGGATCCCGGGCGCACATCTCCAAAAAGTGGGAAAAAAATCGTGTTGTGGCGTCCGGGAAGGGGCATTCGACGATCACTTTCGCCCGCTGTTTACCATATCGCGTGGAGGGGTGCCGGAAAAACGTCTGCCTGGCCGGATCGAGTCTTGACATTTGGCACGTGTGGCGACGAGAGAAAGTCGCCAAGACCATCCCGCCTTGGATGGGTCGCTGCATTCAACTGTTTTCGTCGAAAATACATTTTATTCCTTTTAAAATGACGAAATTATAATGACCGTTATAGCTCGCGTTGAATACACTGATGGGATGGTTTATCCACTCACCATTTCTTTTTAAAAGAAAATAACAGAAATGAGCGAAGAAAAAAGCGTAATTATAAAAATGAGTCACACATTTAGAAAACATTTAAAACACCAACAATGACGGCTCCCATAACGTGTTTTCATGAAACTAAAATGTTTCGAATCCGAAAGAGATGTCCATGCCCAACACCCAAGCGTTAACGGGTGAAATGACGCCGGCCGGGGCGCGCAGTCGCCAAATGTGGTGGGGCGCGAGAGAGGCCAACGCCCCCCCGCACAGGTGAGCTCGCTTCTTCCTCGCGATCACCCCGGCGACAGAGAACACGCACGGGGCTGGACTGGAAATCCGAGGTGGAAGACAAGTTTGTTAGAGAAGTATAAGGGGGGGGGATTTAAAAGATAGTATTTGCAAATTTTTTTTAATCCTATCTGGTGAAAGGAGAATTTGCAAAAAATAATTCGTCTAAAAAAAAATTTTTGCCTTGCATTTTCCCATGTTTTTTTAAGGGGGTCCAGTACCTTCCCCAACTTTTTTTTTTATTTATGAACAAAAACTATTTAGATTTAATACACTGCATTAGTAAAACTTATTAGTTAAAACAAATTTTGAAAATGGATCAGTATTTTTAAAAATTTAAGTTTTTGTTCAATTTTTTAGCAATTTTAAAATCCCTACTCCTCCCTTATTTTTTCGACTTTTTATCACCAAATTTTGTAAAAAGTTCCCTAATAATACCTCAACACGAAATTTTATCAAAAAATTTTACGAAAAAAGTAACATTTAAACTTTGACATTTTTTTCAAAAATACTGACAACATAAATAGAACGTTTTAATGCATAGTTTTGTTCACAATACTTTTAGGATGCTATAGAAATTTACAGAAACGTTTTATGTATAATATTAAAAGAGTAGTATTTTTTACTATCCTAAAATTAAAAAAAAAAACACAGAGAGACGAGCATTTAAAGTATGCATCTGTGGTATGGTAGGATACCTATAGAGTGAATTGAAATATTTCAAATTAAATTTTTTTCTGAAAATTTCAAGTCTTCTATTTTCAATATGTTGAGTTTTTTGACGTTTCAAACTTGTCTGTAGCATTTGTAGTTTGACCTATGAAAGTGGGTGATGGACAGACAGACTGAAAGATTATAATACCTTCCTAATCTCAATTACTAAGTCGTTAGGGTGTATTTTTTTGTGTAAATTCCAAACTAAACTGTTAAAATGTTCTTGTTCATTAGAGAAATTTGTAAAGTTACTTTCATAATTCATATACACAGCAAATACAGCAGTGAAAAAACTTATTTTTATTGAATCAACTACCAGTGTTAGTAAAGAAGCTAAGTACATAAAATTCAGTTCTTCTGTATCAGCACCACCCAACATTACAGATGCTCAAGTTACTGTGATTATCGTTACGTAGCACAATAACATTCTTTTCGAAGTCAAAATGAATATATCATTAAAAAAATTCAATAAAAAATAACATTGCCTCTAATTACAACAAGAACTAAATAATACACAATTATCTTTTTTAGCTTTTTTTTAATTCATAAAAATTTAAAAGTAGGTATTAAAATACTGACAATGTCCATCTGTCAATAGCCCTATTCCAAAAACCGGTTCTATTAGTCCTATCTTAAAAATTCTTTTGCTAGAAAGGTATGACCTCATCTCATAGACTAAACTTTCGTACTTTTTGTCTGTATGTCCGTCCGCAAGGTTCCGCACCATGCGGTTCAAAAGGAAATTTTGTGTTCTCTCTCTTTTTGAGGGTGCTGATTCTTAAAAGTTGTCTGGCAGAAACAACTCTACAGCCCGAACTAAAAGAGACTTCAAATGTGGTACACGAGTTCCCTGTTGGACAGCATAATGAAAATCTGACGCGTACAAAGGGCAGCTGCAACAGGTTTTAAAACTTTGAGGGTTAAGCAATTGCTGAATTGTTGACTTGTTTTCACTGCATGAGATTTAAATGAAAAATTTTAACTGAAAGTTTAATTTCTCAAATTTTGAGTAGTGTTACACATCCCTAGTTTTTCTTTGTTGTATCCATGAATACAAAATTAAAAAAAAAAAAGGTATCATGTACAGTGGCGGCCAAAAGTGTGGACATTTTTTTAAAGTTTCATGTAACTTTGTGTGCTTGCAAAATATATTTTTTTCACTTGAATACAAACGTTTATACATTAAATTGAAGGTAATTTAATGTAAAATTTAGTAATGCAAATTGCCAAAAGTGAAAAATAATACATTCACAAGCACACAATGTTGAAAAAATGAAACTATAGTCAACCTAGGTATCATTAAATCCATGTTAGGAGAGAGTGTTGTACCTTGGGACACTTACAATTTCTAAGAATCTATTGGCAATATTCATACATTGTTTAATTCTAATAGTAGCCTTAACCAACAGACATCATCATAATAAAATTTAACACTAGCATCATTGAATTGGTGAATTGGTGACAAAAAATAATATTTCATTTCCCCAAAGTAAATATTTTTCTCATTCTAATATAATTTTTTACCTTTGTACTTTTACAAAAAGTCAACTACATTTTATTTTCTTCATAAAAGAGAAGATTTTAAAATGTTTTGGTTATGAGAAAATAATGATACTGCATTTAGATTGGCCACTATCTTGCTTTTATTTAAACCATGTAGTGTATTGTACCTTGGGACAGTAAAGCGCCTTGGGACAGTAAAGCGTCTTGGGACAGATCCCATGGTACAACATGTTCATGATTCTTAATAATTTGGATAAATAAAAATATCTTTATTATTTATTTCAAGAGCAATTCCACAAAATATTTAAAATACAACTCAGCTTTGTTTTGGATATATTTTATAATGATAGAAGTTTCAAAATATAATCAGACGGAACGTCGTTCCGCCCGCCAATCTCAAAATGACGCCAAGGGCTAAACGGCAGTTATGTATATATACAGAAAACATTTCGCTATGTTAACAGCAAAATTGATTTTATTTTCTACCAGACAAACTAAACTTCCTAGAACAACTTAAAAAACACAGTAGAGAGGTTTCGTGGATTACTTTAAATAAAAAAAAATTTGGTTTTTCTAGAATAAAAAACAGCGGAGAAAAAAATTATGAAAATTTACGAAAATGAAATCTTTCGAGCAGTTTTAGTCAAATTTTGACCTAATTTTTGCTAAAACCTACAGTCATTACTAGACCATGAATCTCGAAGCGGTTTTTACTAAACGATTAAGAATGCCGCAATTCAGTCCCTTTCATAGGTTTGAAGTTTCAAAAATATCTCTTTCTATTTTTAATTAATTAAAATCTATATTACTATTGGCGGTATGAATGCGCGATAAACAAGCCGTCCTAGCGGCCAAGTACCTCCAAAAACGAGGCCAAACGAGGTTTACTATACTTTCATCAAAGAGCGTCAGAGTTCAAAAACACAACGAACAAGCCGCCATTACAGCTTTTAAATTTATGATTAATCAAATATCTGAATCAACAGATTAAAAAAAACTTTAGAATTCTAATTAATAAACGGAATGCGCCATTTAATTTTTTTTGGCGTTTTAATTTAAAGAAAATATATCAACAACGATAATGTAATAAATGTAAACATTCATATTTGGTTGCCAGATTCAGTTCATATTAATATTCTAACTTTTTAAACACTTTGCTTTTTCTATGAAGAGTAAGAAATAATATTTTTTGGGTCTCGGAAATTATATAACCCTCAATAAACATTGAAATCTTGTCGTCAATTTTGTAGTCATATAGTGTCTGTGTATTTTATTATTTAAAAAAAAACTGATATCCCCCCAAAAAACTTCGTAAAAGTAAACAAACGCCAACCTAAAAGAAAAAAACCTATGCATTTATTTTATAACAAAAAACAAGTCATTATGAAAGTTGTAGCTAAAAAAGCCCTGATATAAAATGAATGCCAATCTCTCATTTAAAACTTCCTGGTCATAATTAATAGTATAATTTAAGTTTCGCTGCCATAAAAAAACTGTTTGAGGTTGGTGCCCATCTTAATCCCCCTAAAAAAACTAAGTGACGCAAATGAACTTGAATTACTAAATCCAAATAACGAAGGATACTGTTACAATTTTTTTTTAACAAATATATAATCTCAATACATTTATATAAAGGTATAGAGGGTGGTTAAGATGGGGCACCAACCTCAAACAGTTTTTTTATGGCAGCAAAACTTAAATTATACTATTAATTATGACCAGGAAGTTTCAAATAAGAGATTGGCATTCATTTTATATCAGGGCTTTTTTTAGCTACAACTTTCATAATGACTTGTTTCTTGTTATAAAATAAATGCATAGTTTTGTTTTTTTTTAAGGTTGGCGTTTGTTTACTTTTACGAAGTTTTTTGGAGGGATTGAAGAGTACACGGGAAGAAGCGATTGATTTATTAGGCGGGTGCCCGCAATTGTATGCTTGGCTGCATAAAACCGGTTTATCTCTTTCTTCTTCGTTGCTGATCGCCAATCGCCTGAATCTTGGTAGCTAGGAACCACAGAGATAGTAGTTTAAGTACTACAGTGGCATATCACGTGACCTACAACACTGACTTCATTGGGGCTCTTATGGGAGCTCCTTGCACGTCCCGTCCTTAGCATTGGACGTCACGTGATCTGCCACTCAATTACTTTAACTATGATATCTATGGTAGGAACTGGTTTCCTTACACAAGTTTAGGCGATCACTCGCTATCATCGCCAAAGTGGCCTGCTAAAGGCCTTATCACACGAGAGATCGTTCGTTCAGCGACGTCCGTACGCTAGAGCTTTTGCTGCCTGAGTTTTTTCGAGTCGACGTGAAAAAATCCAGTACTTTTTCGCTCAGCGAACGGCTGCTCCAATCAAAAACGAAGTTCAGTCGTGACGTCATGGCCGAGCCCCCTCCTTGTACCTCTTCCTCCAATACCGCGATAATACTGCTTTTAAGTTTGTGATGTCACGCATGACGTAGGCATTCTCGTGTGTGACGTTTTGCTGAGTGAACCAAAAGTTGTTCGACCAGTGACCAGCGACTTTCCTACTGTCTGATAAGGGCTTAAGGAAACTTCTCTGAAAAATCAATCGGTTTTTCCCGTGTACTCTTCAATTTTGGAGAAACCTGATTAATCTTTTTCCTTCCATAAAGTTTTATTTGTGTATTTCCTTGGGAAAAAAATAAAGTTTGTTTCCTGACACAAGTTAGTTCAAGTGTATGACTATTGACTGTATTATAAAGTATGTCCCAAGGTACAACATCATATTGTACCTTGGGACAGTTTATCCTCTCTACTAAGATGAGAGGCAATTTTTTAAGCTGCCAGAATTAAAAAAATATATATTATAGAGGAATATATTGGTGTGTTGAAATGCTGCTTTTAAATTTTTATTTTGACTATAATTATTGAAGAAAAAATTAAAATGTAAAAATTGTCCCAAGGTACAACACTCTCCCCTAACTAACAGACAAGAAATACTACACGGTGGTTAGAAAATCCTTGAAAAACAGACCCCTCTGATATTTCCATGACTTCTCTGATACTTTCACAAAAAATTCCTTGATCATGCAGAACAGAAAATTTATCCATGCATCGCAGGATTTAAGGCTCTCCGGATTATGGGTTAACCTACTTAACTTTTCCAGATTTCTAATGATAGGAATTAGTTTAGAAGAACCACTTGAACAGAGAATCGCGTTGTAACGTGGTTCGTACACTCCTTGAAAAGTTTCGAATGAAAAAAAAAGCTCATTTTCAAGTTCAAATGCATTCTGAATACAGGGGGAAAGTACTATTAATTGCAAAATCAAATTTATCAAAATTTTTCAAGGCTAAACACATAATATAATGTATTTTTAAACCTGCTGTTTAAGTAATTCAAAATGGAAAAATTCCCTGATATTTTGCGAAATTTGAAAATCACTTGAGAATTCCTTGATTTCCAGGTTTTACCCGGTTCTGATACCACCCTGTACTAACACCAAGACTGCAAAAAATTCAATTAAAAAGATATGAAGAAGTACACAATACACTTGTTTTCTCAATTAATATGCAAATTTGGTTATAATTTATCCATGCAGCACAATATTCAGACAAGATTGCATAACCGAAAACAAAGTAAGAAAATAAGGTACCACTATGCATTCACTGAGGATATAACACACAGATTTTAGTTGCATGATGTCAAAAATTCAGCTTTCAAGTTTTTTAACAAAATAGCATTCACAATTAGTGTACTCCAATAGTTGCACAGTAAAATATAAATAAAAAAAAATTGCAATATGCATATTGCAAAATACCACATTTTTCAAAATATCATGGCACACATGAACCCAGGAGGTTCAGGGTGTTCTTTTAGGGGAAGCAAATTTATTTCTAGTCTGCTATGGTTGATCAGAGAGTTTAAAGAGAACAGAAAAAAAAATTCTATAATGTGCATCATTTTTGTAAGCGAGTTTGCTCAATGAGACTCTACAATCCCAAATTGATGCCACATCTTTATTGCGCCTGAATTCCGTAGGATTTTTTTAGAGCATCCTCAAGATCGGCTATTCACTGTCACCCATATAAAAGAAATTAGAAATCAAAGCACTATCACCTAGAACCCATCTTCCGACATTAAATTTTGTTCAACATAATGTTTTTCTTTGTTTAATAGAATTATTAATGGCCAAAGAAAGAAGTTTTTTTTTACAAGTTTTAAAACTATTCAAGTAAGGTAACTAGACAGCAATTAATTTTTTTCCACTTTTTAAATTTAAAATTAACATAAAATATTTATTAAATCATTAAGAAGTTTTAAATCTCCGAGGGAAAAAGCAAATTGACTAAAGTGTAACTTGAGCCAATGCTTTCTCAATAATTTAATCTTCGATTTTGTACAGGAAAGCAAATGCTTTCTCTTATGAGAAGGCATTTTTTTTCCTGTACAAGATTAAAATTCAAATTTATAACTGAAATTGATTTTTTTTTTAAATAGATACATGGCAGATAAGCATAAATGTCCCCTCTATACTTCAACTTTTGAACTTTATTAAAGTTATAAAATGTTTTTTTTTGTGTGTGTATGTGTTGCTAGAAAACCTGACAATCCAGTGACGGGATTATATGTCGGTATCTCTCAGAGAGTAAAGTTTGTTTTTTTCCCTTCTACCATACCAACATCCAAAGTTATTTTTAACCCTTTCAGTCCCAATGACAAATTGGCATCATCATTTCATAAAAAAATTCTGATCTTCTTATAGCCACTTATGATGATATCATAAAGCACATCATTCCATTCTTCAAACTTTTTCCTATTAGAAAATACTTTTTACTAAACCCAATAGATGTCAGCCCAATTATTTTTTTAAAATTATGATCAGAAACATGATGATGCCAAATGGCATCACTGGGACTGAAAGGGTTAAACAGCCATTTAAGGTTCCCGATACAAAATAGATAATATAATTATAGATACTTTTTCTGGTTGATGTAAGTTATAACCCACAGCAATTAAGTCGCCAATCTGGCAACACCGACAAATCTGTTTTACGGCAACCCTTGGCGACAAAAAATTGGCGAGATTGCCAAATATCCTGCTTCAAGCGAAATTCGCTAATTTTGGCAACCTTTCCACGGTGCATTGGTTTGTATGGTATTTTGGTAGCACATTTCGATAACTATTTTATGCCCATTATTTTGAAGATTTTTTGTTCAACCGTGCTCTTAAAATGTTATTTTTTGGTCATTTAATAGATGCTCATATTTAAAAATTTAATTTTTTTGTTGTTGTTTTTTTATGGTGGCCGTCTCAGCAAACCACGGGTGTTGACGTCATTTCGACTTGGCGACGATTTCAGAAAATTGCCAAATCCGGGGGCTATAACTTACCTTAACCCTTTTTCTTAAACGTTAGAACAAATTGTTAAAGAAATAACGCTGGTCACATTTATCAAAGGAGAAGTAAAAGTTTTTACAAGATGAAATTTTATAATTTAACCACAATAGTGGGATTGTTAGATTGCACTGCAGGTGCTATATCTATATACATAAAAGGTGACTTCTGTTTGTTTGTATAGGACGCAAAAACTTAAGAACCAAGCAACAAATCGTCACAAAATTTGGCACAAAAATTCATCTCATCTCCAGAACAAACATAGGCTAAGAATTTTTTTCGAATCAGACCATTTCTTCTATCGTTTTTGAACGTTTTAAGGGGAAAAATATGCCACTTTCGCTCAAATCCGATCATTTTTTCTCTTTCGTGATGCCATTGCCAAATTTGCCAAGTTATTACAAAAAACGCGCAAAAGAGCATTTTTTTAATAGCTGGTTGGTTGTGCGATGGTCTTTGCACCAGAGCTGAATGGGTGTAATGGTAGCTATATATTTTCCTCGTCAAATTTTTCAAACACGCCAAATGAGCTCAAATGCTTTAATTCAGGAAATTACTATGACAATATCTGTTAATTTTATAGCATTTTTTACATTTTGAATTTTTAAGGTAATATAAGTAACGGGATTCTGTACTTTATAACGATCGGTAACAGCAACACAAGCTTATTATTCTATTACGGATTAAATGATAGATGAATTGAACTGATCTATATAACAATGCAAATCGTCTGTTGTTTGCTGGAGTAGCTTATTTTTAATTATTACTGATTATTTTTTACTTAAATATGTATTCTTTTTAATTTGAGCTTCTTATCAAAGTTATTTTTTTGAGAGAAATTAATATTAATCATTACTATATCCAGGATGGTTAATTAAATGGAAAATTACTGGGTAATCTTCATATCTTATGTAACTCAAATGAAAGAAAAAAATTGTTAAATTAAGTCGCATTAACTTATTTTTTCACCTTTACCCGTGCAACGTCGGGTATAACAGCTAGTACATTTTGTTAGACATTTTGTTAGTGCATCGTTTATTCTTAGGCGTTGAAAAATCAATTTATGTTGAAAGATATATTGTGATAACTGGGAAGGTTTCAACCAACTGGGACAAAAAGGGGCAAAGACAAGGTGCAGACCTGCAACTTTTTCACAATTAAAGCACAAATTGAGCAAATAATATCTCAGAATATCCGCCTTAGACATTTTTTCATATACAATGTAGGTTATAGGGATGCACCGAATATTTGGTATTCGGCCACTTTAGCCGAATAGCTGTACTATTCTGCCGAATAGAGAAATTTAAATTTTTCAAATTTCTTCATGTTATTATCTCATAAAACAAAAAAAAAAATTCCAAAAAGGACTTGTTTTCTTTTTTGAGAGACTCAAATTCATAAGTTTTTGTTATTTATAAAGGTAAATCAAACTTTACTGAAGTTGTATTAAATAGCATGTCTCTTTAAGGGAACAGTTACAGTGAGTGGGCTTTTAAAAAAAACAATAAGTGCTATATAGATCACAATTGTAAATTTTTCACAAAAAGATAAAAAAAAAATTACTTTGTAAATGTATAACATTATTGTAAGCCATGATTTTATTTTTTAACTTTAATTCTACATCGGATCCACCTACTTCTGTTTTTATTTTCATACTTTAGTTTTGGTACTTTAATTTTAAAAGCTTCGAACACTTTCTCAAAGGTTAGTTTCAACAACAAACGAGTACTACTTTATTGTGTATCGCTCCAACTAAAAATTTAATAGCTATATAGTATTAAAGTTATTGTGTGATTGTGTACTTATGTTTAGGTTGAATTAAAATTGATGAATAATAAATAGAACTTACTTAGATTTGACAAAAAATAAAATTTGGTTTAGGTAGGCCGAATATTGTTGTTATTCAGCCAAATTTGGTATTTGGTGCATCCTTATTGGGTTCTTTTCTTTGTGAGCTTTTAAAATAATTTAAATAATAAAAATTAAAAAGTTTGCCAAAAGATACAGCACACAAGACAGAATATAGAAAACATAGTTCGAACACATATCTCTGAAAAAGTGAAAACCACAAGACAAACTTAAGACGCCTGAATGCATACCTTTGAATTTTAAAAAATGTCTCTGGATATCCTGCTTCAGAATTGTCCAAATTTTGCTGCTGGCAAGAAGGGTGTCTTGTAGTAAGCAAGTCAATAAACAGCTGAAAAAGAAATTAGATAACTGCACATTGAGAAGAAAACATAATTTCAGAAGGATATTAAAATCATTTTTGAATTTCGATACATTAAAATGGTACGAATAACCCGACATCACTATTGCTTTATTAAATTAAAAAAAAAAAAACTATGCAAGACACTTCTTGAAAACTAGCGTCTTCATTTTAAAGTTAAATAGGGATAACTAAAAACAAAGAGAGAGTAGAGTCATTGAAGTTTTTCCGGGAATGCTGTGACATGGGAAGAGTCCTTCTGGGTAAAGCATTTTTTGCAAAGAAACAATGTAAACAAACAAGCCATAAAGCGAAACTGCTTAAACAGGCTCACAAAAATTCCAAAACATACAAGCATTTAATTATAACAAACCTTTACAGGTACATTGCTTTTTCTCATGTTGAATTTATTCCATATTTTAAGAAATATGTGTGGTTCACTATAAAACTCATCTACAATCCTACTTTCTGTTCGTTAGAGCAATTTGTTAAATGCCTCATTTATATCAGTTTGACATAGAGCACATTTTAAAACTTCAGATGAAACCTGAAGAATTTGAGCCATTTTTTTTTGCAATACATGAAAAAAAGAATTTTTGCCTTGTTCAATTTTAAAAATAAACAGCCTCATGATATATCAATACAAATGCTGTCTATTATGCTCAACAAGAAAAAAAAATACTGGTACCAACAACGCGCACACTCATTAGAGGGGCTTCCAACAAAAGACTACCTTAAAACGAGCAAGAAATTGTTCATTGGAATCGCCTCATTGAAATTGCGCTTATTCCAACACCCTGTCTTCCTAGAAAGAAGTGAACTGAAACCAATTCGGGCCTATTGACTCTTGTCCTACACTAGTGTACACAATAAAAGTGGAGTTGACCATTCATTGTCCGCCCCACACGTGACCAGAGCAAGCAAGAGCTTCCAAGGAGTCCATTGGAATCGCCCAAGCCATCCAGGGATTGCAACTCAGCGCATCCTTCTGCATATGCACCCACAAATACAGAAATAGCAGTTGAAATTATGTTCTTCCCTGTCACCGCCAAGCATAGTCTTACTTTCATTTAAGAATGAGACAAGCAAGATTCACAAAACTGCAGCTTGAAAATTAACATTTAGATGGGCATCATAAGAAATTCAACTAATGCATTCATATTGGGCACGTATTAATAGATAATTTTTCGCAATTCCAGTGCAGGAAGTTTTGATCCTAATAAGATTTACATGAAAAAATAGTGTGTGTGGTGGAAACACTTCCATTCAAAGAAGAAGAAGACATCCATGTGTTGTGTCGTTTCCCCAGCAGCAGCAAATAAGGAAAGTAATTAGCTGCTCCCCGCGACGACCCGATGCGGCGCACACACGACATCCATTCAGCATGGAATCGCGAGGATCCGATGCGAACGCATGATCCCGCATCAAAAGGCCGTGAGAATTCATTCATATTATAAGTATAATAAATGTCTAGATATTATATACAATGAAACAGCATCATTTAGAAGCCATGCTATGTGAGCTGATAAGGCATGCATCCATTGCTTTGGAGGTATCAATTGTGTTCACTTACTTGACAAAAACATCATTCTGAAAAACTTAAACAAAAAAATATAATTTAAAACAATGAAAATCTACAAATTTGAAACAAATGCCGCGAAATAATTGAGGTTAAATCCTCTGTCGGCAAGCACAATCGTTCTCAATGATATTTCTTGGTTGCCATTAGCATCTTGATTCCGTCAGAAATTAAATATATGAATCATGAAAAAATATATTTGTAAATTTTACACTGTTTTTACTGAAAATAGGAAGATTAAAAATTATATGTGGCGTGGCCTGAAAAATAAATTTAAATTAGTTTTCTGTGCCCATATAAACTAAATGCTTCAAGTTTTTAAATTAAACAAACAAATGTATTTGGTATTAACTTAAATATTATAAATATTTATAAGTAGAAATTTAATAAAATATTTTTTAGACGACAATTTTCTCTTAGCTTTTGAAAAGATATAATTTTTGGAAGCCCATTTCACACAGTATTCTATCTACATAGAACTTCTACAGGAATAGCAAGGAGAACCGGTGTGAAGAATTTTTCACAGAATTTTTTCGTGCAGGCACGCATGTTCACAATACCTACTCAGTTCGTCCATTGCGATGAAATAAAGCACCCTGATTGGACAGTTCTCAAGCAATGATTCAGTGCCGATTTTGGCGCTTTATCTTTTTTTGGCGATTTGTATTGGATATGACAACTTCCTGAAATTTTTCTCAATTTTTCCTGAAATTTTTCTCGGGTCATCCATGTCAAATTAAAATATATATATATACAAACTCGACTTTAAAAAAATATCGTTCTCCTTTTCCATTCGATTTCTAATTTAATTTTGTTTTTAATTTTTTTGTTAGTTACAAATTAGCAGTTGTTCATTAAAAATCGCATCTTAACATTTTTTAAATCTAAAACTAAAAATAATTCCCTCAATATTCAAGATAAAACTAAAATGAGTTTTTTTTTTTAAATATAAGACTAACTAAATCGTTTTATGGGACTAATACTTATTTATTAGTTAATTTAAAGGAAATTTAGCTATTTTAATGTGGTGAAAACATTAATTACCTAAAATTCAATGATCTTAAATTAAAATATTTTTTATGAAACAAGTTAGTGTTGTATATCAAATCAAAACTATTAAATTACCACTTTGAAAATAGGAATTTAATTCATAATGGAACTCTAATTTTTATTTTGAGAACTTGTAAGAAGTTTTGGCACTAAATTTTAATTATTCAAAACCTTTCATTTTATAATTATTTTTGTAATCGAACTAATTGCAGATGATTAACTGCTTTTAAAAGAAAATACTTCATTTGTGTTAGTAACAATTTTATGCAAAACAAAAAAAAAACACTTTATTTAAAACAAACGATTTAACTCGAGTAGGGAGAAACAGAACATCGCCAGTTCTCTAGAGTACAGTAGGCAACCTCAGGTTCGTTGACTTGAGAACCGTCCAATCAGAGTGCGTTATTTCGTCGCAATGGACGAACTGAGTAGGTATTGTGAACATGCATGCAGCATGTGCAAAATGAATGTTTTCAGATCGCCAATACCTGCTTCCTCACTACATGGGAAAACTTGTCCTGGACGGGTTCTGGCAGGTACATAGCTTCAGCGAAACATAAAACCCTCCTTCATAAAGGCCTTTTCACACGGAGCACCTTGATCACGGAACTTCCATAGGAATAACATGGAGAACCGCTGTAGGGAATTTTTCATTGAATTTTTTCGTGGAGACACCGGTAAACCGGTTTTGCGGAGAGATATAGGTAGCCAATCAGCATCAAGTGTAGCTCTGACGTCTTGTTGGCAAAATCGAGTTTGCAAAAGGCGAAAAATCTACTTTATGCTCGCCAATGTTGATTTGTGTCGTTAGTACTCCTTGTTAAATCGGCTTGTGGGGAGCCTTGTGGTTAAGATCTCGTTATCGTAAAGTCCCGCGATCGAGTCTCGGTACCACTGAAGACCCACCGAATATGCGGAGTACATGCTCGTTAAATCTGCTGGGACCGAAAGTCCCGTGAGTGGTCATTGCACATTTTCCCAAGGGTACAGGTCCCTGGAGAGTATTTCCCTCCCCTTCAGGGACTTGTCTAAATTGTGGAAATGGCGCGCGATAGATGGCAGCATCTGTCACGTATGTGTTGTGTCTATCTTACATGATGAAGGATTATAAGCGGGTCTCTGACCAAGCACACAAGCCTGAAAATGTATGTATACCAACCAACCAATTCCTACATGTGATAGAAATTTGAAAAAATATTGAAAAATAGAAAAAATGTGCCAAGACTAGCGATAAGTATCATTCACAACAACCCCTGACGTCAGATGTTCCTGGGAACATGTGACGTCAGAATCTTTGCAGGTGGACAACCCTGTCTGAGCAGTTCCGTTCACAAGGAATACCGTGTGAAAAGGCCTTTAGAGGGTTAGCGAAACCCCCCAATGAACTCTGCAATTCCGGTTCTGTCTGGGAGAAAAACCCCAAAATGCTAAATTTAGGCAATTGATAAAAAAAATGCTTGATTAATGCTCAATGAGGATTTGAATGATATTAAAAGCTTTATAAAATAAAGCATTTTTTGTTATTCTATTAATTTAACTGTAAAAGCAACAATTTTTAAGCAGTATGCTAACAACTAATTTTGCATGTATTTGTTTTGCTTACTGGTATTGATTTGATTCTGGAAACTTTTCCCAGATCCCGATCCCAGTTGTGCTACAACTTGTTACAAAATATAATTAAAGATCGCCAATTTGAAGCGAAACTTCAATTCGTATCTTACCGTTAAACAATATCTAAAATATCTTTTTTAATTAAAAAAAAATGAAAGGAATCACATTTTCACTGCTTTCAGGTTTTTTGGCTGCCACCGCATCGGTATGCGGTAAGTTTTCAATGGCAGCAGAGAAAACCTTATCGGTTTGTGAAACTTTACTTGAAAACCTGAATTATGGAAGCAGCAATAAACCTGTTTATTCTTATACTCCTATTTGTCAAAATGTAAGTATGGCACAGGGTTGGACTCGGGGAACAGGTAGCGTACCATAATGCTATTTGGCGACTTCTCGAGCCGTGATATTCTTTAAAAAAACAAAAAAAAAAAAAAAAAACGCTGGTAACCCCCCCCCCCCCCCCCCCCCCGGCCGTCGATTGTGGCCCCTCGAGCCATAACCATATACCATTTTAGCACAGTTAGTTTATGCTGTACACCATAAACTGCATGATTTAACTAATAGCACCCTAAAATGAGAAATTAAACAGAAAGGGCGATTCAGAAGGTAGTTGCTCTCAGACCCTATTTGCTCAGAATGCCATACCAACGAAGAAATGACACATCATAGTATAATGGAACGTGATGGACTTGACCACACTCAACTAAGAACTCTCAGTATGACTAATACTAACGAGCTACTCTTTACCTCTAGTAAAGGCCCGATAAACTGTACTACTAAAGTAGATGATCTGAACGAACGGAGGTAGGAAACTTTTGGGTCTGGGACTTGGTACAAAATGGTATCCGAAGCAGAGGTTGCCTCATACTGAACAAACCTAAATCAAAGAAGAAGAGATCTGATCTGAGAGCAACTACCTTCTGAATTGCCCTTCCTGTTTAGTTTCTCCTTTTTTTTGGGTGCTCTTAGTTAAATCATGCAGTTTATGGTGTACAGCTTAAACTGTGCTAAAATTCAAAAACTGATTTAATTGAAGATTTTTTTTTTTTTATCTCAGGATGGTTTTTAAGACTTAACTTTGAATTTTCTCATACAATGTGACATTGCTTTGTTGTTGTGGCTCTGGGCTGATGTTACTAACATTCAAAACCTTTGCAGTCATTCTCATAGATACATTTCGGTAATGTAAAACAATTATCATCATAGCAAGTCAATCATTTTGAGATTTTTTTTCTGCCATATGTTTGCTTTCCTTGAAAAAAAAAACCCATTGATTTTCAAGGTCGTACAAGTGCTTGAAAAACCTATCAACCTTTAAAAGTCCTTAATTTTTTGGCTGTTGTCTTCTTCTCAGGCTGTTGCAAATGTTAATATTAACTATGTAAAAACACTTTTTCAATGTGAATCAGTTCCTATTTTACTTTTTGATTTATTGTTTATGTAAAATCCAAGAAGGCAGAGCAAGTGATTTTAGATGGATTTTTTAATAACTAAATGGTTATTTTAAAAACACATATAAAAGTTTATTTGAAAGTTAGAGAAATCTTATTCGTTTTCTACATGAGTTTGTAAAAACTATCGTGAAATTTAGGCGTTGCATGTTCGAATATACGGTCTTTGAAAATGGAGAAATATATCTTTGAAAAGTCCTTAAATATTCCTTGATTTTCTTTTACCAAAAAGTGTGACAACCCTGTTTTTCACATTCATTTCTAATTCCCAAATTACAAATGAGTTACAGAAACTAAAAAAGCTGAACTATTTGACGTCAGAAACGGGGCACCTTGTATAGTAGCGGATCCAGAAATTGGCCCTGGGGGAGGGCACACAACAATTGTGTTAATTGAACACAAGTTTAGGCACAACACAAAGTATTAGTTTTATACACAAAAGTATTGAGACACAAGGCAAAATCTTTTTATGATTTATTCATCAAAATATATTCAAATCAGATTCAGCATTAAATACTAAAAAAAAAAAAAGATGCAGAAAGTTTTGTACTAAAATGACAAGAATGATTAAAACCTGTTGCACATAAGTTTAGGCACACTTTATAAGAAGGATAATAATATAATTGAATAAAGTATTATATTAACATCATGTCCAGGAGCATTATTCCAGGCTAAGTCCAATGGCCAAATTTAATATTTAATTAATTGCACTTGGCAGAGTGATTAATACAGCTTTAGAATAAAATGTTGTAAAAAAAAACAATTTAAAAAGCTGTTATGTTTGTTTAAAAAATAGCATTTAGCATGTCAAAGCAAAAACAACTAATACTAGTAAAGGAGATAGATTAGCTGCTGTTTTTTTTTTATCAAAGTGAAGGTTGGCCAAGTCACTTAAACATTCTTCTGTTATCTTTGTCCCTGAAAATGTCTTTATTATAGGGGAGAGTCAGTGCAAACACATCTGCTAAAACTACCACCATAATGCTAAATTCAGGGGACATAATACTGTACATCAATGAATAGGCTTCCTTTTGAGTTGGCAATGGATTCATCCAACGCTTGGGGTAGGGTACCTAACATGCATTTCCGAAAACTCCTTCTAACAGTTAAAATGTATCAGTATAGGTCTCAGTATGGGATGCAACTCCAGATCGACACATTCAGGACGCAATTCCGACTGGGAAATGTATGTCCCCCCCCAACAAATGTGAGAGAAGTGTCTCAATGAGGGGCAGGATATCAGCTCACTGTGTGTGTGTGTTGTGTTGCAGGCCCTGCTGTGGGTGCGCGTGTCGTGCCTGGCCGCCATGCTGCTGCTCAACGGGCTGATGTGGACGCTGTTCACCAAGGCCCTGCGCCGCTCCCCCGCCGCCCTCGCCCCCTCCCTCGTCAACACGGCCGCAAACTTCCTCTGCACCGTGAGAGAACCTCCTTCTTCCCTCCAGCGATCGCCTTTTCTTATTTTCTACATCCGTAAATAACGAGTCTTTCCTCATTTTTGACTCTCCTTATACATTACCAAACGGTTCAGAAAAACCAGCTATTTAAAATGTTCCGGAACTTATTCATCGAGGCTCGTTGCTGTGTCTCCAAAAATATGAGTAACATAAAACAAAACTTTTGAAATATGTTTCATTTCATGAATGCTTTACACACATTTTTATGGAAACACAACACTCGCTTCATTGATACTACTAGCAGGGGGTAAATTTCTTTCTTTTTAACAAGTGTGGTTTGTACAAGCATGGACCGCTTCTGCGGCTTTGAGTCGTTGTTTTGGAGTTTAAAGTTCTCTTAACGTGAAAATGGCTGTTTCCCCGATGTGGTAGTTTTGACCCTCTCTTACCAACGAGTGGGTTCGGTTTCGAATCCAGGATAAGGCGTGGGTAATTGTGTTGTTGCGAGTGCACGAGGAGAACATGCTGGTTAAATCTGTGGGTCCGAAAGTCGTGTGGCTAGTCGCAGCACAGCGGCTAGTGTTTGGTGCAGTATGGCCTTTGATGCCCTTGCGCCATAAAACCAAAACATCCATAGCATAGCGGCCATGAGTGCAGAAATATACTCCCTAATAGGCAGGGCCTGTTCTAGGAAATCTCAGACTATAGGCACAACCTATTTTAGGGGCCCCTTTACAGAACATTTTGTGTATGATTTCCAGTAATGATGATGCTATTTGACTTATGTATCAAATTTTTGCAACAATTTTATAGGCTTCCTTATAAACATCGAGGTTAACAATCATGTTAGGTCAATTTTTTAGTCAAAATTGAGCAAAAAACAAAGTGGAGTATCAGTTTTTTTTTTTAGTTTACTGATCTTTTGGGATTTACAGCATTTAGCATTATAGAAACTGAAATTTTGGGGCCTCTAAAATTTGAGAGTCCTCCGGGGTCTTATAGAAGAACAAGTTTAAAAGGCAAGCCTAAATTAAAAAAGTGGCTCTTCCCGGAGCAGAAGTCCATCCCCAAGGGTGCCCTAGGTGCGAGAGCTTTTGGCTTCTGAGCTATGCCCTGGAAGCACATAAAAACACGAGAACGGCTTAAATGATAAATTATGAGGATTATGACTATATAAAGTCTGGATAAGGATGTGTTTTTGCTTTGGGTCACAATCAGTTCAAATGCAACACTTATCCACCTAATTATGCTTTTGTATATTTCAAAGTGGGTGTGCTCTGTCGTTGCAGGCGGTGTTCGGGGGCGTCCTGTTCGGGGAGTCCCTCCCCCCCCTGTGGTGGGGGGGAGCCGCGCTCGTGGTGCTCGGCCTCGCGCTCCTCCTGCGCACTCCCCCCAAGGAGGAGTGAACACTCGACGTGCTCCACGGGAAAAGTGCTTGCTGAATGACTCACTGTGTACTTTTTTTTGTACTTGCCAAAGTTTTGTATGAATATGAAATAAAAGCACCAGAAAACCAGTGCTGCCATGCTATTCATTCTACTTGTCATTGTGAGAGAGTGATTTTGTGCATGACCAACTTCACTGGAAAAGCAACATTGGGGTGTCGAATTAGAAATGGTATGTCTTTCTCCAGTATGATGGGAGCACTGAGAGTCGGGTAGACCACGGTTGGAAAAAACCCAGCTTTTTTAACCCTTTCAGTCCCAAAAATTTACTACACTACAGAAACATCTGATATTCACAAAATAAGCTTATTTTAGGTCAAATATACGAATTCCATTAGAAAAAAAAATCCATTTAAATTTTTTATATGGTTTTTGAAACAATGCTAAAATTCTTTAACTGTGGAAAACAACAAAATAAAAAAATATATATTACCTAAAAACACTTCGAGTTATATATTTTAAGGTATCTGACCATATTGTTTAAAAAAATTTAGTAATTATTTTAACCGAAATAGTTTAAATTGTGTTTTAAATATGTGGAACTGAAGTGAACTTATCAAAAATCAGGAGAAACGCTTGTTGACTATTTTCTAAATAAAAAAAAATAGTAGTTCTGACTTCTATTGAAATTAAAGTAAAATTTTGTCTGATAGAACAAAGTGTGAAGAATCGAATGATGTGTGTTTGGATGTCATAGCGGGACATAAACCTTCTGAAAAAAATATTGAAAGTGATGATGCCAAATGGCATCACTGGGACTGAAAGGGTTAAAATTTAAATCAGGTTTTTTCAAAACTTTTCTGGGATTTAAATAGTTTGTGTATTTGCAGGACTCTAATGATGTTTAAATTTATTTCAAACTTTATTTCAATTTCCACATAATCATACATAACAGCCGTTAAAATTTGTAATGGATGTCAATTAAACCATTCATAGCATTTTAACCTTAATTTAAATAATCCTCCTTGGTTTAAACCAAGGTGAATGAAGTTACGACCCTGAATTGTTTTGCATGGCCTTAAGCCACTTTTTTTGTCCAATCGAGCACATGTTAGGATTTTTTTTTATTAAATGATCTCAGTAGCGAGTTAAAATGTAGTTAATTCTCTATGTCTTAAAAATATGGGTGTTTTTTTTTTATTTTTAAAAGCTTAACAAAAATGAAGTCACCTTCCCAACAACTTTATTTAAATAAATACAACCTAACGACACAAGTTTTATGTACACTGAAAAATCAAACGAATGCCTATTTTAAAATTGATGAAATCTACAGGGCGAGTACCCTAGTCATTTTGGTTGTATAAAACTGTGGGCAAGTCGGGTTCATTGGCACTTCTCTCTTGAGGGGCCTCTTCTTCGTCAGGAAGAGAGGGTGGGCGCCGAGGCGCGCCACTCCATCAGCAGGAAGAAGGCGGCCGCCGAGCACGCGCAGCACTCCAGCAGCCCGAAGCACTAGAGGGGAGAGGCAAACGTCACAAAATAGCCGATCTACGGGTGGGCGATAGTAAAAGCGTGCGCACACTTTCTATAGGGGACAAAACAAAAATTGTCGTTTTTGTGGCTAATCCTCCAGTTGTCCGACTTCATTCAGAGTCAGACCAAGAATGAAGTCGAAATATGAATTATAAACTAACTCAATCATTTATCTATTCACAAACATATGAAAAAAAAAAAACCGAGTGAGTTACGGGCCATTTATAAGTGAACATAAAAAAAAACTTCTGCTCAATAGAAATAAAATTATCCAAAAAATGATCCTGCTTTAGGAGTCACACAAGTACTATCAAGGTTTAAAAAAGTTCAAGCCCCACTAGCCCCGAGCCGACCTCAACATGGCACATATTTTGATTCCTCAAGAAAGTGGGCGAGAGGATTTACTATCTATGGCTGCTCTCCCTGGTACATTTTGTATACAACTATTATTAAACTAGGATTTGAAACTTGCATTAGACCACCAAATAAAAATTACCAATTTTTTCACAGTTGTTCATATAGGGGTGCTTATTGGATTAAAAAATTCACAAAAAAACCCTGAAGTAAATGAAGTGAATTGCATTGAAATACTGCAAAAATGACTCGTTTAAACAGTTGAAATTATTGATTTTTACAACACTTATTGATTTCCTGAAAATTTTAAAGTTCTTTAAATAATTAACAATATTGCTGAACCTATAATGCCACTCGATTTAAAAATAATCTACCGAAATACGATGCAGACCTAGAGAAACTAAATGTTCAGATTTCTTAGATTAATGTCTCAAAACAAAGATTATTATCTTCTTCGTACTCATCAAGTACTTTTGTTAGATAAATTTTAGCTTAAAACGCTTCAGACCTTAATGAAAATACGAATTCATTTCGGTCTATTGTATGGGAACATTCCATTACACTTTATTTCCTTATTTTACACCCGGTGTTTGAGAAGCAGTGATAGGTGGCGTTGCGAAATGGTACGTCACACTAAATGACTAGATTTTCCACTTAAAAAGATTTACAAAAATTAAGTGGAATCTAATTTTTTTTTCTGATTTATGAGGAAGAATAAATTAATTTTGCAATTAACTAAAAAAAAAACAAATCTGTGAAGGTCAAGATATGTATTACGCAATGTTAAATAAACAAAAAAAATCCGGTTATTGGATCATGTTGTTAACCCTCATAAGGTAGCATTTACAGCAACTCTGGCCGCTCCATACGTTATTCGGATCCCCTAAATGTTGAATGTATAGTAGTACTATGAAATGGGATAAGGCAGGCGCGGATCCAGAGTTCCTCCATAGGGGGGGGGGGGGTAATCCAGATTTCTTTTTTTGGGGAGGGGGGATTTTTTTGAAAAAAATGATTTTTAAAAATTCTTAATTCTTTATGAATAATTTTTAATCATTCATAATTTTAATTAAAAATTTATTTTTGCAACTCTTTTCAAATACTAGTTTAAAACTATTATTTTTAAAAGATATCTTGCCTTTATAGATGATTTGATATTAAAACAAATGAGAAACTGTACAAAATGTTTTAATAATTAAAAAATATATATTAAAGCCCCTAAAGAAAGCTGTGTTTATGACGGACAAGATAACTCAACAAGATCTGAACAGATTTTTATGAAATTTGGAATTAATTAATTAAGGTAGCATTAGCTTCTAGTTGAACCTCAAAAATGCCAAATTTAAAAAAAAAACACCGTTTTTTAAACAAACACCATTTAATAAAAGAGTAGAAATATAAACTTCTGAAGCTTCTTGAAGCTAAAAATCTCGTCGATTGGTGCTTTTGCCGCGAGGGTATCTGGAGATTAGTTACTATACGGCTACTGTTTTAAAATATCAATTTTTTTTAGAAATCTGATTCTTGTATTTTAATATGTAATGAATAAGTATACAATATTTCGAAACGATTAATTTGTTAATTCCCTTTTGAACAATACTCCGAGACAAAACTGTCAACATTTAGGTGGTTACATGTTTCGCCCCCCTTAAAAACAGTGAGAAAATCTTGTATTTAGCAGCGGTTCTAAATAATGTAAATTTGCCCAATTCTTAAAAACTTATCTATGAATCTTTTTTATATAGATTAAAATAAAGCTAAATGTCAACTTAACTTTTCAATATTGCATTTAAAATTCTAGATATTTATCTTAGATTTAATACATATGCTTTTCTTTTTTTTTTCTTTCTCTTTTAACCCTTTCAGTCCCAGTGATGCCATTTGGCATCATCACTTTCAATATTTTTTTCAAAATTTTTATGTCCCGCTATGACATCCAAACACACATCATTCGATTCTTCACACTTTGTTCTACCAGACAAAATTTTACTTTAATCTCAATAGAAGTCAGAACTACTATTTTTTTTATTTAGAAAATAGTCAACAAGCGTTTCTCCTGATTTTTTATAAGTTCACTTCAGTTCCACATATTTAAAACACAATTTAAACTATTTCGGTTAAAATAATTACTAAATGTTTTTTGATAATATGGTCAGATACCTTAAGATATCTAACTCGAAGTGTTTTTAGGTAATATATATACTTTTTATTTTGTTGTTTTCCACAGTTAAAGAATTCTGGCATTGTTTCAAAAACCATATAAAAAATTTAAATGGATTTTTTCTTCTTATGGAATTCGTATATTTGACCTAAAATAAGCTTATTTTGTGAATATCAGATGTTTCTGTCGTGTAGTAAATTTTTGGGACTGAAAGGGTTAAAAATAAAATACCATTAGTCATTACACCTTAACTTAATTGTTTGAGACTCCGATGTCCCGACTTTGCGTTAGTTTATGAGAAAATGGAATTTAATAGATATTTACTAATTCTATACATTTATCCTATAATAAAAGTTTATTATTTTTAGCAACTCGGAAAACAACTCAGTATTATTTTATTGTTTAATATAAAATAATGAGTTTATGAACACTCTAAAAAAGACTGCACAAATTTCGATCACTGAAGACGACAAATTTTGATAATGTACCTAAAAAATAGGTTTTTATAAAAGTGAGAGATAAAAGTTAAGATCTTAGGGGGGGTAATTACCCCAATTACCCCCCGCTGGATCCGCCACTGGGATAAGGACTCACCCCTGCCACCATGTAGGGGGTGTAGTAGCCGTGGTGTGCGAGGGCGAGTCGGGTGCCGGGCTCGCTGGACGCCGCCAACAGCGCCAGGCTGCTCGCCAACAGCAGGAGGCCGAAGAGACCCGCGCTCCACAGCTCCTGCACACGACAGGGTGGAATGGAAGCATTTTTGACAAAAATCGAGGCTTTTTTTTGTAAAATAAAAATTATATGTAAAACAGAAATAAATAGAAATAGCCCTCAGTATATACACATTATAAAAAACAAATGTCAGAGAAATTAAAAAAGTACGTATGCAATTTAGTAAGAAATAATACTCTTTTTTTATTTAAGATAATAGCTACATGTGAGGGAATTGTACTGCGCGCACAGGATTGAAAATTATTGTTTTTTAAATTTCAGACAGCTAATATAACGTAAGGGGCACTCTTCCTTCTGGAAGGAGTACTCACGGCCCTGATCCATGGCAGTCCCGGCCACACCCGCCTCAGGCCGAACAAGTGGACGAGGCAGAAGACGAGAGCGAAGGCGAGGGACGAGGCGGCCGCCCCCACCAGGAAGCGCGCCCACCCCGTCACTTGCGGGGACGCGCACCCCACGCACACGCACCCGAGCACCTGCAACACACAACGGGAACTATATAGGGGGGGGGGGGGACAAAAACTCTTTTGCTCTTTAAAAAGAACTGGAGCAGTATGTTCTTCGTATTTTAAAAAAAAAAATGTTCTTCTATAAATGACTGATTTTTACGTCAAAGCATTTTCTACTTTCATGACATTATGGATTTCAATCATACAATTACTTTTCCATCTAAACAAAAAAAAACCCCATTCATCTCCTAATTCGGTTACTAGGTAAGTCTTTCATCATCGTGTTCCTAACAAAAACAAGCAACAGCCTCTCCTCGTAGTTGGTCATCATCAGTTATCCCACTTCTCAAATGGAATCTTATTTGAAATAACTGCGGAAGTCTTTACAATACCGTCCTCAATTGCCGCCATTTCAAAAATCAAATCCAACAACTTCAAAATTTGGAATTAAATACTAAATAATGCAACTAGATCATTTGAGTTAATATTTATTGTTTCTCCATTCTTTAAAAAAAAATTTTTTAACCTTTATAGTAGAACTTTTAAGAACCTTTGTGTAGTACAAAGTTTTATTCCAGCAACTCATTAAAAATCACACACAAAAAAAAAAATAAGCGCATTTATCAAAAAAATTTAAGAAATCGTTAGCCCGATAGTGATGAGCCTTTACTCAATTGCCGCTTCCACACGGCCCTACTGATGTCATATTCTTAATTATCTAACATTATGTTGTGGAAGACAATGGCTTCGAGAATGCTTTTGTATGATCAACAAAGGTTATCGCATAAATACGGAAAGAGTTGCCCTTTTTTGCCGTCGCAGGAATGTCAGCAAAAACAACCGAAAAGACAGTCAGAAGATGGTCATAAATTTGGCACGAATTTTTCTTGATCATGAATCATTCCATAATACGTATTACTTGTTTTAATACTGTGCTCTTCAAATAAATACTTGTGCTCTCTCTTGTGCAGTTATAAAAAAAATATCGATTACTGTGAATATCTGAAACCTGCAGCAAATCGACAATCACCCCGGTGATGTCCAAAACATTTTCTAAACAACTTCAAAAGATTTCAAAAATCAAAATTATTTATTCAAAAGTCAATTTTTAAATTGTATTTCTGAACAAATATGTACGATTTTCAACTGAAACCAAAAAAAATCTTTTGTAAATAGCTGATTCTCGGCAAATTGATTTTATAAGTCCTTTTTGAGGCTATTTAGAAAATGTTTTGGACTATCACCAGATTTCGGACACATTCACGAGTGTCATATAGTATACAAACTGCGCATTTCTGACACATCGGAAGTGTGATAAGAGTTGAATTATAGTCGCACTTCAGCAATACGAGGCTATTGGCGACGCCTTAACGAGCCGACACCTAAGTAGGAACGCAGCTCAACTTTTAGGAGCGACATCGTACGCAGTTCTTCGACACCTATTTAAAGTTCACTCTTTCACACGGGGAGACATTTTTTGGCTGCATATGGACCGTTATTTTGGTGATGCTCGATCGACCTATCTCATACAACACCGACTGGGCTCCCGATATTAGATGAAGAGATTGCATTCATTTAAGGAGCTATTCAGCTAATCAGTTAGTATTATATTCGTTAGAAGAATTAAAAATCATCCAGAATGGCATCCAGGTGCATTTCTTGACATGCATCAAATATTATAAATAAATGCCGTTTTTGTAAAGGGGTGCAGATGCCGGGGCTACTCACCAGCTGCGCCACCTTGAGTGCGCCGGGCAGGGTGGCGAAGTGGCCGGGGTTGAGCTCGAGCTGGTCGGCCACGCCCGTCGACTCGGCCCGCGTACTCACGCGCAGCCCGGACCTGATGGGCTCGCTCCTCGCCGCCATCACTAACAAGAAGGCGTGTGTGGAAGCTGCAACCTGTTGCTTCCCCACGCGCGTGCCCCCGCAACTCGACCCATTTGCAGGATGGGACAGGAACATCAGAATGCAACAGTGGTGTGACGTCCTCCAACAGCTCGCATCACACAGAAGAAGGACGTGATACATGACGGGGATTTAAAAAAAAAGTGAAATGGAAAATAGAAGCGACCCGAAAAATGACCCACATTAAGGACTCGCATTATTGAATCAATGTACTAAGTAGTTAATCCATTTAATTTTAAAAATATGCAAGAAATCGGGGCTAAATATTAAATCCAGCAACTGGCTGAAAAAGCTGGGTACTTTTAGCTAATAATTTGTAGTTGTTGCTTGTCCTTGTCAGACAGAGTCAGACAAGATCCACGAGTTCGTTCATTCAAATTTCAAAAACAGTTACTTTCAAACAAGCTGAAAAAGAAATAAAGACTACTATAAGTATATACATATATCTTTAATTAAGCAGGATTGGGTTTTTCCCGTGCAAAACTAATATTTCCCATACCATCGGGAAAGACTAGTAATGGTCGGTAAAACTTAGAAAATACCTTACCTGGGAAATACTTTTTAATGAATTAAAAAAATATATAAGCATACACTAGTTTTTTCTGTTTAGTTTATATCCTAATCTTTGTATTGTGACTGTGATTGTACCACTGTTGCCAGTGTCTGGAAGGGGATTCTTTGTCATGGCTTTTATAGTTTTCCAGCCTATTACAGTACTTATAGTTCGATTTTATTTCTAGGTTTAAAAGACATAACTGAAAAGAATATAGATAGTCTGTAAATTTTGAAAAATTAACAAATTGTACAGCCTGTATAGTTGATTGCATGGGAAGTTGACAAGACATTTTAGATATCTAATTTGGCAAGAAAAGGAAAAAGTATATTTATATTTTTTTCATAAAGAAAGTTGACTCTACAATTCCTTACTTTAAGGGTGGCCGGTACCTGGCACAGATTTTTCCTAATTTTTTTATACGGAAGCAACATCTATTAGGGCCGGATTGAGCAGTGAAGGGGCCCAGTGGATTTTGACTGGGCCTTCAAAACGAATTTTAGAACTAAAAAGTCTCCCCATTCAATTTGTTCCTTCATGTAAAATGATTCGTCATGCAATTTTTTTTATCGTTTAAAGATTCAGTATACACGAATGTCGAGTGTTAATTATACGGGAAGAGGGAAAGCAAACGTCACATTTTGGGGTCGTTTTTTCCCCCCATCATAAAACAAAATCTTCTCACAAATAGGAAAAAATGCCCAAACGTATTGACATTGACAAGCAATTAGATACGGCATTACTATTTGATAAGGTTTGCAAATATTATATTTTAAGCATAAACAATATAAAAATACGAAATTTACAACTTAAAATATTTTGTCAAATAATCGTTTAACGCGCTTTTTTTCTATAGTATTTAGTTTATTATGACAAGTAACAGTTTTTCCTTTTTTTTAATAATTGAATACATTTTGCAGGGCGAATGCAGTTACAGTTTGTTTAGCAAATTTCTTTCTTAGGAATCTAAATATTGTGTTCCCTGGTGAGCACAAATGTGTGGAAGCGTTTTAAGGGGTCTAAGGAGTCTTAAAAATGTGCAAAGAAGGAACTGCAAAGTATAGTTTGATACAATATAAAGTCATTTTCTTGGTCATTTTTTCAATTTTGACCTCACAATTTGCCGCGCAAGCCTAATCACAATGTGTTCAAATAGCTTCATGTTTAATATCATTTATTTTAGTTTTGGCTAAAGTTTCATAAATTTTAAAAATTGTTTTATAATAAATAAATCTTGTAGAATTACATATAAAAAAATTTTACTTGTATATTGAGTCGTTAAAAAATTACATGACAGATCAAACTATACTTAGTAGTTCCTTCTTTGCACATTTTTAAGACTCCTTAGACCCCTTAAGGGGCAGATTCTGTTACAAACCAACTTGCTTCCATCGGATAGGCGGATAGTTCATGACAAATAAAGTCAGCTGTCATAAAAAAAAATTGAAAGATATTGTAAAAATAATTGAATTGATAATAATAAGAAAAACTTACATTTCCAAATCAAGTGGAGCACATCTCCTCTATTGTTGTTAGGGCCTCGCATTCGAAGGGTACAGCAAGAAACGAAAGCAACTTCTTAAGTATTTATTCCCCATTTTTACTAATGATATTCATGGTTCGCCTCCTCCTCCATTGAATGTTTTTTTTTTGTGAATTTCAACTAGTTTTTTAAATTTCCAACAATTTTAACCTCTTGAGTCTTACGACCTGGTGTGGGCATTTTTAAAAACTCCCCAAAAACAAATACGTTAATTAGTTTTGAAATGGACTTGATCACATAGAAAAAGATCCGAAAATCAGTTTTCAGCCTTTGATTATAGGTGTCCTATTTGTTTCGATAAAAAAATGAAGTTGAACAAGGGTCAATACGATATTAGAGTTTTTAAAAAATAACTTTAAACTAGTTCCTTCTTTAAACTTTTTAAAAAGTTCTTTTAGTAGGCATTTTGCACTAAAAACAATGTTAAGATGACCTGTTAACTATAAATAAGTTATACGGCTTTATTCGGTTATACAGCAAAAAAAAAAAAAATATTTTTAGAGCTTAAGGCGCGTCTCTCAGAAACTATTAAAAAAAATTTTTTTTTTAATATTTTAGTAAAACATTTCAGAAAAATATTCAATCAAAATTACCTGACTTAGCAACTTGAATTTTTTGGACAAATCTGTTGTAAAAGTATAGGCACAAACAATAAATTAATAAAAGTTTTATAAAAGAAACAAAAAGGTAGTTTTACAGTTACTTACATTGCATTTGAGAGGAAAAACCTAAAAAAAATAACTATTTCCCTCTTTTGGGTTTCCCCAGGTAGCACAACAATTTTGGCCAATGTCGGATGAGTATCGACCAAAATTGGAGAATATTGGATGAAATCGATCATTTTCTACCGATTTTAACCAGATCTCCCCGTTCTTTGAGGTTTCATACCGGAAATTATGAAAAGTGCAATACTTAATTTTACTGCAATCTTACAATATTTTGCAAGTGTAAGGCAAATATTATGCTTCGCAATATTTTTCAATCAAGAATTTTGGATTGTAGATATTATTTCATAGAATAGTCAAACCAATATTGCACCCCGATATTGCCCAGCGTCGGTAAAACGCAGTGCATCATGCATTGGGCGATGGGTATGAGCCGAGATTGGCCAATACTGCTGTGCTACCAGGGTCAACCTAAAAATAAACATTAATTCCACCAGACAATAATTCATTCTAGCAGTGGACAAAACCGTTTACGTTACACTTATTTTTGTTGTGGTCAGTGTTTTTATGAAAAAATACAGTATTACAGATAAAACCTAAAATTAAAAAAAAAAAAACTTTTAATTTGTAACGCAAAGCAATACATACAAAAGCAATAAAAGATTCCTTTTTTCATTAGAGTAGCAAAATATTCCTAACAAAAGAAAATTAAGTATGTTTAAGATTAATACAGCTCTCCTCACTTATGATTGACATAGCCCAGTAACTTTATACATCGGTAGTATGCGTAATATCCGGTAGTTCTGTTTTTTTGCACACTTGTTTATGATGTTGGCCTAATGAATAATCCAAGTTTTCGCAATCGAAAAAAAGAAAATGAGGCACATAACAATGAGTACAACAATAGTTAAGTTTATTTGTTAGTAAATTTAGTAATTTCAAACAATTTTTTAATTAATTTAGCCCTCTTGGAAGGTTCCTGTTGAGGTTTATTCAAATATGGGGATTGCATATCCCATCAACGGATGGTGGGAGGGCTAAATTAATTTTTAGGGTTTGAATATTAATCAATTTCCTAACAAACAAACTTTTTAACTATTGTTATACTCATTAAAGTGTGTTTCATTTTTTTTTAGCATCAAAGTACAGGGCTCCGATAGATTCCGATTCAAAATGCATTTGTTCGAATGAACGAAATTTGAAAAAAAAAAAAAAAAAACTTCGAAAGGATAATTCTCTGAAACTACTGTGTCTATAGAGACAGTTCTAATATATTGAAGCAAATTTATTGTACTTTAATTTGAAAGATTCCTCAAAAACTAGTCATTTAGGGTTATAATCGCCAATATTTGAAAAAACGCCGATTTTTCGCGGTTTATTCGATTTTTGACTAAGTTCCGTTCGGCGCTCGAGGTCGAAAACTTGGATTATTCATTAGGCCAAAATCATAAACAAGTGCGCAAAAAAAAATCAGAACTAAAGGATTTTGCGCATACTACCCCATACGTTTAGGCGGCAAAGTTACTGGACTATAAGGTTATTGAAAATTAATTATATTTATTATATGGTTTATACTTTTCCCAAAGAAAAATATATTGTTCATATAAATTTGAAAAGGAGAAGTACAAGAATGGAAAGCAATCACAGAGATAAGAGACATCCACTAAACGCTCAATTTACCCCAGAACTCATCATAGAAAAAGTATTAGAGCGGCATCTTTTGCAAGGTCCATTTTGGCGATGGTAATTTATATGTTTGAATGTTTTCAACAACTAAAAAAATCTAATATCTTTAAAATTATGAATTTTGAAAATCAGACATAAGCCTAAAAATAAAACATTTGAATTTCCGAAATCAATATAGGTTTGAGTGTAGTTTAAATGTTTCTCGAAACTTACAAATGCAACAAAATCCTTGGCTATGCATGACATATATATGGGGTCGTCTTAAACCATGATGAACTAACTCAAACATTTATCTCTTGCAAGAATAAAAAGCTGGATCTAAAACTATCAAATACTTTTAGAACAGCTTTCATATTCTTGCAAAAGTGACAGAAGAGTATGAGTAAGTTGAAATAAATATCAAGAATATAAAATAAATAGATTTATATTAACATCTCATTTTTGTTCATTTTTTTAAACACAGATATCGAATAAACAAGTTAATTTACATTCACTGAATTCAATTGAATTAGGTTTCATTTTGTGAAAATAAATACTCTATACTGCACACCCACACAATTATTGTGAAAACTTAAACAACCTTATTAACAGTTTCCCGTTGATTATTAGAAAAGCGCTAGATTTCCGTTTCAAATGGATCCGAGTGCGATTCTCGCTCTATTTTAAATTAAGTGTTTCTGACTAAGATATTTTTAAAATTTTTATAATGAAATATCAACACCTTTTGACAAACTTTAAAGTTAATCTGAAATTCTAATTTTGAATGAAGTTTTCGAAAATGTTTAACATTTATCTTTTTTTTTAAAGTTTCTTAATTATTAGCTAGAACTTATTTTGTTTTTGAGAAAAAAATTGTCAGTGTTGTTTGAATGGCCCTCTAATACTGATCCATGTTGGAAACCGATGTAATCTTCAAGTTGTGCACATCCACTCTCACCAATGGAACAACCCAGCAAGTCATGTCCCACTTCAATACTTTTCCTGTGATATCTCGAGAAAAAAAAACCTCAGCTGCTGTACACAACTGTTTCTTCAGACAACACTGGAAACGATACACAGGCACAACAAATCACCAGATTATTCATTTTATTTTAAACATACAAATAATTTTCAAATGAAACTAATTATTAAGACATTGTTTCAAAGTGAAATGAACACACTTTCAAAAAATATTCCAATGATAAAGTACAAATCAAAAAGATTTGTGCAAACAAAATTTAAAATTTAAATCATTAATTTTTTTATTAATGAAATCAAAATTTATTTGTGAAATGAAAAGTTCATTGTAAAATCGTATGTGTAAATGTGTGTGAAAAATTGAATCTTAACCTATTTTTGCATAACAAAACTTTACGGCTTAATGTTGCAAAAATTAGAGGTTTCATGAAAACAAAACTTTTTTCCCTAATTAAGACAAATCTAAAGTTTTTCATCAACGTTTTTTAATTACTTAAGAAAAAAAAGGAATATTTTTTGAAACTGTGCCCGGCAGTTGTGATTTATTGCAAAAACATAATACAATTTTCAGTATATGGTGGCAAAAAAGGGCAAACGTAAAAGCCTATTAAATATAAGAGCCTCATTTTTTAAACAAAAATAATGTTAAAAAATAAATAAAACTGCTTTTTTCAGAATATAAAAAACTTATTTAGCCAGGGAGCTAAATAAAAAGTTAATTGCAAGAATACGCCACCAAAGTCACAATATTCATTGACTTAAACAACAATCCAGCTTTAAAAAGAAAAAAATAAGAATATAACAGAATTCAATTTCAGCAAGAAAACAATTGCAAAATAAATATCACAATACGTTTAAAATTAAAATACACTTGCCAGTGAAAGTCGGAGGTATTTGATAGAAACTGTTACAGCCTGAAAGCAACTAAAAGCTCACAACAAGAAGTTCTTCCATGCGAATCAATGAAATGCAGTTAAGAAGTTCTTCGGTGGTATTGGAATTATCACAAATAGTCCAGTTAAATTGTCCAAAAAAAAAAAATATCGAGTAGAAACAAAAATTAAGGCATAGCTTTTTAATTTTTAATGTTGTGTAGGATGATCCCCTAATTTTTCCAGTATTTTAACAAATTTTCTTTTTCGGATGCTGCCATCGTAAATTTAAACAATCAATTTTTTTTCAGATAATCTTGTACTTTAAAATACTTAAATACAATAGAAGGGTGAAATGCATAGTTAAAGTCAATTCCATTCCCCATCTATAAGACGTCGTTGAGCCCCACACATCTGAGAAATAGTGCTTCAAAGCATTTTAAATGATCAATAGCTAAAACAAACATGTTGCTATTTTCATCTAAATTCATGCCAGTTTTAAATGATTTTTGAACACATGAAATGTTTCCGCATGGAAAACATACCAACCAATGTGTGGGTTAGAGTCAGATAATTTCTAATCACCTTAATACATTCGTTACTTTCACAGGAGACTTCACCTTATTAAGATTGAGCTTGGTGTTTCAGTTACGTAATTTATGAATGAATATCAAAATTTCCTTAATTCGTACAAGGCTCAGAAATAATTTTAAACTTCAATGATTCTCGTACCAAACACTTCCAAGGAAGAAGTTTGATGTGATGTCTGTTTGATGTCTAAAGTCATTTCATGAAGCCCATGAACGACGACCAATGCCGAAACAAGAGTGACACACAGGCACTTACAGGATGGCAAATACTATCACAATTAA
Organism: Hylyphantes graminicola; assembly: GCA_023701765.1. Classification (NCBI taxonomy): domain Eukaryota; kingdom Metazoa; phylum Arthropoda; class Arachnida; order Araneae; family Linyphiidae; genus Hylyphantes; species Hylyphantes graminicola. The sequence continues at coordinate 67,882,895 of CM043121.1, forward strand.
AACTGCATAGTTTGGGAGTTATTGAGGAAAAACCAAACTTATTGTGATTTTCAAAGTGTCATGGAAAGAATTTTTATTGGCAAAACTGAAACAATAGTCAGGTCCATCTTACGCAATTTTAAAACTACCTTAATTTTGGTTTTTATCCTCCTCAATTATACTGGTACAAACAGAGGCGGATTTAGGTTTGAGGATGCCCTAGGCCCAAGAGGATATGGCGCCCTTTTTCTCTGTTGTAACACTAATATGTGTGTGTGTATAAAATAATGAAAATAGATAACAATAATAAGAAATCTAATTCAGGTATATATTAAACATTTATTTTTTAAAACATAATTAATAATTTTAGTCAACTTAAAGATTCTGGCGCCCCTCAAATTTTTGCGCCCTAGGCCGGGGCATCACGGGCCTAAGCCTAAATCCGCCTATGGGTACAAAAAGGAAAGCACAGGAAAGTACATTTTAAAAGATTTTTTATCAAAACATTTTGTTAATAAAATAATTTATAAGTGATATACTGGGAATAGAATAAATTTTTTTAGTAAAATATGACTGCACATTAGTAGGGGAAATTGCATAACACTATTCTGCTAAAGTGTAGATGACTGTTTTTTAATTGACATAGTTTCATAAAAAGTGTTCCTTATTCAACTAAGCAAGAGATTATATTTATGAAATAAAGCTACAAAAGTTTTTCTTTCCACTCAAAAATGAAAATGCACGGTTAAATGTTACATAAAGATAACAAAAAATGCAATCATAGTTCCATAAAGTAATAACATAAATTAATAAATGAGAAATAAGCACATATATAAAAGAGAAAAGAATCATTCTATTCATCACTTACCTAAAAAATTGTTTAGAATGAATGTCACATAAGGATTTCCTCAAAAATATAGATAATATAAGTAAACATAGCATTTTTAAGCAGACTCTTGACTTCAACTAGCACATTTGATTTGTTATTAGAGATTTTGCTAAAAAAATGATAGCTTCAATTGGGATTCATCAAAATTGTAACTTGGGTAAGATTATCATAAAACAATTGTTCAAAATCCATCACACATCATTGACTGAATATAATAGAAAACTATTGTTCGAGTAATACTTATGGAGTTTAAAAAGATTTGAAAAGTGAAATTAACACTTTAAAGACGGGCGTCGACTGACCCATAGACTAAGAATCTTCTAGACCAGCAACTAAATCTAATGCTTAGCTCTTCTAACGTGTCGAAAGGAACTAAAACACTATTAAAGATTGATTTGTTGATTGGCATAATTGTACTTTCCGATTGTAGGGCTACTGTTTCTTCGGAATGTACAGCTGTGGAAAAAAAAAGTTACCCACTAGTGATTATTTCAACCATTAGTCATCCTTTTACATCGGACCTTTTTGACTATGTGAACGAATAACATTTTGAGTTAATTGCATGACATGAAATTTGCATAAGGGGACGTCTTAATATTAAAAATGTTACGAACTTTAAAATTTTCAATAGCAACACCGAATTTTAATGCTTAGAAATGTGAAAAACCTTCGAAAACCCCTAAATCTAAGTTTTTGTTACATTTGGATGAATATTTGACGAGTTATTCAATCGAATCACTTGTGGACCTTTGGGGGACCATGTCTAAAAGACAAGCGTAGTCAGTCTGTAGGTTTATTAATGGAGAAAAAAGAAGCACAGGGTCAAATATCTTGAGGATGGGCCTACGAGGGATATAAAAGTCAATGAGTAGCTGTACATTTTCAAAAATAAAGTCGAAATTAAGTTGTCGTCAAAAATAAATCCCTATCGTCACTTGATAAGGGTTCTAAATTACGAGGTGTAATTGGCTCTGTTAAAGCTCCTAAAGGGGCTGCAAATAGGCAGCCAGAAACCATTACATCAGTTCCCTTCGACACAACGGGCGCGCTAGTTTCTATGTTAATTTCAATGTAGAAATTCTCCTATTAGAGTTTTAAACTTAGAGTGGTCTTAGTCTATGGGTCAGTCGACGCCCGTCTTTATAGTGTTAATATGGATTCATTTAAAACAATCAAAGCATCGAAATTGATATAGCCCAAAATTTTCAATATTTTCCCCCAAAAGCATATAAAGGCATCCAAAAATTTCATTGAAAAATCCAAAGTTAAAGAATAGTTATTCAAATATGCATGACAGCAGCAAGTTTATAATTAGAACTGTCAACCCTTTTAGACTCTTATTGATATGTTGCTAACTGTAGGCAAAATGGTAACCTAAATTTGGTAAGAAATTATTTATTGCTTTGTAATCTGTGAAAAATGCTTTCAAGGTTAATTGAAATGTTAGGTTCACTAAACTAATTTATTTTAGATAATAATGTGCAGAAATTAGTAAAACAGGCAAACAATTAAAAATATTTTGGTAATTATTCACACTTTGAAATTGTTGATTCAAGTGTAAATATGTTTAACCTTCTGAATGTTAGACCTAGCTTATGCGGGAATTTATTCATCAGTGTTTACCAGCAATAACAAAACATTTTAAAATTTTATAAAGAATAAATTTCTATTGATATTCAAATTTGTTCAGCTGAAACGAATTTTATGATACTATCTTTAAAAATAAACCCAATTATGATTAAAAAAAACCTAATATGACTTTTAAAAAAGATTTAAAATTTACAAATAGAAAACAACCCCACAATTTTATCCATTCCTGCTCAGTAGATTAACTTTGATATCAGAAATCAATAAACAAGTATTATAACCTAGAAAACATTTTATGCATTTAAAAACTGTAGAAAATGAACATGACATATAGCCCTAAGTACTGGTTAATAAATGCAAAAGCACCACCAAAGGATGTTTCCATTAACCAAATAGAACGGTGTTATCTCTAGAAATATTATCACATTTAAAAAATATATAAACATAAAAGTAAATGAAATTCTTGAATAGCATAAAACTTTAATAAGATGCCATTAGATTTCCAGGAAAAACACTTTTTGATAGCCTACTTTTATCTCATCAAGGTATCTCCCCTTACCTTGGAAAGGTCAAATTTTGAGAAAATTACAGTTTTTGCCTTATATTAAAGTCTACACTCTGTGTCAAGCAACCTAGTTCGACAGGAAACTTTACATTTCATAAGCGCTTACTTAAAAACTGTCTTTTTAAAAGAGTATTTCAAAACAAGATACATCTCAGAAAGTTATTGAAGTAGGGTGTTAAAGATCCCAGGTTCTGTTCATTCTATGCTGATGAAAAATGTTAATATCTTAGCTAACATTTTTTTTTTTTTTGGAAATTTAATGATTATTATCATAGATATTAATCATTAAATTTCATCATATGTTAATATTTTCCTTTTTCAAACCTCATCTTGAAAACTATTTGGTTATCAAAAGCATTGATTCCCATCACTTAGCTACTAATTAAAAAAAGTTACAGAAATATGAATAATTATTTTTTTAAATGTAAAAACCATTAGCTCTTTTCTGACAAAGTGTTATATTTTTTCAGTATTTTTTGTGCAATATATATATTTTAAATGACACAAATGCAACAATAAAATATCTGGTCTTAACCTTAACCCTTTGGCTACCATGGGACTCATTTCAAACTAACGAATGTTTATAAATTACTAATGAGGTGAGAAGCACTTAGAAACTCATTGTAATATGTTCTAGTTGACAAAAAAAACATAGTTAAAGACATTACAAATGTCTATTCAACGGGCTTCAAACTTCGGGAGATACCTTAAAAAAATAAAATAAAAACCTCAGGAAATATTCATGTATTTAAACAATGTTTTTAGTTTGAAACTTCAAACTAAAAAAAAAAACCAACAACATTTAAGTACACCAAGAACTCGTATTTTTGGTTTAAAGTGTGTTGAATGGAAACCAGAACAATGAGTAACTCCTGGGCTTACACCCAAAGAGTATGGAAGAAGTAAAGATTCTGGCATAAAATATTGGCTTTCAAAATTTACTGTTCAAGAAATGCCCACTATAGTTCCTGAATAAATAAAAGAATTTGTACTGAATTCCAAAAATATTTTTCAAAAAATATAAATGTTCAGTTTCTTCTGGAATATATATTATAGTATGCAACTTACAAACTTGTTTTTAAAATGAAACAGAGGGACGCTTCGTAGGAAACGCTTTCCAGTAAAAAAAATGAGCCTATCCACCCCTTGCTTGGCCTCAGGAGTAGATGGTAATGACCTCCCGGCCCCCGCCCCGCACCATCAGCACGCGCTCCAGCCCCTCCGTCAGCACCTCCAGGAACTCCATGTCTAGGGCGCGTCAAGGGAAGAACCCACAACAAAACAAGGGACTCTGATAATTGCTGAGAAAAAAAGAGCCATTTACTATACTTATACTTCTCATTTTTTAAAATGAACTCAAATGGTCCGAAACATTTTTCTGTTAAATGTGTCAACTCAAAGTGTCATGGGTGAAGCAATATTAGATGAAGATACTACTCGATAGAATATACTGATACGGCTTCTGATGCCTTATGTATTACATCAGATACATAGATTGGTATTTTATACTAAACAAAGAAATTTTTATAAAAATACTGCCTCTAGACTGAAAAAGTTTTGAATATTATGTCGAAGCATCGTTCATCTTCCAACAAGTTCTAGGAAAGGGTGGTTCACATAATCCTTGGAAAAAATGTTCCCTGATATGTAACAAATTTTTCAATTAAGTAGAAACTATACAATACTAACAATTTAATCCAGACATTGCGATACTTAATGACAAAAGCCTTTCCAGGTATATATATGAATGCTATGATCTGTCAGAAAAAGGATACAGGCTGCCTTGATGGCGGCCGCCTTGGGCAGGCCGGGCAGGTTGAGGATGACCAGCTGGGCGTCGTGCGACTTGGCCACGATTGCCTCGTTCAGCTTGACGGCCGTGTGCATGCGGCGCACGTTCGCCTCGTCCCTGCAAAAAGAGCACACACACACAATGAACGCGGTGGCAGAGACACACACCAGCAGGCGTGCAGAGAGGCCGGCATTACAAACTAATGATATAAAGCATGGAATATCGAAACAGACAGCGGGACCTTTGTCCACAACAACACTCTAGACCATTGCTCGGGTCATGAGGGACATCCTCCTTTGTTTGGCTGCGTTTATTTGGATAGAGCGAACAGAGCAATGCCAGGATGGGCCTCGCTTGTCACTTTGAATAGGGCGACATCCACGGGTCCAAAAATACCCGAATCCCTTGGTCGGACGGACAGAAGGGAAGAGGCACTCACGGTTTGAGGGCGAGCAGTCCGTCAAAGCAGTCCTCCTCCTCCTCCTCGTGGGGGGGGATCTCCTGGGGGGGCGCCTCCTCAAAGCGCACGCGCTGCCCCTCTCGCTGGTGGTGGTGGTCCACAATGTTCTGCACCTGCAAGGAAGTTATTGTCGTGGAATAACTCTCATTCAACACTCATTTTTGTTCTCACAATCAGTTAATCTAGTATTTGACCATTAATGATTAGTTTACATTCTCTTTACCTTCCTGTTCAGAAAAGTGATATTCGTCACACACTTTGCAAAAGTATTTAATTTATTTTTAAAGAGTTTTTTTCTTAAGAAACATTTGCCAAAGGTGTCCCTTTACAATGTTTTGCCATAATATTAAGATAAGATATCAACAATAGATTATATAAGGGAATAAAGTTAGAACAAGATCCCACTTTAAAGTAAAATATTATTACCCCTCACCTTTATAATTCAACCTTAAAGAAATGTAAGCCTTAAATTATTGCAAAATCTATGTTACATGGAAAAAATATTTTAATATAACTGCATTATTAGACAAACTATTGCCTTTAACGATTTTTGCATTTTTTTCATTGTGCAAAACAAAAATATTAACCATTTTGAATTGAGTACAGTAGAACCCCGATCATGCGGCCTAATTGGGACCCCGGGGGTATGTTGGATAGTAGAGAACTTAAAAAGCAAAACTTGTATAGTACAGAAGAGCGCTGATAGTCCGCCGACCTTTGAAGTCACAAACTTCAAAATCAGAGCTGGTTTTGCAGTTGTAAATATTGAAGTTTGAAGTTTCTTTTAAACTGTGACTTCCTTTTAAACCAAAAGAATGTGCCAAAATATTATATTCAATTCTTATTTCTCAAATAAGTTCCAATAAAGGCAGTTTAACACGCACCTAGAGCGCCATGAAGAGGGGCACTACCAATTGGGCATCTGTGTTTTGTCCAATTGGTGGCTGGTGTCACCAGAGAGGGCCTGGTTTAGAGACTGTAAGCATTGAACTTTTGTCTGCCCAAATTATTATTTTCATTTTGATTTAATTTAACTTCAAATGTTTCAGTTGTAATTGTTGTAAACTAGTTTTGTATATGTGCTGTGCTTTTCATAATTAAATATTTTTTAACAAATGGAATTTTTAATCATTTTGCAAGATTAAACAATTCAATATAACCCGCTAAAAACTCTTTTAATGTTATCCCTATCAATATAGCAACCGATATATTTTACAGTGAAACAAAAAAATGTAGATGATTTTTTAATATATGAATATGACTTCATTAAAAAAATCTTAAAATATGGGATGTTATATTTCGGACTAGGAAAGCCGATTTGAAAGCTTTGGCACACCCATGTCTTGACTGATACCAAATTTATTTTATCAACTTTTAAACTTATTGAAAGATATTTGGGATGTTTCCGGACGACAGGAAGTCCACCGTTCGAAGACATTCCAGTTGATGAAGAATGCCCCCCGGGCGTGAAGGAGTACGTACGTCCGTGAAGGAGGAGGAGTGTCCGAGCTTGAGCTGCCGCAGGATCTGGCTCCTCTGCTCCATGAGGAGGGTGCGCTCGTACGTGTAGGCAGAGATGTCGCTGTCCATCTGGGGGGAGGGAACACGACGTCAGTCTCACACACACACGCCACCCCACACTTCAGAGAGAGAGAGAGAGAAGAGAGAGTACCAGCATGCTCAAGAGAGAGAGAGAGAGAGAGAGGAAAGAGAGCGTCCGGGGGGGCACTTGCCATTTCCACCACCTGGACGTCGGCCTCGATGCGCAGGTGGTAGAGGAACTTGGCCAGGTCCTTCTTCATCTGGATGCTGTTGTCCTCCAGCTCTGGGGCCACGTCAAGGAAGGAAGGGCTGCACAAAAGCAATCAGGGTCACCCTCAACGAGGGATGTTCAATTTGTCTTTCAAAGTATTATGAGCCCAAAACGTTTTTAAAGACTTTACCTAACTAATATTAAACAAAAATCTTTGAAACTTTATACTTCTAACTACCTATCAGTGTATGAAATAAATACTTGCAATGAGACCAAGTCGTTCTGTTTTACAACAATAAAATAGGTAGCTGCCGTGGTTTTGCAATTCAACAGTTTATATAGGAAATCCGACTATCGTGATTCACGATTCCTAAAATTTTGGAACAAATTCAGGTTACTCCTAAATTTCTATATCCAATATTTAACACTGCCACCCACATGAGAATGAAAATATTTTCAAGAATCTAAAGGAAACACTGTGTTATATTTTGTTGCGAGAGAAATCCCACTGCTTGCAATTATTTAATAAATTTTTTAAATGAAAATTATACAAAGCTGTATGATTTAAATTCATATTTAACTGGGAAAACCAATGATTGGCTATTTAAACACAAAATTTCACCCATGAAACGCAACTTTCATGATATGCAAAACATGGACCATGAGTACATTACACAACCATGATTTGCTTAGGGAGAGAACAAATTTTCAAATAAATTGTACACATCTTGGCGACTCCTGTATGCATCAGCCAAACCCAAGTACGACGAGCAGTGAAAAGGATACGTGCGACCGTGAATATCCGGAGCTTGCAGTTCTTCCAGGTCTTGTGCTGCTTCAGCAGGAAGGGCAGCAGCATCAGCAGGCCCCCGTCATGTGCGCTGGGGAGTCAAGGACAATGGAAACACAACTAGCCATCATCGTTTCCTTAAAAACTGTATTATGACTTCCAGGAAGATTCCATTTACCAAATTTGAAGGGTATAGCTTATTTTTTAAACTTTCAGCAACACCTTTAAAACCTAATAAGATGTATGGCGTTTACCATGGGACATACACGATTTTCTTGAAAACTTTTGCCGAACTTTTTTTAAAAGATTTTGAAACTTTATTTTGACCTCTTCTATGTACTAGGAGCTCGTATACCAAATTTGAAGTCCATAGCTCTTTTACCTTAGGCCCTAGAATAGTTTCAGAGCGACAGATCAATGTCGAAAACCCCTTTTTCGGAATCAGTACCCTCGAAAAAGGGTAGAGAATTTCGGATTTTTGACCCTATCGCAATACTCTCATTACTTTATATCTCCTATCAGGTGATTGAAATTATAAACTGAATATTTAAAAAAACTCCACACAAGACTCGAATTCCCAGATATGTTTGACTCGTAAATTATTGTTAAGTTTGGAAAAAAGCCAATTCACAACATTTCATTTTTCAGACATAAAATGCAAACTAATCAAAAAGGCTGAACACTGAATTCATTTTTTTTTGCACTATCAGCCTAACAATGTACAAACCAATTAAAAATTAAGTTATATTAGTTCCTATAAAATGCACACAAAGAAACTAATGTAATTTAGTTTTACTTTAAATTGATGCCATATTACATCATGTTTAATAAAAAAATTATAATAAGTAACAAATTACTCTTACTAGATAAATATAAAGTCACAGCAACAAGTACCATTTAAGAGCTTCGATCATCCCATTATGGAATGCACAGCAACAACTGCTACACAATTTAATTTTTGTGTAGCAGTTGATTAATTTTGTTTAGCAGTACAGCTTAACAATACATTGATAACTTTTTTATGAATTACGACATTAAAAAATTAAATACGATATAATATTCTACCAATAAAAATATTCTTAATTTCTGTACATATACACCTTAAAATAATTATATTCACTTTTATTTATGGCATTGGGGGCGGAGGGGGTATCATCGTCATCAGATTTGTCGATGTGTGTGAACATGCACATGTTTAGCTCTTCATTTGGAGCATTACCAACAAGCTTTAGCCTTTGGCAGTTCCATAAGAGTAAATATCTAAAGGCCGGGTTTCTAAATTTTTGTTCTTGCGATTAAAATTAATTACTTTTGGTCTTTCATATCCTTATTAACATGATTCATACGAAGTTACAAAAAAAAATTATTTTCCAAGACAATTCAAAGACACGAAATTCACTAACAACCTAAATATATAAAGCGTGTATGATCGGACACTCCATTTTTTTAAAAAATAAAAATTGTCTAAAATCAGAAACCACAGTATAGGCCGAAGTAGAAAAAAAGTTTCAAACGTAAAAAAAAAGCATTTTTCATTTTAGCTGTTCCTGTGATCACTCACGACTCACGGACACCGTAAGTCAGACACTTAATCGGAAGAAAATATTCTGGTTGCTCGACTTGGCCTTAACTGGAGCTACAAAAGTAACGATACACTCCTCTGATCACACACAGCCAGAGAACTGTCAATCATTCCGATTCAGTGTGACACAATTGGTAGATTTTGTCAAAATTACTAAGCAGCAAAATAAGTAAATCAGGGGGCGTTATTGGATTCCTCTTCTAATGGGAGATTGAACTAGCTGAACGAGATTTTAAAGAAAATTTAGTGTTATCTAATCTTAATTCATCTTCAAATTTTAATAAAAAATTTTATCCTTGTGACAAGAATCTGTTATTTGAACTTATTGTTTATTAAAGTTTAAGTTTAGTTTCACCTAATTACAGTGTGAAGAAAAAAAAATAGTTAAAAAAAAAATGTATCTCAAATTGCTATGAGACACCGGTTAAATCAAGCCTTGTATGCAAAAATGCACTGATTGCTAAAAAATTAGCCATCGGCCCCCAAAGTTAACTAGCAAGAAATCGGCTACAGATGGCAGCTGATATTTTTCATACGAAAAAAAAGAATATTTCTAACCTAGATAAATTAGATCGTAACTGAATTTTACGACAGGTTACGATGATTGCATTTAAGATATTTTCCGATTCTCAGCATAATTGTAGTTATGTCTTTATTTCTATTTGGTTCGAGACGAATAATTAAACCAAACTTCAACGAATCGTAATATTTACTAGGTCACAAGTCAATCAAACTTCAACGCCTCGTAATTTGTGCTTGTTTTAAGGTAAGATTGCAGTAGCGTGCTATTTCTATAGTTCAAGGAACAGTAGAACCAAACCTTGATGCCTCGTAATTTTTACTCGCTTATTTGCGGCCAAACGACAGTAGATTCCGTGATTTTTTTAGTTCAAGATGGATTGGTCAACCAAATATCGACGCCTCGTAGTGTATTGTTTTGCCTTGCCTCGTTTGATCTTAGGTATCCCCACCCCCATTTATACGGGCCACAATTTTTCAACCTGCATCGATCTCGGGATCAGCCAAAATGAGACTAAAAAAGGCGATTTCCGCTGAAAGGCGGAAAACTTTCATGCCTGATTTTTATGCATTATAAAAATAATAATATTATTTTTCTCCCAACTGACAAGCCAAATCAATCATTCGCAGATTAGGACCCAACAAATTGCAAAAAGGGAATATTTTTAGTCCCTTGAGGACCCCTTTTGTAAGGTACATGTCATCATGAGGGATGGAAAAAGAAAGAATAGGTTGTCGCATACGAAGAGACAACTCAATGATCCACTTTGAGTTGTGCGTCCCGAAAGGGGTACGAGGGGGCCTGTACGAGACGTGTGCCAGGAAAAGGATATGGACTATCCACCAGACGTCGATGTTGCCGGCCACCCGCTCGCTGTTGGAGGGGAAGAGGGAGACGCCCTTGGGGACGAGCAGCGCGTTCTTGCTCGCGGACACGTTGCGGATGGTGCCTGCAACACACACAGAACGCGCTCAGCCACACACACGCTTCAACAAGGGAGAGAGAGGGAGGGTAGAAGGAGGGGGGGGGTACTCACTGAGGAAGAGGCGCCACTGCTTGTCGTCCGGGCTCTGCCTCCAGCCGTACGGCCAGCCCAGGATCACTGTGTTGTGCTTCAGCCCGCCCAGCCCGCTCGTCTGGATCCTGGAAGGGGGGGGGGGAGATCTCAATAAAAAAAACCTTTTTTATGCCTTATTCACGAGGGAAGAGAAAAGAAATATGTTTAATTCCAAAGAGGTCATCGATGACTCCACTCTATAATAACAGTCTTAACTGTACAAAATACTTCAAATTTTGAGGACATCTTTAACTCCCAATAGAAGAGTTCAGAGAAGCAAAGTACTTTAGAAATGTATTTTGTATAATTATTTAAACGTGTGGATTGAGTGAAAACTAAATCCTGAAATTGAAGATCCAATATTTCAAACTTAAATAGGAAATAGCAGGATACACATAGACTATTTGCTATCCTATGCAAAGCGTTTGTGTGTGGATATCTTTATACTTTTTGCGTCAAACAATGGAGAAAATGAATATAACCTTCTAGCATTAAAAAAAAATACTTTTTACCGACAGCCAGAGTAGTGCGATTCTAGGAATTTTGAAGATTTTATGATACCAGTAAAATGTTCAAATTCATGAAGATATGTGATTTCATGATTGGCGTCAGAAGCCACAATTCATAGATGTCGATTCTTAAAACCTAGAACAGAGAGAGGGAGGTGTGGGTATGCTCACAGGTGGCAGATGCCCTCGGTGAGGTCGCTGGTGACGAGGACGTCCGCGAAGCCCTTCACCTTCTCCTCCTCCATGGCGCGCTTCAGGCTCTGCAACACAAAACACACACCTCAGACTACTACTCTCCGCCATTTTACTCTACAAACATTCTGGGTTGCTTGTTCTAGAAAACATGGAAGGCAAATGTACCTCATCATTTTATTAGGTTTTTTGAAACAATGGTATGGATGAAAACATTGTACCATGCGATTTTCAAATACCTTCTGAAAAACAAAAGAAATTCTATGGACGCGTTATTTTGCATTTGCATGTCGACGTAGCTATACAGAATTTGGCCCTGATGGGCTGCCCCACTCAAGTCATAAGTCACAGTAATAAATGCTAAAATGTAAATTGAAAACTAGGGGAATGAAATACAATTAGATTTTCAATTACCAGATATTTAATATGCTAAAATGAGGTTAGACATACAAGAATGTTTTTTCAAAGACCATATTACGATATTCAACAAGTTCAAGGAACTTGTGTTTAAAACATTAATGCTGAACAATTAAAGAGTGACAAACTTAATTTTAAAACATAGCAACTAAATTTTGCACTTTTCGGTTTTCTCGAAAACATTATGACGTCTGACAGAAACTAAGAACTTGTGTACCAAATTGTAAGCATAAAGCTATTTAGTTGGATCTGTATAGTGGTTTCAAATAGATAGGCAATCTCTGACAGGTGGACACATTTTCAAAAAACACTTTCAAAATCAGAACCCTCCAAAAGGTATAGAAATCACAAAATCTCCATCACAGAATTTCGACCCAAACACAATATTATCATTACTTTATATTTCAGATAAGCCATGGTTTGATTTTTTTTTTTTAAAAATTGTCTTGGGGGGTAAAATAAAAAAAATTCTTTTGGGGGTTTGCCCAATAAAACCCCAAAAAACTTTTTTTTGGGGGGGGAGGGGTAGGGCTTTTTGGGGGACTATTGTTTTGTATGAAATAAAGTGAGGTTGCAAAATATTTTTTTTTAATTGAAAAAATAAAAATTAGGTACTTGATTGATTACAGAGTTTTACCTTGATTTAAGAAGCAATGACATTGAACCAGCTTTTTTGCCTTTTCAATTCCAAGTACATCTGTTAGATTTAGCTGTTTTATTTTTATTTTTACAAATTAAACTGAAATGAGCAAACTCCCCGTATGAACCGAGCGAAGGTGATCAAGTGTTCAATTTGAATTGTGTACTAATGCCATTTTTAGGAAAACAAAATACTTTTGTAGCTTGCCTTAAAAAAATCACTAACTCTTTACTACAAAGTACTTTAGCCTTCTTTACTAATACAGTAAGATAGTACCATAAATGCGACAAAGATGTAATCAAATAGTTTAATTGTGTTGAATTTGAAAGATATTTGTTTGACTTTTATTAAACCGCACTGTGTAATTTTAGATAAAACCTTAAAAAGTCAAAATAAAAACCAACCGGCTTCTTTTTTAATCTTTGTAACAGTTGCAAGAATTTTTTATTCGGTGTTTTCCTTTCAAATCAATAGAAATATTTTTTTCTTAAAAAAATCACAAAAGTTGCAAATTATTAATACTTAAAAAAAAAAAAAAACACCACACACTTGAGAATGGGTTGTAATGGTTTTTTTTTAAATGAAACCTTTGGATTTTTTTGGGTTTGTGGGCAGGTCACAAACCCTGATATTAGGTAATCTATAAAAATAGAAATGGATATTCAGCAGAGTGTGCCGAAATTTTTTTTATCTTATTTCGGGTCGCTATAGTGCGAAAAGTTGCCATTGGTAAAGACATGAAAAATGCACTAATTTTTTTATTACTTTATCTTCTGTTCCGGCAACACGATCAAAGCTGGGGAAAATTGTCAAAAAACAAAAAAATTTATATTTTTTTATACACGATAGATGTTTTTTGTTGCGTTCCTATATCCTGAATTAACTTCTAAAAGTACGTAAAATCAATATATATATGCACTTATCATACATTTGGGTCAGATCTGTCAATTTTGCAAAAACTAAGAATTTTCCTCATTTTGTACTTGGATGGCCGGAAGATCTGACATAAATGTATGATAAGTGCATATATTTTGATTTTACATACTTTTAGTAGTTAATTCATGAATAGGAACGCAACCAAAAACATCTAGCGTGCTTAAATACAGTTTAAATTTTTTTCGTTTTTTGACAATTTCCCCCAAATTGATGGCGTTGCGCGAACAGAAGATATAGTAATAAAAATATAATAATTAGTGCATTTTTCATGTATTTACCAATGGCAACTTTTACGCACAATAGCGATCTGAAATAAAATAAAAAGTTTTTGGAGGCCCACCCTAATATTCAGTGCCAGTGGGTTGTCTGCCTGCAACTTATTTGTATTCAGTTGCCGTTTTATCTTTAGAAATTGAAAAAATGCAAATAAACTTCTGTTGATGGATCATGCACCCTTTTTCTACCCGAGGGAACTCACCAGTTTGGCAGCCTGGGCCTCGCTGTACATCTTGTCGAAGGAGCCGTCCAGCACAGAGCACACCAGAGTCAGTCCTTTCCCTGCAAAAGGCAAGTATTTGGATCAAGTTACCAACGAGATTTTAGCAGCTGGCATGAAATATTGATCATTTTTTTAAATCTTAATATTTTTCAGCTATGCAATTATTGCATTATTTTGACGCATCAGTGGGGATGGTTTTGAAATGAAACTTTTCCAGCAGATGTTCCGTGGAGAGAGCTCCCTCTCACGAGTGCATCCTTGGAAGAAGAGGGACAGAAGAGGGACCCACCTGCTTTGAGCTGAGAGGCGAAGGAGAACATCCTGGGGTACTTGGGGTTGAGGTCTGCATCCATCTTGCACAGCACCAGCACCTGTTGGGAGAGAGGCCAAAATGAGCACATCTGCAGCTGGGCCTCTTCATTTTATGACCCATAAAAACTTTTGAACTCCCTCTCCCAAATTTTTAGCCTACTTTTCTTTTTTTTTTAATTCGAAGAATTAAAAAAAAATAAAAAAGTATGTATTGACATGCGGTCGATGTCCGTCCGTCTGTCCGTACCCCCCCTTCCAAAATCGGTTCTATATATCCGATCTTAAAAATTCTTTTTTTATTAGAAAGGTATAACCTCAGACACCCAACTTTCATACTTTTTGTTCGTCTGTCTGTACGATAGGACGGACATAAATCTACTATTTGTCGACGAATTTCCCATTGAACTTGCATTAAAATTCAATTTCGAGTCATTTAAATCGCTGAATTTAACTACAAATGCCACGGACAAGTGAGATACGTCAAAAAATTCAGCGCATTGAAATGAGAATACATTGAAAATTTCATAAAAGAATTCGAATTCTAAGTACTTCAATTATTTAAAAAACTGCAAAGTTTAATGCTCATTTAAAAAGCATAGGTAGCCATTTTTATTAGAATTAAATCACCATTGCCATAGCAACAATCGCGCGAGAAACTTTTATTCTTTTAGACAATAAATTAAAATAAATTTATTTTTGAGACATCGATCAATTTAAGATGACGTCAAATAAATATTTCACTACGAGATCTTTGTATGTTGATATAAATTGTTTTCATTCTATTTAAAAGCGAGGAATATTACATATTTATACTTTGAAATATAAATTTTTGCAAACGATTTAAGTAATAATTATTTAATTTTCGAAATAAAATAAATGAAACAGCCGAATTTAGCAAGTAAATGTTTATTGAGGAGTAGTTTTTTTTCTACGAAAAATTAAATACTTATTTATAACTGCAAATAAAGCTGTGTTTAGTGCTGTGTTTAGTGAAAGATGCTGTGTTTATTTAGATGCTGTGTTTAGTGAAATTTATTTTAGAATTTAAGGTGGAAAAACGGTTGTTGATGTCACTTACTGTTACGAACCCAGTTTTTTCATGATAAGAATTTTAGTAAGCATTTAAGTAACAGGAAAGTAGGCTATTTTAGTTCCTTAAGAACTTCTTGTTTTTAAGACAATACATTTGCGTACAGTGCCATTTTCAAAGGTACCCAAAATATAAATGTTCTTGTAAAACTTTAATCTAACCAATCTTAGTATTGTTGCGCTTGCTGTCTTCATGTTTTTACATGTCACACATTGGCATACTTTTTACCTCTTACTTATGCTCTTTTTAACATGAAAAAAATTACTTATATTATGCTATATCTATAATAATAAAAATTAAATTTTGTGTGTATGTGGGTATGTGTGTGTCTTATAGATTTAAAAACTAGACATTTGACTTTTAACTTGGCACACATGTGTAGTTCTTACTTAAGTTACAGATGTTGAACTTTCAGAGCTCAAAATGTTCTATTTTTAGAGAAAATTCAAATTTTCTGAAAAACTACACCACTTTGGCTCAAATCCAATCATTTTTTTTTATTTTCCTGATGCCCTCTGCTGAAAAAATTAAACAAAACTTTTAACGAAAATAATTAACCCTTTCAGTCCCAAAAATTTACTACACTACAGAAACATCCGATATTCGCAAAATAAGCTTATTTTAGGTCAAAAATTAGAGTTCCATGGAAAAAAAATTCATTTTAACTTTTATATGGTTTTTGAAATAATGCCAAAATTTTTTAACTGTGGAGAACAACAAAATAAAAAAATATATATTACCTAAAAACACTTCGAGATATATATTTTAAGGCATCTGACCATATTATTTTAAAAAAATAGTAATTATTCTAACCGAAATAGTTTAAATTGTGTTTTAAATATGTGGAACTGAAGTGAACTTTTCAAAAATCATGTGAAATGCTTGTTAGCTATTTTCTAAACAAAAAAAAATAGTAGTTCTGACTTCTATTGAGATTAATGTAAAATATTGTCGAATAGAACAAAGTATGCAGAATCGAATAATGTGTGTTTCGATGTCACAACGGGACATAAACATTTGGGAAAAAAAATTGAAAGTGATGATTCCAAATGGCATCACTGGGTTTGAAAGGGTTAAAATAGAAAATGTTTATTTTATTCTGTTGCCATTACCTTTAGAAACTAAATTCATTATTTGAAAGCAATTGACATGTTTCAAGTGACGTAATTCCCTCCAGTCTCCATTCCAGGATTTATTGTGGGTTTAGGTGATGACAGTTAGAGTGATGATTTCTTTATTGATGATTCTGTTATGTTGATAGCAAATATTCACATTTAAGAAATAAATGTATAGTTAAGCTATTACTGAACAATGAAGGTTAATAAAGGACATCACACTAGAGCTGCATATTAGGGTTTTATGTCTTTATTTTTTTGCCAAATATGTTGCCAATCTTGCCACATTATTTACTAAAACTCGCCAAATGGGCAAAATGTTATTATTTTGCAAAATGCGCCAAAAGAGTTAAGAGGTTTTATGTATTTACTAGCTGTTATACCCGACGTTGCACGGGTAGAGGTGAAAAAATAATCTAATAGTCAATTTAACCATTTTCTTTCATTACATAAGATATGAAGATTACCCAGTAATTTTCCCTTTAATTACCCATCCTGGATATAGTAATGATTAATATTAATTTCAAAATAATACCTTTTATAAGAAGCTAAAATTAAAAAGAATACATTTAAGTAAAGAATAATCAGTAATAATTAAAAATAAGCTACTCCAGCAAACAACAAACGATTTGCATTTTTATGTAGGTCAGTTCAATTCATCCATCATTTAATCCGTTAAAGAATAATAAGCTCATGTTGCTGTTACCGTTCGTTATAAAGTACAGAATCCCTTTACTTATGTTACCTTAAAAATTGGCGAGGAAAATATATAGCTACCATTACACCCATTCACCTCTGGCACAAAGACCATCGCACAACCAACCAGCTATTTAAAAAAAATGCTCTTTTGCACGTTCTTTGTAATAATCTGGCTAGTATGGAAAGTAATTGGCGAAAAAAGGAAGACATGAAACTCTAATATGCATCTGTAGTGCGACGGAATTCAAAAAACAACATAGTTCAGTAAAAGTTTAACTATGTTTTTAAAAACTTCATAATTAAAATCATATGTACACAATAAAATAATAGAATGGAGACTGGTAGGATTACGTAACTTGAAACATATCCAACTATTTTTTCAAATTATTAATTTTGTTTCTGAAGGCAATGAACAAATATTAAATAAATTAAACATTTTCAATTTCAATTGTTTTCTAAAAAGTTTTATTTAAATTTTTCTGCCTGATGGCATCACGAAAGAGAAAAAATGATCGGATTTGAGCGAAAGTGGCGTATTTTTCCCCTTAAAACGTTCGAAAACGATAGAATAGATAGGGTGATTTATAATGGATTGACCCTATTACGAGCGGGAAGAATAACTTAAGTTTATGATCCTATAACAGGTTATATATGGTACACATACTAGGATCAACTTGATATTTTTTTAATCTGTGCGAAGTACAGGTATAAATTTGCTTGTATACACTAAAGAGGAGAAGAAGCTATCTTTTCCTATTCAATTGCCTGCTAATTTGATGTCAGACTATGAAAACCCAAACATGTGCCCTCCTCTTCCCGATCATGTTTTGAACGGCGTCAGACTTTTTAGAGGTGACGTTTACCTTTTCCCTCTTCTGGTTATTGACCCTGTAAGGGTCAACGATCTTTTGGACACGTGGAGGATTATCCACAACATGAACTCTCCTTTAAAAATACCCCATTTGATACCCTCTAAATGCTGTAGGACGATTGGCACGAATCAAATGGGCCGCTAATTATACACTAAGAAAATCCTCGAAAACTGGTATCCAGATGTAACTATATATGTAGCCAAATTTTTTATTTGACAAGAAAGCTTCCTATTCCACGACTATACGAGACATTTTTCCCATTTACAGAGAATGACTCTTGTACAATTAGTTAATTAATTGAAGCTCAGTTTTTATTTAGCAACTTTTCATTTAAAAGGAAAATCCTGGTTAAAAATATCTAGTATTTAATTCTATTTACTTTAATATAGCTTAATTTTTAAAAGTGGGAACCAGGATAGGTATTGCAGGGTTTAGTTAATAGTCGACTCATAAATAATATTGTTAGTTAAAATGTTAAATGATGAAGAGTACAGAGAGAGATTTTCTAAGCTGTAAATAATCATAAATGTTTAGATGTTTCTTAAGATGGTGTCTGGACAGGAATCTGCCTCTCTTGAGGAATGTCCAGGACCATCCAGTGCAGTGTGCCGTACCTGGGGCCTCCAGTTCTTGGTGTGGGGCGGCCCCTCCTCCAGCCGCAGCAGCGAGTAGCGGGCCGCGCTCAGGGCCAGCCCCCGCAGCCCGTCCCCCCACTCCTTCTCCGCACTGGAAAACACACACACGCGCGCATCAGCACACACACTCCACAAAGGGAAGAAAAAAGGGGCAGGACTGGAAGTTCCTGCGACACGTTTCCGTCCGACCGTGAAGAAAATGTGGACACTCATTTTTCAGGATTGCCAAAATTCGAAAGCAAATGAATTGCCCATAAAGCGCACATCTAAACAAGGTATCAACAACATTCTGATCATTTTTGGTTATCTTAGATAAATTAGTAACTTAATTTTGGAATGGAAGCATTTAGCTAACTTAGAAAGATCTGCATTGAGATGATTTTGAGCACATGGTATATTAGAAAACAGGGCAAGAGCCCCCGGTTCACTTAAACAAAATGTAAACAAGATAAATATAGTTGTATAATGTAAACGAAAATCAACACTTATTTCTTTTAATAAAACAATTTTTGAATCTCCCAGGAAACAAAAAATGCTGTTCCACAGACCTCTTTTGCCCAAGACTAAAATAAAAGTCATTCACAAAATATCAACAACTTTGAGCATGGATACAAGAGAGGATGACATTAATTCTTGCAGCAAGCAATTGTGTAAATAATTGCTATATTTCCCAAGATGCAAGTCCTGGGACATCAGAAAGATACACAACTCAGACAAACATACGACAAGCAGAAAGGGGAGGGGTGGAATCCCCCAACCTTAGACATATTTACATGATGCATTAATTTAACCCTCTAATGCATGAATTTTTATTTTCATCCCAAAAAAATATATATGTATCTTTAATACTCACACATTATGGGAAAAATACTAAAAAAAATTTAACTGCAT
This sequence comes from Hylyphantes graminicola, assembly GCA_023701765.1. Lineage (NCBI taxonomy): Eukaryota > Metazoa > Arthropoda > Arachnida > Araneae > Linyphiidae > Hylyphantes > Hylyphantes graminicola. Next base: position 67,902,676 of record CM043121.1, read on the forward strand.
TAGAATTTAAATAATTTCAATTTTTAAAAAATTTTCTATATGACAAAAATCAACTGCAAAATTCCAATTTTGATAATAATGACTAGAAAACTACTAAAAATATTTCAAAATAACCCTTTTTAACTGATTAATTTTTCAAAACAACTTATTAGTATTTAGTACTAATATTATTATTCTTTGAATACTGCCAAAAACGTAATTTCACAAAAGTTAATAACCTCACTCTTTAATTTTGAATACACTTTTACTACTGTCATCTATGAGGATTATTAGTAACTAAAACTTTAAAATGAAATGTAATAGATGAAAAAAAATACAGATTTGTCTTGGAGGAGCTCTAATTTAATAGAATAAAGTGGATTATGCTACTTGTTACCAAACCGTAACAGTATGCATTAGAGGGTTAAAGTTATACTGTTTTACATCCTGCCTCTAATTATAATAGTCTTTTATTATTATTGCACTGGTCGCGCAACATCATGTTTAAATTTTCATTTTGGTACATTGACGACATGCATGCCCGACAGAATTTTGCAAAATACATTATGCTACTCCAAGCACTTGCATTTAATTGCATTTTGAAAATTATAAATTCTTACGACTTTGACGTAGAACTCAAAGCTGAAATTGAAGATAATACTTTACCCTTCTTACATTCTCTAATTAAACAGGAAAATAACAAGTGCTCCCCTAATGCTTTTCATAAGCCATTTGTTGTACCTCTTTTCCCATTCCTGATCTGGTCATTCTTATAAATGAAAAATAGCACCACTTTACCTTTTTAATAACCGTGCATTACATATTTGTTCAACTAATGAATCTTCAGAGTCTGAGCCCTTATGCGAGTACATATATTGTAGATTCAATAACAAAATGACAAATGTGAAATATTCTAGTTTTCCCCATGCTGGTGCTTGAGTTATTGGTTGGGAGATCTGAAAGCTATTGCTAAGGACAAAGTAAAATCCAGACATCATCGACACAATAACAAAAAATATGTATATATAGAATCTCTTGCTCACTCCCACTACTGAAGAAAACTATTTCGATTGATTATCATTCGTATCATGCTCAAATTAGTAACATTATTGGAAACATAAAAAAAGTTTAACTTAAACATTATTTTTTCGTGTGCTAACAATTGGGGCTATTTCTATTGCTTGATTTCTTAGTATATAAACATATTTAATCTTAATTAAAAAAACAAATGTAACCATGTTTGATTATGAAAATTCCCCACTTACCCACTATATTCAATGTATTTATAGATGCAACCCGCCAGTGCGATTGCAATCAAAGCATAATACCAGCTACTCAGGAACATAACAACCAAGCACAATACAGAACCAGCGAGGGAGGAAGACCTAAAAACAGATATGCGAAATGAGACACAGGGGAGGAGGGGGGGGGGGGGGGGTAGGGGTGGGAGCAAGGGGGGGGGGGGGACTCACCAGTGGTAGTACTTGAAGCGCGGCCGCCAGTTGGGGGTGTGCAGCAGGCTCTGCAGCACGCACGCCAGGTTCACGAACATGTAGCACATCAGGAAGAACCTGCACAAGGGAACACCGCATTACAGTGGTGGTCAAAATTATAAGGACAACTGAAAATTGAACAGAACATTTTTTATTTCTGAATTAAATGAAAATGCATTTAGACATAAAATACTTCTTTATGCTATAAATCATTTAAGAACAATAAAAAAACTTAAAGTAGAAAATTTTAGTTTATAAAAATAATAAACAAAAATTGCATTGTCAGGAAACTGGACAAAATTATAAGGACATTTAAAAATTTCAAGTCCAAACAATTAATAATTAATAAGTTCACCCTTATTTTCAATTACTTTAATTAATCTTGACGTCATACAGCTAGTTAGCTTCTTTAGGGTGCTCACAGGGATATTTTTCCATGCCTTTTCAATTGATGACATCAGTTTTCGTTTGTTATGATATTGAGTGCCATTTTTATAAGCTTCGTACGCCAAAATACCCCACAAATTCTCGATTGGGTTCAGATCGGGACTTTAAGGTGGCCAATCAGTCAATAGTTTTACAGAATTAGCGTTAAACCATGATTTTGAAGCTGCGGACACGTGTATGGATGCATTGTCCTGCTGGAATAAATAGTCACCACTGGTTATCAACGGTGCTTGTGGCAAAAGATTGTCACCCAGCATATCAACATAACTATTTAAGTTAATTTTTCCCTTGAATAAATACTATTTCTGTAGTTCCAGAGGCTGCGTAACCTGCCCAGACCATTACCGAGCCGCCACCATATGAACGCTTGGAAAAGATTTCTTTTTCTTTGCGAAGATCATACCAAAAATACTTAAAACCATCAGGTCCGTCTAGGTTAAACTTCATTTCATCAGAAAAGATAACATCATCCCATTTGTCACCCATAGAAATGTACTTTTTTGCATATTCCATCCTGAGTCTCTTTTGGGTTTTTGTAAGAGGGTGCCGTGACTTCAGTTTTCCGTATCGAACCTGTTTAGAATTTTGTAAAAGAAGGCGAACGGTTCGAGAACTGTAGTTAAAGTCCAGTTCACGCTTTATTTAAGTCGATGTTTGGTTTTTTAAGCAAGCTCTACTTATAATTCGTCTTTTATCTCTTTAAGACACAGAAATTGGCCTACCTGGGTGTTTTCGTTTTCCATAATTTCCAGGACTTTTCAAAAAATTATATATCACAATCTTTGATCTATTCAATTTCAATGCTATTTCACGTCCAGTAAGTCCAGAATTTTTATAAGCGATTAATTTTCCTTTTTCAAACACTGAAAACTTCGTACCCAGTGGCATGTTTGAAAATAAGTGTAATGAACATTTCAAACACTTGCAAAATCTTTATAACACGATGGAATGACGTGTACAAGCCGAAACTTTGCGAATTTTATGCTAATTTATGTATTAAACCTACAGAAATACAATTGTCCTTATAATTTTGTCCAATTTCGCTGTATGTTAAATTTTATAACGCATTTTAAAATTATGAATTTAATGTATATTTGTAAAGAATCTTATTTAAAATGCTTAATTTACTATTGGCTAGCAGACATAAAATTTGCATAATTCAACCGTGATGTGTCGAAAAGATCCAGCTGTTTTTCCATTGTCCTTATAATTATGACCACCACTGTATGATACAGGTGGCACTCGGAAAGGTAAGGGGTTTCCTGAAGGATGTTTACATACTTAAGAAGGTTGAATAAAACACAGAACTTTTATCAAGTTACCAATACATTTGAAAGATAAAATATTTAATATGTTAACCTGCTGCCATTTATTACTGTGATAAAAAAAATCAGAGAAAACATGAGAAAAAGAAATCCTACATCCACATTTTCATTAGACATTAGAAAGACCCAAAGTTCACTTTATCATCGAGGCTTCTTCAAGAGTCTCCAGTTCAAAAGGGCTCACATAAACATCTGCAACCCAGCAAAAAGGATCCATTGCAGTCAAACATAGTTGACATGATATCACCTACTTACAACTAATGCAAATAATTTTTGATATTTAAATTTACTGAGGAATTCACGAGCTTCCAAATGTGCCCTAACAGTGTTATCGAGCCGGACAGAACCTGGGTCTCTCCAAGCGGCGTATAACGGACTGGTGTTGGATTTATCGCGGGGGTGTACGACATCATGGACCTAGTGTAGCACGGCTGGCCTCTGTAGAGGCATGCAACAACAGCACTAGGGAGGGAGAGGTCCCCAGGACTTGTATTATGTGGTGAATATTGTTAGTGGTCAAAAAACACAAAAAGTATAAAATTGGAGGAAAGATCTGAAGTGTCTACAAAATACTTTTTTTAAAGCCATGGAGAATAAAAATGGCACACTCAAAATATTTTAAACAGCATTAGGAAACAAAGAATATCGATATTTGTAAGTTGCGTCAACCTGGGAAAAAATTCTAAACCCTAACCCATAAGAAAAAAAAACCCCAGATTGTTACCCCCCCAGCTTCGACTACAAAAGTAAAGGCTATTTTCCATGGTTGTCATTCAAAAAGATTCATTGGTTTTCTGTTTATCCACCCATCATTCTACAGGTCTAAACAGACAGTGACTGTGGACCAGAGCCAGGTGGGCCTCCTGGCCGCGACATTGAGGCAGACGCGTATGCGCTTGGGGGGGACGTACATGGTGAGGATGGGGGCGATGTGGTCGAGGTTGCCCACCAGGATGCCGGCCTCCGCGATGAGCAGGGTGAGGAGGAGGGCGCGGCGCGGCTCGGGGGAGGGGGACGAGAACACGTTGAGGGGCGGGATCAGCTGGTCGCGCGCAATCGCCTGCAGCAGGCGGGGCGCACCTGCAACAGAGAGACACGTCAGGATAGATCGCTACGCATAGTCCCTTTTCTCGGCTCTTACGAACATGCACGTTTAAGGATGGCATAGATTGCTTTGTCTAAAAGCATATAAAATGGTACACGATGCTTTCATTAGGGGAGAGTGTTGTACCTTGGGACGCTTGTACCTTGGGACACCGACAATTTCTAAGAATCTATTGGCAATATTCATACATTGTTTATTTCTAATAGTAGCCTTAACCAACAGACATCATCAAAATAAAATGTAACACTAGCACCATTGAATTGATGAATTGGTGACAAAAAATAATATTTCATCACCCCCAAAGTAAATATTTTCTCACTCTTTGTACTTTTACAAAAAGTCAACTGCATTTTATTTTCTTCATAAAAGAGAAGATTTTAAAATATTTTGGTTATGAGAAAATAATGATAATGCATTTAGATTGGCCACTATCTTGCTTTTATTTAAACCATGTAGTGTATTGTACCTTGGGACAGTAAAGCATATTGTATCATCATATAATGTTAAATAATTTGGACTTGCAATTTTGCTGTATAATTTAAATTATTCTTGAATTATGAAGTTTTATTTGTGTATTTCCTTGAAAAAACAATAATGTTTGTTTCCTGACACAAATTAGTTCAAGTGTATGACTATTGACTGAATTATAAAGTATGTCCCAAGGTACAACATCATATTGTACCTTGGGACAGTTTATCCTCTCTACTTTAAATAAGTGGCAATTTTTTAATTTCCAGCTGCCAGAATTCAAAAAAATATATTATAGAGGAATATATTGGTGTGTTGAAATGCTGCTTTGAAATTTTTATTTTGACTATAATTATCGAAGAAAAAAAAATTAAAATGTAAAATTTGTCCCAAGGTACAACAGTCTCCCCTATTCATAAAATAAGAGTTTAAAAGTGAAATAGCAACATAATACACACAAATAAACAAGAAGTTTTAAAAAAACCCTAAAAGAGCCTACTTTCCTGTTACATCGATTACTGAATGAAATTCTTATAAATTAGGAAAAGTAAATGTGTAACAGTAATTGTCACCTGAATCACATCAAACACACCTTAGAAAAAATGACCAAACACATCCAATAATTTAAACTTTAAAAAACAAAATTAGCCATTCCAGTTTGAAGAATAAGTATGTCAAATAATGTGCCCTATAAATACAGTAGAACCTTAATTATCTGATCTAATTGGAACCGTAGGTCGGTCAGAAAATCGAAATTCTAGATAATAGAATATTTTCATTATATAGTAAAACTTAGAGTACAGAGGAACACACACACAAGTCCAAGGACCTCAAATTTGCCATTTTCAGAAATCAGCATTGGTTTTGCAGCTGCAAACATTGAATTTTAATGTTATCTCAGAAACTAAGACTTGAAGTGCTAAAGCATTTTAAATTTTTATTCTTATATTTTTAAATATCCGAGTGGAATTCTAGAAAAAGTGTTTTATGAATAGTAGATACCACTTGAAGCCCCGCGATTTTAGAAGATTAACAGAATTTTCTAAAAATTTAGGATTGCCAGAAATTTGCTTTTACCTTTCGAAGTTTTGCTATCTTAAAATAATTCAGTAAAATCCTTCCAGATGTCGAAATTTTACGTTTTCAGATTCAGTGGAGAATTCTAATTCGCCAGATATGTTTGCCAATTTCAGTATTGCAGAAGATTAATCACTTTAGAATCGTTGCAGCTGTCCAAAATTTGTTACTTTGGTGAACAACCGAAAATGAAATCATTGGCGTTTTTTTTTGCTGCTGACTTAGGGATGGTCGGCTAATAGAGGTTCCAGATAAAAGAAAGACAGATAATAGAAGTTCTACTGTAGAGTAATCTAAGTGTCCTTTCCGGCAACAGGTTAACAAGTTTTGAAAATGTCGCCAACACCTACATGAAACAATTTTTTTTCTTAAATAAGTATCAATATAAAATTTGTAACCTTAATATTTTTGAAATATTTAGTAATAAATTATTGCTAAATAATATATATTGCTAATGCTTCTTTGCCCGGACTAAAGAAAAGTTGTAATCTATCCAAGTACATGCAATATTTAATCCTTTTTCAGGATAATAAACTTATGTTGTTTGGTTATTTCATTATTACTAATATTAACTTTAATACAAAATACCCTATAAAATGCATGCATAAAAATCATCGCATTCCTCTCATAAACATAAAAACTTTTAACTCACTTTGCGGGTTTTCGGTAAGTATTTGACAAGTAAAGAGATATTATAGCTACAAACGCACTTATTATACAGCTCAAGCACAATGAACTTCGAACAACAAACCAGCTTATAAATAAAAAAATATATATTTTGCTCATTTGGCGCATTTAGGTAAAATTTTGGCTAGTTTGGCAACATATTAGGCAAAATAACGAAAACGTAAAACCCTTATATGTTGGTCTAGTGCGATGTCCTTGAACAGCCATCCGTTATAATTCACGGAAATAGCTTAAATATGCATATTTGCAATCAACAGAATCAATGAAGCAACCCCCCAAACCCACAATAACATCCTGGAATGGAGACCGAACGGAATTGAAACATGTCAATTATTTTTCAGCCAATGAATTTACTTTCTAAAGGTAATAATTTAAAGGGAAATGGATGCACACAGATGAATACCTTCACAGTATGTCTACTTTTCTGAATTAGTAGAATTTGTTTATTTCTAGTTAGTTGAGGATATGGTATTATGCCTCTCAAAATTGAATTCTGGTATTGTTTTCGGTTGTCGATTTTTGTTTCTATAGTCGCCTTGTCCCGCTGCCCCTTCATTCATCCATCTTTATGCACCGAAGAGGGGGACTCTCACCGAGTGTGCCATACCTGTGAGTGACTGGAGTCCCGCGCCCACGGTGGAGAGGAAGGAGCCCACCACCACCACCCAGGGGTGGGGCCACGCCAGGTCGGCCACCGCCAGCCCGCCACCCACGCTCTCCCCAAACCTGAAACGGAAGAGATCCTGAAGTGAAGGACGAGGAGCAAAATAGCTTTGACCCACATTTAGGGAGAAACAGAAAGGTATTCTCTTGCTGGCTAACTCAAAGTGCCAAACATCGGTCCCCATTATGCGATACAGCTGCAAAATGAGTTGATAATTATGGGCAACCATTCAGAGGATACAGTCAATGACCAAATAAGTTTAGTAAAACATTATATACAGAAGTGCTACTTTTACAGACACATTTGAATTACCCCGAAGTACAGCCCTTGCGATTCCAATGCAAGCACGGCTTCCCCACACTACTCCCTCATGTGGTTTTAAAGAAAACTAAGCGAGAGGTGCTCCCCCCCCCCCTCCTACTCGGGCATGGTGGTTCACCCCACAAAGGAGCCTCAAACAAGGAAGGTTTAGAACCCTCACGTTATTTCCTCGAAAACCACACAACGAGTAAGGGAAGCAAGCTCTCATTGTAATTAGGCTATAGTAGCAAGTCTACTAAAGTTTTGGAGCATTTTCTTTTAAGGGCTGATTCTTTCAGAAATTTAATCTATGTATTTCATTACAATAGTTAAAGGAATTGTTGCTCACTTGTCTCTCATGAAGAGGTTGTCGAATGTGGCCCCAAACAGAAGGACCCCGGACAAATCTGCAGCAGTCAAGAAAAACTTCCCTTAAATGTAGACTGGCACAGTTTACAATTGCAAAAAAAAAATATCATCATATATTTTTATGCACTTTCAAATGGAAATGCGAAACACACTAAAATAGTCCCCATGTGTAACAAATTAATCCAGAAGAGGAATATTTTAAAAAATATATATAATTCTACTTTGAGAGATTAAAGGAACAATCACTAGTTACAAAATTATTTTTTTTACCCCGCAAGTGTCACCAGGTTGTCCCATTGAAATGAACTGTTGAAGTGTGAAATTCCTAAATCAAGAATAATCCACTTATCCTTCCATTAAGCAGTCAGCAGGTGCCCTGCAATTCTCAGACATCTACAAAAGGACCCACTATGGAAAGAGCTTTGAAAACAGTCTTTTTTAAAAGCAACATCTAGCTGAGAGGACAGATGAATGACATTTTTTTCTGGCTTATGGAAGATAACCTAAATGTCCACACACATGCAAACATTTACAATACTTATTCATTTTTAAATGCGATGGACTGCGTTCATTCCATAGATATCTTAGTAAAAGTATTAGCTTGGCGGACCACATGACCTCCAATGCTTACGACGCACGCACATGGAGACCAAAATATAAGGCCAAAAATATCACTGTTGCCACCCCTTTCAGGAGAAAACTACTACAGCATGGTAGAAAAAATACCATCTCATTCTAAAGTCACAAAAAAAATACCATAAAAACACTAGCTACAATTCGGAATCTTTTGAATGAGTCACGACAGACATTGCACAGTGAATGCTTCTGAGGATACAGATGAAGGAGGTGGTGAGGTGGGCGGCCAGGGTGCCGGCCGGGATCGACCTCTGCGCGTCCGCAAGGTCGCCCGAGCGGTTGGAGCCGGCCAGGATGCCTGCAACACACACAGAGACATGAACCAAAAGACGTATAGGCAATGGAGGTAATGTAAAAAAAAAGGATTTATTATGACATAATACATCCATATAAATATTTATTATATCATTTTTTGTAATGCTTTATTTCATGCATTTCCTTTAGAGGGTTAGAAGGAGAAAACAAATCTTTAAAATTCTCATATCTTATTTCCATTAGAGTATCTAGGCACAGATGATTTCAGAACAATATTTTAAGTTTTTTTAGAGCTAAATTGTTAATCTCAAGCAAGATTTGTACACCATATAGGAAAAAAAAATCCAGGAGTTTTCCGAACATTGATTAGTATGTGTTTCGAAGTATTCGGTGCATCAAACCATCCAAATCAAAACTTTCAAAATTTGAATTTTAAAAAATGTCACAAGTCAAGCCAAATATCACCATGAAGGGAGTTAAAAAGTTATTTAAGCAACTAGTTCTGAAAATGATACTTTATTAAGCGAGTGGCTCTTATTTCACGAGACCGTAGGTCAAGTAAAATTATAACAAGAGCTTAATCAAGTATTATTTGGAACATGCTTGCCTACAATATTTTTATAATAACATGCAAAAAAAGTATTTCTACCAATGAGTGATTTTCATGACATCATTTAGATATCATGGAGATATTTGAAAATGCAAAGTAGTGAAAGAAAAGTTGTAAAATAATTTTCTTTTTTGATTCAAAATAGTATTTACATTGTGCGATCGACCATGGGTGAAAATGATGTTCGACCAACTTCCAGATTAAATTAAAAAAGCAGCTAAGGAAGCTTCGTTGAATCTTCTTCCAGAAAAGAATTGTTTGGAGTGAAATTTGTTTCTTACTTTTATCTAATTTCATTTCCTTTAATAATTTTTGTAATACTTGTAGTTTCCATAGAGATTAGAAAGTGTTAAAGTAATGAACCAATAGAAATAAGTGAGTTTCATGACCATTTAGTTTCCAAGGAGATATTCATGACACCATTTTGTTTTTCTACCAATCAGATACTCTAATTTACTTTACCGCACTAGTACCGAAAGTCCCATTTTCGGCAGCTATCTGTGACGTAAGCACGTAAAGTGTCATTTTTGAAACCATTTATGAATGAATACAATATAAAAGAAAGTTAACTTTTTTGCACGTTGTTATAAAAAAATATTCGCATCATGTAATTTATGGATGCCCCCTTACATAAAGATGTTTCAGGGGTGATTTTTGATTCAAAACAGAAATCAAACTTGTTTTGGAAACAAATACATCCTTCAATTTTGAAAGATGCAGCAGATAAATTTGTGCATTTTGTCTCTTTCAAATGGGATTTTAAATACGAGTCTCTACAGAATTATTAAAAACACATTTCCCACTATCATTCTAAGAACCTTAAGATGAAATAATCTTTCAATTTATGTTGAAAAAAAAACATGAAGAAAATATTGCCACAAGATCATCGTTCTCACTATTAAATGACAAAAACTATGATAGTGTCATACACTGTGCTTTATAAGCTTTATACAGATTACTAATTATATTAAAAAATTAAAGAAAAATCCCAGCAGGGAAAATCGCTTCCAACTTAGCAAGCAAGCTTGTTGCAATCAAAAAAGCTCTTAGCATTACTTTACCTGGACACTACTCACTCCTCCGACTGCACAGTAATCGAGTCGGATGGCAAATCTGCTCTTCAGGGCCTTCAAAAGGCAAACCTCTGCCAAAATATAAATACCATCCTGTTCTCAATAGAGGCAAAAACGAAGACATGTATACTTCAATGGATCCCGGCCAGACATAAAAGAGGAACAAAGAGGCTGGCCAGGAGCATCGAACCAGAACCCCCCCCCACCCACTACTACATCATCCTCCGATGCCAATGCTGTGGCAAAACAAAAGCTCTGCTCTAATATATAGCATCTCTTCGACAGAGAGGTCACTACCACGATCTTCAACTGCCCGTCCATTATTTTTCAAGATCGGACCCTACGTACAGACACCCAGGACAAAGCTGTGGATATGGCCTGTGCAGTAGGGTGGGCCGAAAAAAGTGAATTTTCGAGTACAAACTTCTAATAGGACTCAAAAGTTGCGTATTGTCATGCTGATTACTGGAAAAATAATAAAAAAATTCCCAATTAATATTAAGTGCTGCCTCAAAGAGGTTGAAGTTTGAAAAAATGTCAAAAATCAACTCATTTTAATTTTACCGCCAGAATTTACTGATTTACATTTCTTGCTTAAAAAAGAAATAATATTGTTCAGCTATATACCGTTATTATAAAAAAAATATTATAAAAGTTTTCTTCAAAATTTCAAATTCATAAAAAATTATTAAAAAAACCCGATTTTGATGAAAAATTACAAATTTAAAGCTTTTAAACTGAACCTGTTTGGAAGTTTAAATTATAAAAAAGCTATTATACACAGGAATGGAGGCTATCTATTATGTTCAACTTATATAAGGAGCAGAATAACAGTTATTATACAAAGGCTGGGCCATAGTGTGGGTAATGGGTAAGCTTGCTCCGCTATAGTTAAAATTGTTAAAATGCAAACTTATTATTGCTCTTTTATTATTTATTGCTGTTATTATAACTATTTAATAATAAATAATAATTAAAAAAAGAATGTGAACCATGCTATTATAAAAGTTCCGTAGTTTGCAGCTATTGTCCATGTCCATATTTTTCTCTTTAGCAAATGGCCCAATATTTTGCATGGAGAGGTGGCTGCAATTCAAGTTTCACTCGTGCTGAACCATCAAATCAATTAATATTTTTTTTATTTGATTTATGACAAAGTCTTAGATTGTGCAGTGGTATCATATATTAGCATTATAGATCACAAAAACATAGAAGATTGAAAATAAACATTGAAGATTGTCCGACACTTATTTCTACACTAAACAAGTCGATTTTTGGCATTTTTTTCAAACTTCAACCCCTTTGAGGCAGCACTTAATATTAATTGGGAATTTTTTATTATTTTTCCCAGTAATCAGCATGACAATACGCAACTTTTGAGTCCTATTAGAAGTTTGTACTCGAAAATTTACTTTTTTCGGCCCACCCTACTGTGCAGTGCTCCATGAGTTTGGAACTGCTTCACTGTGTCGTCCCACCTATCTCTACTTTATATACAGTTATCCATTATTGCATTATTTATCCATGCAACACCCATCCCAGCTGACCTGTGCAGGAGGGGAAGAAGATGGCCAGCAGCACCGTGAAGGAGGTGGACAGGTCGACCAGGATCTGGTTGTAGGAGTTCCCCCTCCTCCTGTCCTCCCCCTCGTTGGAGGACACGAAGGAGCCCTGTTCCAGGAAGCGGCTCGCCACATTACCTGCAAAGGGGAGACATCTCAGAACACACTCTGCCACCAAGATAGGGGGGGGGGATACGCATGTGTGTGTGTGGGGGGGGACTCACTGTGGAAGACGCCGCTGGCCAGGCCGGGGATGGCGGGCCGCCGCTCCAGGGCGCTGCCCGCGAAGAAGGGGTCGCAGGTGCCGTTGGCGTCGCAGTACACGTGGAAGAGGGAGCCCGTCACGTTGGGGTCCCGCGAGCAGCTCACGTTCGGGGACATGCTCAGCAGGCGGCCCCCGAGCACGCAGATCCTGCAAGAGGGAGAGACCGCCCGTCAGAACACGATCCCAGAAGGGGGGGGGGACGCAGGGGGGAGTCGGAACCCGTCCTCGGATGGGGGGAGAAGTGTACTCACTGTGGCGTGTCCTTGCCGCTCCAGGAGGCGAGGACGCCCGCGTAGACGGAGAGCAGCGAGACGAGGACGCACGCGAGGGCGAGGGGGGCGAGGCGCGACACGGTGCGCACCCCCGCCCACACCGCGCCCCCCACCACCACGAGCAGGAGGGAGCCCCACGCGCGCACCTGCTGCACGGGCGACAGCGCGCGCACCACCCAGGCTGGCGCCATGTAGTTCTGCACAAGAGAGAGAGCAACACATTCAGACCACTAAACTACTGTGTGAAGGTGGCTGTTGTAGCATATATTTACTTCGGTTATACGCTCATCTTTATTTTACCTTGTTATGTTCAATAGTTAATTTTTTTAAACTCGCTTCTTAACCTGTTTTACTGCCCTCTACCTTAGTGGTTATGGGCGCAAGTCTTAAAAGTGTCTCGCAGTTAAAAATTTTAATAAATGGGTGCTGCAATAAAAGTTATGGAGGAAGGCAGTCGGGAGTGTCGAGTAGACATAGAAATGTTACACCATGATAGAGAAGGCCGTAAAGGTATGGCCAGCTTTGTTAAGGGAGAATTGACTGGTGGTGATAGTCAAATCCTGCCAATCCAGACTGCTCCTGTCCCTTTTGTGACGTGTGCAGTATTGGATGAGGGCGCCTACCAGGAATATCTCGATGGCTCCTGTGACGTACATGGCGGCCGCGATGGAGGTGGCCAGGTAGAAGAGGACGCCCACCGCGCCCCCAAACTCGGGGCCGAGGGAGCGCGAGATCATGAAGTACGAGCCCCCGGCTGCAACAAGGGAAGAGTAGTTTAGCGATCGTGGAACCGAGGGTTACTATTAATAATGACCCTCTCAACAATGAAAACTATACATTTTTAAAATGAGCTGCATCGTAGAGTTTAATTGAATATCAATTTATTAAAAAAATGCATCAAGAACAATGATTAAAAAACCATTTCCACATGTATTTTGACAAAAAATATTCATGCAGCTAATGAAAAGTGTGCACACATATGGATAGGCTTTTGAAGGAGCAACACTTACCAGGAACAATGCCATTGGTGGCTATGGCACTCAAGGAGATGCAAGTGGTAAAAGTCTACAAAAAGTATAAGAAAAAGGTCACTTAGTAATCAAGAGCCAATGGTAGAGAGATAACCTACAATTTATAGATTGATTATCAGTAGGGGGATTTCATTTTTAAAAAAACTGAATATTGTTTGTAGTAAAAGAAAAATAGGTTTATTTGTTTAGCAAAAATTTTAGGATATCAATGACATTCAAAATTAATTTATTAAAATTTTTTAGAAAATTATCAATTTTTTCAAACTACCATGTCTTTGATGAGATTTAAAATGTGAAAACTCTAGCTAAACACAAATCTAGAATATATTTCACAAAAAAAAAATTTGGGTTTGATAAATATGATACTTTCAAATGGACAGAACTCTACTAGAATTTATAATCTAAGAATTAAAATATACTACAAAATGCTTCAATTACAAGTGTCTAAAAAGGTTTTTCAACAAAAGAAAGAAAAGAGTTCCTTTATACAGTTTTTTCCCGTTTGGGTATTGTGAATAATCTGCTCCGATTTGATCATGCAAGTAGAATCTTTTAGCATTACTAATATCATACCTCATGAGTTAATTGTTATGAGGAAAAGTTTATGCGAGTGTCATAGATAACTTAGCAATCTTTGAAATGATGACATTTTTATACATAATGTATTTTATATCCTTTATCCCATGTTACAACACACTGATAAAGTCGTGAAAAGAACATGAAATGTACATACTCGATTGTTTAAAAGTACCTTGTTCAAAATACTCTATTTTTGAGTCAACGAATAGACTGGCATACTAAAAAATAAATAGGTTTATAACAGAATCTGTCACTCAGTCTGCTTCCAAACAACATTTGGGTTTGGAGCATTTGTTCAGCAGAAAAAGTTGCCAAACACATATTAATTCTATTAAAAACCTTTAAACACTAAATCTGGCTTGTTCCATTTATTTTATTTTGAAAATTTGATAATTATTTCTTCAGTAACTATTCAATAATTATTAGCGTTGGCAAAAATGTATTTATATTTCAAAGAATGAATGCGTAATATTCCTCTTTTTTAAATCGAACCAAAACATTTCATATAAAAACAATGAACCTCTTGGTGAAAGATATTTAACAACGTTTCAAACCGATAGATTTGCACAAATAATTTTTTTAAAATTTATTATTTCAGAGAATTAAAGTTTTTTGAGTCAATTGTCGGGAATGGCAATGTTGATTCATTCTAATAAAAATGGCTTCTTATGCTTTTTAAATGAGCATTCACGTTTGCATTTTGATTGATGCGCTGATTTTTTTTTTTGGACGCATCACACTTGTCTGTAGCATTTGTAGTTTGGCCTATGAAAGTGGTGGACAGGGAGCAGGAGCGGCATCAAGAGAGGTGGTACTCACGACGGCGCACGCCAGCAGCACCACGGCGAAGGCGAGCGGCACGCCGGCCGTCCCCACGATCCAGCCCATGCGCACGAAGAAGATCACGCCCAGGATGTTCTGGATGCAGGGCAGGTACACCCCGGCCACCGTGCCCAGGTTGGCCGCCTGTCAAAGCACGAAACACACCAGTCAATTTCATGTTCAGGAAACCCTCCCGGGGTTTTTTTTGTTGCTTATACAAGTTTTATTCCATGTTACCAACATTAAGGTGGGAGGAGATGATACGTTTCAATGTTTTTGCACCAATGTTAGCAGCTTAACACCCGTTGGTTAAGTAGAATCGTTCTCGCGTTAAGAGGCGCAGAGAGCAATAAATTCTCACCCTTATGTTGATCAAATAAAGCCTGTATGAGCAAAAATGCGGAGGTTTTCTGTAAACAAAATTGTAATTTATTTTGCGTTTGGGAAGCCCATTCATTTGGCCGTATTCTATGCAATAAAATAAACGACCTTAACTCAAAAACTATCGCTAACAAATTTTTTAAGGTGATATTTGTGTTTGGCAAGTTGAAATCATTTAGAATTAGGTACTTTAATCTCAGTCGTAGAAAATTTTTGAAATTTTGTTGTCCAGTGTTATTTAAACTAGTTATTTAACAAAATTTAATTTTAGTTTTCATTGTGTAGATCAAGAATGAAGGAATCATTTTTTGTTCTGTGGCATTAATGTTCTGGAAAATTTGAGGTTTTGATGTTTCAGTAGGGCGGTTTCCATGGCAACTTGTAAATTCTTGAAAAAACAAAATTAAATTTTGGTGTAGATCAAGATGCTTGGTTTTTGTCTAAAACATTTGAAAGGTGATTTTCTGGAACAAAATCTCTACTTGTCCACAGTTAAATGTTCTCATTTCTAAATTCTCCTACACACATTTCCAACATCATGAAAGAGCACTCAATCTAACAATTTGAGTTCACCAACTGTCAAAAACATTGTGATTTTTAATACATTTTGAAAATCGCAGCATTTATAGCCAAATTATCACAAATTATGCACTTTCAAGATAATAGAAGGTGCCAATCTAAAAGTTTAAATATTTTGAGGTATTCTTGCTTAAAAGATATAGTATTATTTTTGTATTATTGCTAGAGAATTTTAGGTAAATTAGTGATTTTTTTTACTTATTTTGAAAATTTCCCCCAATTTTAAATCCAATTCAGAGGCAAAAAAGACTTGAATTATGACATTTGTAGAGGCAGGGGGGCTCAGTAACTGAGCACTGCGACCAGAGGTATACTGTACTGTCCCCAAGAAATAAGAAATCCTGGTCTCTTTATAACGAGGACTGTAGCTGAAGCAAAATTCCGCAAGGACCGAATTGGAAAATCTTGAAGCTCCCAGGATTCAAGTAAATGAAGACCGTGTTGTTCAAATCTAAGAGCAGAGAGGTTTTCACACTCACAAAGAATATGAGCAGCAGTTTCTTCCTTGAAACTACAGCCTCTGCATAAAGGATCACTAAAAAAATCTCATAATAGAAATATGCCTTCCGAGAGTACAATGGCCTGTAAGAAGGCCGAATAGCTTTACGAATACCATTGTGATTAAACCCAAAAAGCTCTTTAATAAGAGAGAGCTGGAATAGCCAGAATTAAGTGCCTGTCTTTGATGAGTCGAGTTTAACCACTCGTTGTACTGTATGTATCTGAAGATGGAATAGTCAGTAACTAAAACTCTCACAGGAGATGCCCAGGGCTGGACCGGTAAAGGGGGCATTGGAACCCAATCTGGCCATTTCTGCCCTGTATCCCTGAGTGTTTAGGGACCCATGATAAGGTAACAGAGTTGGAAGATGCAAGGCTACAGAGATTACTGTAGCAATACCAAACAAGAGGTGAAGTGTAGTTGGGCTTAAGCAGAGCTAGTAATACAGCTTGACTACCAGAACAAATAGAAATCGTCTTATTGTGATAGTCTATGTGCAAGCAAACATAGCAGCATATAAGAATGGCAAAAATTTCAGCTTGAAACACTGTAGAGTAGCCACCAAGAGGAAAAGACAGTTTTGTCCGGTCGAAAGGGCAACTAACTCCAGCACCAGTGGAATTCCCAATATTTGAACCATCCGTTTACCAAACAACACTGTTGTCAGCACAGTAGACGTCATTATGCCAACACAACCCGATGGAAAGAGGACTTCAAAAGGCTTATGGAAACCAGATTTGAATCATAATGCATACTGAGAGAATGATGGTGCTCCTTGATTTTTTTTTGTTCAAAGAACCCTAGGGAAGATGGATGGAGTAGCCTTTCCATAGACCAATACTTTTTAGCCACCTAATATAGGTCCTCTCATAGACCTCCTCTTTAGCCTCCTAATTAGTAGTTCTGAGGCAACCCGCAATTGAAACACAAGCCATGCTTTGGATTTTTGCAAGATTCTGCTGGCAGACAAGAGATTTAGTCCTAGATCACCATACCACAGAACCGCAGGTGATAATAGGGCAGATAATCATAGAATAGATGCAATGGATAACCTTTGGTTTAAGGCCCCATGTTTTACCAACAATTCTGCAGCTCCAGAAAACTCTTTTGGCTTTACAAATGCAAGATTCTTTTTGTCTAGACTAATTCAGATTTCTGTCGTAAGTGATGCCTAACTTCACTTCGTCGGAACAAGTGAGGGCCTGGCCAAAGAACTTGACATTGACAACAGGAAGGGTTGTCTTTCTAGTAAAAGCTACCATTTTGAATTTTTGTGATTAACAGAAAGCCCTTCACAGTCACACCATGCTTTAATATTACAAAGAGCCTTGTTCATAATATAAAAAAGAAAGACTTAAAATGATGCAATAAAATTTAACATGTGTCAGATTGAGACTATATTGCAGATTTTACATCTGTGACCCTAAACATTTTTTTAAAACAAGTTTTTCAGGTTCAGACTAATATACAATTCCATGGGATAAGGTGGAACTTTAAAAATGGAAGAAGGTTACATTGTAGGGTGTCCCTCTTTAACTCCTTCACCACAATGTTCAAAACTATTGAAAAACAAAGTTGTATTGGAAAAGAGGGTGTTTCCAACACCACTGGGCAAAAAAAAAAAAACCCACTCTAGGAACAAATAACCTCAATAAAGAGTCTCACCTTGTGGGGCGTGGCGGGGACGGCCTCGTCTGTGGGGCTGGGGATCTCGGCGTGGTAGTTGGCCAGCGAGTTCAGCAGGGTTGCCACGCGCGGGCGCTCTGGCATCTCCTCCTGCAACACACAAAGGAATCTTGAGGGGGAAACTCACTTGTCACCCTGTCCATGTCGGATATCATTAATTGGTGTGCACAATTTATAATTTCCAAGGCAAAGACTTCAAGAACAAATCCACAATAGTCAGGATCTTGTGCTACTCTAGCCATCTCATCAGGGCCTTAACAACATAAATTCCTCTTCTTGCAAATCCTTACTAATAGCTTTCAACTTAAGCTCCACACATGACAGAAAAGGGGTTTTACTCACGTGGTAGAGGTAGAGGTTCTTCTCGTAGCTGGAGAGGCGGCTCCCTCCCGCCACGATCGGCTCCCCCTCGCCCTGTTCTGAAACACACAATATTCCCTTATCAAATAAATAAGTTTTTTATTTTAATTTCTCAAGCTGAATGGCAACACAAAAGAAATATCAGATTTGAGCAAAGTGGTGTAGTTTTTTCAGAAAATTCAAATTTTCTACAAGAACAGAGCATTTTGAGCTCTGAAAGTTCAAAAATCTTAACTTGAAGGGGGAACAAAACTAAACAGCATATTCCAGATGGGACCTAAACAATCATACAATGGCAAACTAATCTCCTTAGATTTGGAAGTGATACTTTTTCTAATATAACCCAACATTCGATTGTCTTTCTTACTTGCTTCAACACATTGTTTATTCATTTTAAAATCATTGCTAAAGATTTAGGAGTTCTTGTGAGCAAACTCACTATCTTGGATACTTTCTCCCCGTAAAACATAAGAATAATTAACATTGTTCTTACCCAAATACAAGGTTTGGAATTTATTAACACCTAACGACATGCCCCACCTTGTAGCCCATTCAGTAATTTTCGTTAGCCCTCAATCTCGTAAAAACACACACCTCAATTACCGGATTTAAACCCTACAGAACATATTTCGAAATAATTAGAAGTGCAAATAACAAGTCAACACATTGAAGAGAAAATTCATCTGAAATCAGCCATGATCGAAAAATGGAACAAGATTGGCGCACTTTACCATTTTTGTCATTTTTGTGTGCCTTTAATTAGAATTTATTTTATACTGCTACATTGAAAACTGTTTAAATATGCTTCAGAAGAATTTTCATTTCGAAATAAAAATATATAATGGCGAAGAATGCGGTTTTATTATTTTGGTGGCAATTTTGAGAGAGGACACTACAGATGCAGCCTATTCATACTATTTGATCTGTTGAATATTTCGTGATACGTTTACAGAAGCAACTTGCTTCTGGAACCGAAAATTAAATATGCACCTGCCAATGATCAACTAATAATTCATTTGGAATACGATTTCTTTCAGGGGCTAGTGAATTAACAAATCCCTCGTACCTTTTAATAATGCACACGACAAGTCGTTTGCTTCTTTTTCACAAGTTTTGCAAGGACCATTCATCTTATTCGGAACGGGCAGGATTTCGAACTTCTTCCCTACTTTCAAGGCAGAATCAGAGAACTCAGTTTCAGGATCCATTTGGGAAAAGTAGTGAGAAGAAAAGGCACCAACACACTTGACAGCTGCCGGCTCTGTCAATAACAACGCATTTAGCGCATGCGTTAGTTGGCGCTGAAATATCGCCCAAAATGCATACTTTTGAAAAAGAAGCTTCGAAATATGTGCAAGTATTTGATATTGAGATTTATTTGCATTTACTGCAAGACGCACATTCGGCATATTTATAGGATTCAAAAAATATTTCTAAGCATTGAAGGTCATGAATTTTTCTAGATATATTTTGGCGATTTCGTGCCTTGCTAAGTTGGCGCCCTGGTTGCTGTGGCAGCAAGTCACATGGTACACGGCAGCTTGCATGCGGCTTCTGTTTACGTTTCCTCCTCTGCGGAGAACGGAAAAGGAACTTCTTGAAAACGCGTGTTGGGAAGGTAATTGACGTCTCTTTTTGATTATTGTATATTTGTATCACTTGTAGCGACTTCGATTTAACTCATTGTCTTCCCAAAAGGATCCTCAGGGAGGAGATGAGTTATCTCGGCTTATATACTACTATGAACGATGTAATTGGAAATAGTGGTATGAACGTGGGCGGTAAATCAGCGCCACCTAGTCGTTGATGGAATATTGAGGTTGCGTGTGTGGTAATCGCCACACCACTCCCCTCCTAGAAACAACGTGGTAAGGAACCGTGCGCAAGTTGCTTCGCTGTGCGTTGTGCTGCGTTGAGTTGAGAGAGAGAGAGTTGTGTGCCGCCGTTGAGTTGAGGAGTTGAGTTGCGTGCAGCGTTGAGTGCGCATTAGCAGCGAGAGAGCAACCGTGGTTGAGCGCATTGTAACAGGAGTGTCGTTGGAGTGGGTGACGATCACGTCCGGGTCACCACTGTAGCGACTTCGATTTAACTCATCTCCTCCCAGAGGATCCTTTTGGGAAGACAATGATTTATCGAAGCCGCTCGAAGTCGCTACACACTCATGTCAAACCCGTTCACGCCTTCTCGACGAGAGAGCCGGCAATAAAATATAATAGTTATAGAAATAGTTAAACAAAAAAATATTCTGTTGCTTTAAATTGTAGCTAAAAATACTGCTTTGCTAGGTCTCTTATTAATCCTGTTTCAACCAATTATTGAAATTAATATTAGCCCCTGTCATTGTATACTTATTTTATCGCGATTATAAATCATTTTAATCAGGGTAAGCAGATATTTTCAATGTTAATGCAGTTGAGTTAAAGAAAAAGTTAATTCACGCTCATTTTGTTATAGTTTTAGTCTTGTGAAAACGGCTCAAGTCTTATAATATGGTGCAAACAACTTAAACAAATTAGAGTCATATGGGGGATTATGCGTCTTTTTCTGGGGGGGGGGGGGGGTAAATAATGATCACCAACTTTTAAGAGTTAAAAAGGATTTTTATAAAACAACTAAATTATACCAAGTCATCCTTATACATTCTACTTTCCTATATCAAGTTCAAACAATGTAACTCTGCAGCAAATAATAGAAAAAAAAATTACACTACTTTGATTTTTGTTGATGCTATTTTTCAATAGAAAATGGTCTAAAGCTTTTCATTCCTATATATATATTTTCATTATTTTTTATAAATGATTTTAAAATTATGGTGATTTATCGCCCAGTTAACTGGGGTAATTCTTGGTCAGTGATATTTTGATTTTTCAGATGTTTTTATTATTTTTTCTGCATAAATAATATTTTGTATTCACTTTAAATAACTTTTAATTACGAGACTTAATGACCAAGAACTATCTGGTGGTTCCCAACAGGTGGTCTGCGGACTCCCAGGGGTCCGCAAGATGCTGTTAGAATAAAAAAAAAAATATGAAATGGATTTCGTGTGATGACATATTTTTTTTTCTCTGCTTCTTGCATGAGCAAGTCTAGCCCAGGACTATCACTCAAAATTTTCTCACTAACTTATCTTGGCTTTACTGAGTTGCGTACTTAGCTCATGTGTTTTAACACTTTAATGTGTTAAACTTGATTTTACAAGGAAAAGATGTAGACTAGTTCAAAGTTGAGGATAACATTAGTGCTGTGGTCAAAAAGTGTCAGATCTGGGCGTCAAGGATAGAAAACAAGTAACTAATTATATATATATATATATATATATATATATATATATATATAAAATGGTGTAAGCAAGCATTTTCTTCCATGTGTTTCATGAAAAACAAATATAAAAATCTGCTCGACATGCGGTTGGATTTCAAAGTAAAAGTGTCAAGTTTGGAACCAAATATTTTAGAAATCATGGTACCAAAGGACAGATATAACTAATTTCATTAAGAACTGAAAATTAAAATTGTTTACTGTCGGAGTACTATGTTGTAACTGTAAAAAATGTATAAAGTATAAAAAGACTCTCTTAATTTGGCTCACTTTTTGATTTTAGGATTAGGAATTAGGGGTCCTTGTCACAATCACGGCTTGATGAGGGGTTCCGCGAGAAAATTTTGTTGGGAACCCCTGATCTAATGAAAAGGAATTAGTTTCGAAAAAACAGTTTGCTGGCCAAAACAAAACATTTTGAAAGTAATTCCAAACAAATACATTTTCTATGGACCTGTTAATTTACAAGGAAATAATCCCTTTACAGTAGATAATAATAAAACAAACATAGCATACAAACGTTGTAAGGAACTCTGCTCAGAATTGTGTGCTTAGAGTAGAGACAAAGTGTAACAGGCTCCAAGAATAAATCCTACTATATATATGCCTTTTTTCTTAAAAACAATGCATCAAATAATTCAACAATCTTTTTATGAGCTAAAAAATGATAATTTGGAGTATTTATTTACTTGACATGCAGTACTATAAGTGGTACTACTAGTGGTCACTAATATTTAAAATAAAATTAATAATGAAATTTTAGATTGTTTAAAAAAATTCTAAATCATTTAAGCTTACTCCATTCCAAATTAAATCATTTTGAGCTGTGGTAGCTCAGTTGGTGAAGCATGCTGCCATCGGAAGAAGGGGTTCTGTCCTCCCAATTCTGATGGTTGCTGGGTCGGCGCTTGTAGTCAGCTAAAGACCACTGTGCCGCTAATGGTGGCAGGGGTACGTTAAAATATGTCGTGGTCACTAAGTTCTCCATGTTCCCATTGGTCCCCAGAGGTATAATCGGCCTTTGGATCTGGATCACAATTCCGATAAGGGAGTGAGAATGGATGTGTGAAAGGGACCTTCCTGTAAAACTAATGTGTAATGCTGACGAGCAAAAGTCGGACTCCCCCCCCCCCTTCTGCCACTCAATAAAAACTGAAGCTGCCCCACTTCACCTGAAATTGGGAAGTTCTCTACTCCGGGCTCCGTTACCGAGTGGCATTAGAAACAACAAATAATTTTATCTTTCATATTTTAGAAAAAAATAGGATGTTTTTAATCCATAATTCCCCCATATGACACTAGAATTAAACGATTTTTTCTTTAAAAAGTAGCTTCTTAGGTTGTGATGTGATAAATCATGCCAGCTATTTCTGAGAGGCTACGATGATTGAAAGTATATAATGTCATAGTTCTCTTGCTTTATTCTGGTTGGGTTACAAGATATAGGCAAAGAACAGTATTCTGCGTACGTTCTAATTTAGAAATTGTAATCATCGCACAAAATGCAGGACATTTTGCAGACCCAATCCAAGAGACATTACATTTTATAGGTTTATTTGAAACGGACAAAAACCTAAAAAGTTGTACTGTACTCTACCAGCGTGTAAAATACTTTTTTTTGTGTGTATAGCAGTTTTGCTACACCAAAGTATTTGTGTGTAGCAATTTTTAATTAATGCATAGCACTTTTGAAAAAAATTTAAGGATCCGAAAATTGAGAAATTTCGGGGAACCAAAAATCGCGAAACTTGGGGAATCCGAAAATCGCGAATCTTCGGGGATCCGTAAGTCGCGAAACTACGGAGCTCAGAAAGTCGCTGAACTCCGGGGATCCGAAAGTTGCAGAACTCCGGGAATTCAGATATCGCGGAATTCCGGGGATCCGAAAAACGCAGAACTTCGGGGATCCGAAAGTTGCGAAACTATGTGGATCCGAAGGTCGCGAAACTACGGCGATTCGAAAGTCGCGAAACCATGGCGATCCGAAAGTCGCGAAACTATGGCGATTCGAAAGTCGCGAAACTACGGCGATTCGAAAGTCGCGAAACTACGACGATTCGAAAGTCGCGAAACTATGGCGATTCGAAAGTCGCGAAACTATGGCGATCCGAAAGTCGCGAAACTACGGCGATCCGCGACTTTTGATTTAACTTTGTATCGCATTTAGTTGCGATACAAAGCTAAATCGCTATCGTAATTTTTCATTTTGGTGTAGCGTTTCGCGATGCGATACCGCTTATTTTACACGCTGTACTCTACTGTTTTTAGGTTTTAATGTTATTGAAATTATCTTAAAGGGAACCTTTTAATATATATTGAGAGGTAATATTTAGGTAGATTAGGAAAATATATACTAATAATATAAAAGCAAACTTCACAAATAGTGGGTGATTGGTGTTTCTGACTAATTTAATCTATTTTTCAGCAGTTTCTGTTTAACCAATTGGAATTGATTTTATTTCATTGTAATTTTTGTCAGCTTCAAAGAGAAAATGAGAATTCTACTTTGAAAAGCCCTTATTGGTTTTAGACAAAGTGAGCATCACTGTCAGCTTGTTTAAATGTTTTGCCTATTGTGTTTTTTATTGCAGTGAATTGGCCTTTTTTGTACAACACAATTTGATTTGATTTTAGTTAAACACAATTACAATCAATTGCCATGATTTAGTATGTGATGTGTTTCACTATCAACTGCTGGAAGGAATGCTTCCACAAGTGACTGCCCGGAGAGGGCATCTCAGGCGGCTTCTTGGGGCAGAACGGAAGAGAGTGCTCAGAGAATTGTCAGGAAGCATTCCAAAGCAGCAGAACCCCAAAATTGCTAGAATAAATCCTTTTTTTTTTTTTTTTAAAAATCTAGATTTGAATTGTTTGTCTTTTCAGTTGATTGTGCTTTACTGCTTTAGAGGTCAAATAATGAGCTGAAATTAAAAACCGCATGGCCAAGTGTAAACCTGTATCCTTTACTCATTACGTTCAAGCAAACATTTAGCTAATTATCTGACTCTTTGTTGCATAGAATAAAACAAAAATTATGACAGGAAATATTAATGCCTCAAAATTATGTTTTATACCTATTTCAATTTTAAACTGCTAAAATATTTCCTCCTTCATTATGGTGTTCCTGCTGAAATATCATTAAGAGTTCTATCATATCTATATACATAAAAGGCGACTTCTGGTTGTCTGTCTGTATAAGACGCGAAATCTTAAAAAAAACCACGCAACAGATCGTCACGAAATTTGAAACAAAAATTCACTCATCTCCGGAACGCTAAGAACATCTCTTATATCGTTTACGAATGTTTTTATGTGCCCCTTTATGGGAAAAAATACACCACTTTCGCTCAAATCCGATCATTTTTTTTCCTTTTGTGATGCTATTGGACAGAAAAATTTAACTTTAGAAAACAATAGAAATTAAAAATGTTTAATATTTGTTCATTGCCTTCAGAAACTAAAGTAATAATTTGAAAAAATAATTGATATGTTTCAAGTGACGTGATCCTACCAGTCTCCATTCTATTATTTTATTGTGCCTATATGACTTTAATTATGAATTTTTTAAAAGCACAGTTAAGCTTATACTGAAATATGTTGATTTTTGAAGGCCATCACACTACAGATGCACATTAGGGTTTTATGTCTTCCATTTTTTGGCCAAATACTTTGCCAAACTCGCCAAGTTATTACCAAAAACGCGCAAAATGAGCATTTTTTTTTATTAGCTGGCTGGTTGTGCGATGGTCATTACGCCAGAGCTGAATGGGTATGTTGGTAGCTTTATGTTTTCCTCGCCAAATTTTTCAAACACGCCAAATAAGCTAAATGTTTTTGTTCGGGAAATTACTATGACATTATCTGTTAATTTTATAGCATTTTTAAATCTTTTAAGGTAATATATAAGTAACAGGATTCTGTACTTTATAGGAAAAGTAACATAAGCTTATAATACTATCACAGATTAAATGGTAGTATGGTACAAATACTTGGATCAATTTGGTATTTCTTTTTTTTTCTAACCCATGCAACATCAGCTAGTATAAAATAGCTCCACGCTTCATAAATCTTTCTATGTTGATGACAACTGGAAAATAATTTTTTTTGTTGAATAATTCAATAATCGATGTGAAATTCTTCATTAATTTATTTCTAGTTCATGCTTTTTTTATATTGGTGTTTCCTCATGTGTTGTCATCAACATATAAAAAGGTCCTGAAATTGCCAGGAATGAGTTTTTATCATTGCTTATCTTAAGCTATTACTGCTAGCTCAACTATTAAGCTATTACTGCTGGTGGCAACTGTCACTGTTGGACATGACAACCCGTTGTTTTGCTACTCCTACTTTTAACAATCATAGATTTAAATGTCGCTGACAAAACAATGAACTGAACAAATGTTTCAAATAGTGCTAACTAGAACTGTTTTAACGTCTCTATTTTACAGGTTTTTTAAAGTTTTTAAATGCTAAAAATATTTTTTATTAAATCAGCTAAATTTTCTCCCGCTCGAAAAAAGGCGCTTCAAGGCGCTATAACACAAACAAATAAAAGGTGCCAACTATGTGAGTGCATTTAATTGAAGGTATTCTATTATGTGAAGATTATGTTTAGAGTCAAATTTCAAACAGAGCATAGTATTTAAGTCAAATACTTTATTTACAGATGGATACATAAAACAGATAAGCTGTATAAACGTAAATAGAAAGAACTTTTACATCTTATTGACACGTTAACTCACCAAAATAATCATCCTGCAATCTTCCAGATTCATCCGCGATTTGCACTGCACCATAATTTCTGTCAGTGTTGGCATTCGAATTGTGAGATGAAGATTTTGTCACAGTAAATCTCTCCGACATAGTAATTCACAACAAATGCATTAATAAATAGAATGCAATTATTGACAACAAAACCATCAATAATAATAAACAATAACAATTCCTACTGATGCCAACTTCCACTTGCAAACTATCTTGCACTATGCTTGTTACCAATATGCTTTGCTAGGATTAGCCTTTTTGCGGCAAGGAAAGGATCTTTATTCGATTATTGCTAAATTTTTCTTTATTACAGGAAAAATTAATAAAAAGTAATAATATAATCATTGTTTAATTTCAATATCGTTGAAAAATATTTTTTTTACAAACCAGAATTTATTTTGTAGTTGGTCAAAATTCTTTTTTGTAATGCATCTGGCAATATCTCTTCATAGAACAGCACGAAATAAGAAAACCCAAACTTTACTAAATGTAAGTAAACTCTACTTTCTAAATTAAAATGTTTCTGTATTATTTTTTTAATTGTGTGGTAAAATTGAGCACATTAGCCTGTCAATTTTTTCCAATGAATGATGCATAAACATTTGCAATAGGTAACTAATGTGCTTATAGGTATTAACTTCTAACATATGTGTTTTAGATTTTATGTATATGCAATTCCTTAGTATTTTCTTCGGGTGATTCGGGATATTGACCTTTATTTATGAATAACCAGGCATTTTAAAGTTACTTCGAGGCGATGTTTGGCATTTTTACCAAACAGGATATTGGTCTGCTAATACGCGCCAAACTCAGTCGCCAATGGCGCCAGGGGTTGGCGCGGAACTTACCGGTCGACCTTGAGGGCTGCCGGAGCTATCTCCGGAGTTAGACTGCCTGGAAGAGAACGCTATTTTTGTTTACCTTTGCGCTGCTGCCCTCTAGTGCTCTAATATGTAAACACAATTAACCAAATGGATGAAGGAAATATTAAATAAGTTACGAATTTTAGTTTGAAAAATATTAACACTATACAAAAAGTAAATATTTATGATTAATCAAATTTAAATTTTAAAAGGTAGACATTGGCAAAGTTATTAAGTTTTGGCTTTTTAGAACGAATTAAATAACTTAAGTGTTATAATTTTGTAGTAAAAAAAACATTAAATGGTATTTTAAAAAATATAAAACTGTATGAGACTTTTATCATGCATAAATATTTTGGAATTTACAAAATTTTTTTTCCGTTTCGCCTGCTTCGGCATTTCTTTAGTTACTACAAAAGATATCTATTATTATTTACACAATTACAATCTTTAATTACATAAGTTTTTAAATATTGTTTAGAAAACAAATAAATATTGTGGAAACTATGAATTATTATTAAATTAACAATCATAAACTTATAGCATTCTAAATACATAACATTTTAAGACTGAGCCCTGCCGAGCCAAATTATGCTTACTAAACTACAAATAATAATTTCTTACCTTTTATCTTACATCTTTCTTGAAAAGTAATATTAATGG
The DNA here is from genome assembly GCA_023701765.1 of Hylyphantes graminicola. Lineage (NCBI taxonomy): Eukaryota > Metazoa > Arthropoda > Arachnida > Araneae > Linyphiidae > Hylyphantes > Hylyphantes graminicola. Next base: position 67,930,814 of record CM043121.1, read on the forward strand.
TGAAACTAATTTTAAAAAAATGTTAGATCTCAAGTAATATTGATGAAACGTGATTGTATATAAAAGAAGTGTGCCCATTGTGCACCAGCTGACTTCCGCCGGGCGCGCGCCCCGCGCTAGCGCAGCCCGCCAAACCAGAAACCCCTTGTTGCCACTTTTTAAGAAAAAAAAATTACTGACCCCACAAACTAAAATGCCTTTGTAGGTAAATAAAAGTTAATTTCTACTTAATTAAAATTGTGAATAATATGAGCAGGTACGTTTTTTTTTAAACAGTATTTTATTTTTTATAGTAAATGTATTCTATTTTTTGGTTTATTAAAAAAAAATCGGTTTACAGAGCACCAAGACCAACCTAGAATCCCGTGGACCATAACAAGACCAAACTGCTGAGGACGCCCCCCCCTCTTCTTCTTCCACCTCTATCCCCGCCGATTCTGTACCCCCCCCCCCCCAAACCCAACAAGTCCGCGGGGGGGGGGGGGTGCTTTTTTAGAGTTTTAGGGTTGCTTTTTTGTCAGACATGGGGTGTAGGGTAGGTAAACGGCGATAACAGCTCCCCCCCCTCCCATCCCCGATGTAGTTGATTAGCAGCCCCCCCCCCCCCCCCCTGGCCAAGCAAGTTGTCTCTCTCCTTTTTTCCCCTTTGGCGTTGTCGGCGAGTTAGGGGTTGGAGCTTCAAGGGGCTGCTTATTTTCTTCAGAAGTGGGGTGGAGGGTAACATCTCCCATCCCCTCCCCTGGCCCCCTTCGGAGGCAGCAGAGAGATCAGTCATTGTGCTTGTACTCAGTTTTTGCGTGGAAAACGAATATGCCAATTAGGAAATCAGGAATTAGCAGCTTTCATTACGTTTTTGACTTTAGAAAGTCGAAAAACGTCATGCTTTTTTATCTTTTTTTATTTATAAAATACAAGTTTTTAATTATGCATACCTTTTTATCTAAAGTTTAATTTTAAGTACCATGAAGTATATTCTACATTAGATATTTATTTAATATATTGTATTTGAAGTTGTGAAAGAATTTTTTTTTTCAAAAATAGGAGATTGACTAAAAGTTGTTTATTAATAAAACAAAACGTTATTTTTCGACATAAAAACTTTTTTTTTTTAATTTTAAAAATAATGTTGTATTAATTGATATTATGAAAAGTTTTGCTTTCATTTCTGCAGCGAAACAACCAGGGTTCAAAATTTACGGTCAAACTGCGACCAAATTTTTTTTTGTTTTAAATTTTAAAAATAATGTAATATTAAATGATATTATGAAAAGTTTTGCTGTCATTTCTACAGCGAAACAATCAGGGTTCAAATTTTAAACTGCGTCAAACTGCGACCAAATTTTCAATTTTGCGACAACAAAATAAATTAAGTAGCAGTTATTGCAACTAATTTTTAAAAATCGTCAATACTATTGGGTTTTCTTTCTGCCTTGGTTTCTAACAATCTCACCAAAAATATTCTTGGAATTACAAATCTTCCCCGAATCCCGATCCGAAATTTGCAAAACTTGAATGAGATCATAAAATCTTAAATTCGGCAATCCTAGAATCACACATTAGGCGATCTGTAAATTGCAAAACTTCGGCGAGCTCCGTAAAATCTCCAATTATAGAGACTGTTGTAAAATCCCAAAATTGTTGCGATTCTAAAATTTAGAAACTCCGACGATGCAAAAACTTAATATCCAAAAAATATCATAAATTGTAATTATTAAATTTTAGAATTTTAGTTCTCTTAAAATTGTGAAACTTCGATGATTCTATAAGTATGCAACTCCTACTTTAAAATCGGCTAGTTTGGAGAATTTGTTTAATACAAAGTTTTGTTGAAGTTTTCTTTTTAGGATTTTTTTTGTTGTTGTTCTTCTTAAAAATGCAAGTGCATTTCCTTCCAGTTTTTTTATTTTTTATTTGTAGTACAGATTGCCCACCCCTAAATTTCTTTTTCCAATTTCGAACACTGGAAAAAAAAAGTTCATCGCCATTCTTAAAATGTCAAACAAATTTATCAAACGTTAAAGACTAATATTAATTAATTCTGCGAAAGATAAATGAAAATAGTCAATCTAGGCATTAAAAGTTTAAATTAGAACTAGCTTAATCCATGAAATATTAAAAGTCGAATATTATTCTTATTAGGGATGCACCGAATAACGAATATTCGGCCAAAGTCGTAGCCGAATATTCTGCCTCCGTAAACCAATTTTTATTTTTTGTCAGATCTAAGTTAGTAGTATTTATTATTCATTATCTTTAATTCAACATAAACATAGTATTAGCACACAAACGCACAATAATTTAAATACAATATAGCTCTTAAATTTTTAATTAAAGCAAAACACAATAAAGTACTATTACTTGCTTGTTATTAAAACAAGCCTTTTAAAGTGTTTGGAACTTGGTAAAATCACCTTTCAAATCGAAAAGATCAACACACTAATAAAAAAAATTCTAAATAATTTATATATTATTATACCGCGTACGTCAGAACACGAATACGTCACAATCACAACACGAAAACGAAAGTATGCAAACTAAAACAGAAGTAGGTAGATCTGATGTAGAATGAAAATTATCAAATATAATAATGAAACCATGGCTTACAATATTGTTATACAACTACAATTTTTTTTTTAATCTTTTATTGAAAAAATTACAATTGTGATCTATAATATAGTAATTATTGGTTTTTTATAAATGCTTTAAAGAGATGTTTATTTAATACAACTTGAGTAAAGTTTGATTTATAATTATTAATAACAAACAAGTTGGTTTGTTACAGAATCTGTCACTTACACCGCTTCCATACAATATTTAGGCTCAACAGAAAACACATTAATCTTCTTTTGAAGATTTGATAATTAATCTTTATCGTTTGCTATTTTTTTGAAATTCGAAGAATAATGATGTATTTTTTAAATAAATATCTTTTTGAAGACTCAAGTTTACATTTCGAAAAATAAATTAGTAAATGTTGCATTAAAAATAAAAGCGAAACATTGCATATTTTTTATGCAAATTTATAATTTTTTATGCATCTTTCTTCATTCATGTACAATGAACCTTTAAAATAACTTTATTGTGCTATTACAACAATCCAAATTTAATTATTACACAAAAATAAATATTTTTTCAAGAATTTTATTTTTATTTTAAATAAAGTTTCTCGTACGTTTGATGTCATGGCAACAGTGAAAATATTGAATAAAATGGAATTTGCATGTTATTTCAAAGTAGATAAAATTTTTAGTTATTTAAATTTTAAATAAACTTCTAATTTAAATTTTTTAATGAAATTTGGAATGTAGCCTAAACTGATTTTTTGCTTCAAAATGACATATCCCACTTGTTTGTAAAACTTGCTGTTCGTTCTGTGAAAGTGGGTGACAGACGGACTGAACGATTGTAAAACCTTCCACTTTTTACGTTATAAACGTATTGTGGAAGCTAAAAGTGGAAGGTTTCATAATCGTTCAGTCCGTCTGTCTGTCCGTCACCCACTTTCACAGAACGAACCGCAGGTCTCACAAACAAGTGGGATACGTCATTTTGAAGCAAAAAATCAGTTTAGGCTACATTCCAAATTTCATTAAAAAATTTTAATTAAAAGTTCATTTAAAATTTAAATAACTAAAAATTTAATCTACATTGAAATAGCATGCGAATTCCATTTTTATTCAATATTTTCACTGTTGCCATGACATCAAACGTCCGAGAAACTTTATTAAAAATAAGAATAAAATTCTTGAAAAATATTTATTTCTTTTGATATAATTCAATTTGGATTGTTTTAATTGCACAATAAAGTTATTTTGAAGGTTCATTATATATTAATGAAGAAAGATGCATAAAATATTCTAAATTTGCATAAAAAATATGCGTAGTTTCGCTTTTATTTTAAAGCAACAATTTCACAAATTTATTTTTCGAAATGTAAACTTGTGGCTGCAAAAAAGTAGTTATTTATAAAAGATATCATTATTCTTCGAACTTAAAAAAAATAGCAAACGATAAAGATTAATTATCATATCTGCAGAAGAAGATTAAAGAAAATTATTAATTTTGACTTATAAAAGTTTGAATTAGTAGCTTAAGGCCCTGCTTGGCGAATTCGTTTCTGAGGTGTTGTTAGCGTTTTTCCTGTTGTGCGTAAATGTTGTGTGGAAGCGGTGTAAGTGACAGATTCTGTAACAAACCAACTTGTTTACCTTATAAACCTAGTGTGGAAGCTAACAAGGAATGTTTGGGAATTTTTCAATGTTTTAGAAGATAACATGAAGAAATTTGAAAAAATTTAAATTTCACTATTCGGCTGACTATTTGGCCGAATAGTTAAAGCTATTTTTCCAAACCGAATATTCGGCTGAAAACTATTTTTGTGATAAATTAGTCTGGAACAACACCTTTTAGCTTTCCGTTCTTTTTTTTTATTCGAAAGACTAAAAAATGGAAAAGTACGTAACGCATGCTGACGATGTCCGTCTGTTTGTACCCCTTCCGTTCTTTTTTTTTAAAATTCGAAAGAATAAAAAAAATGAAAATGATTCCAAAATCGGTTCTATCCGATATATCTTTAAAATTATTTTCTTATTAGAAAGGTATGACCTCAGAGACCTAACTTTCATGCTATTTGTCAGTCTGTGTATTTAAATGCGAGAACTATTACATATTTATTCTTTGAAATATAAATTTTTGAAAACTATTTAAATAATAATTATTTAATTTTCGAAATAAAATAAATGAAACTAGCCGAATTAGGCAGGAAAATATTTAATATAGAATTAAGGTAGGCGAATACCCCAAATTCTCCAAAATTCTAAAATTTTTACTATTACTTTAATCTTTTCCAAATTTGGCATGGTGATTTCAAATATAATGAGCAATGCTATTTAGGCATTTTTTCTTATTTAAATATAATTTATTTATTTTAAACGGCGTTTTTGTACTAAAAAAAGAGGTCTACGCTAACAAGTCTACCACATTGAATTTTCCTCCTATAAACATTAATTATGTGTTAAATTCTCCGTTTTGAACTGATACATGCAATGACCCTCTAGAGTTACATCCAAATTACAAGAAAAGAAGTTATTAAGAAAAATGTTATAAATTAACCACAAAAAAAAGGATTTTTTTCGATTAACTTACACTTGGACATTTAAAAAAAATACTTATATATTTACACCGGATGTTAGAGGTTCATGGCACAGATATATATTGAAATAGCATCTGTAAAAAATTTCAGGTAAATTAATGTAAAACTTTTTATACTAGAAGTGTTGGCGCAACCCCCTTTTTTTAGGTGAAAAACTCCGTTTAAAATAAATCAATTATATTTAATTAAAAAAAATTGCCTACAAAGCATTGCTCATTATATTTGAAATCACTATGCCAAATGTGGAAAAGATTAAAGTAATAGTAAAAATTTTAGAATTTTGGGTATTCGCTTAGGTACCTTAATGCTGTGTTTGGCGCCTTTTCACATTTTGGAGTAGTTTTATGGTTTTTGTTCTACGAATAATTAAAATTTATTTATAACTGCAAATAAATCATGCGGACGATAAGTAATATTTATTTTATTGCCGATAGAAAATTAATGAAAATAATTGATTTGGCTTTAAGAAGTTGAAATTACAGCTGGATGCTGTGTTTAGTGAAATTTATTCAAATGTATATAAATTTAATGAAGACACGGTTGTTGATGTCGCTTACTGTAACGAACCTAGTTTTTCAATATAAGAATTTTAGTAAGTACTCAAGTAACAGGAAAGTAGGCTATTTTAGTTCTTTTAGAACTTCTTGTTATTAGAATTAATTAAAAATTGCGATCGCTACAAAGGCTCGAGAAACTTTAATTCTTTTCGACAATAAATTAAAATAAATTTTTATAACAACGTGCAAAAAAGCGTACTTTTTTTTAATATCATATGCATTCATAAATCGCTGCGAAAATGACACTTTACGTGATTACGTCACAGACAGTGGCGAAAATGGGATTTTCGGCACTAGTGCGGTAAAGTAAATAAGAGTATCTGATTGGTAGAAAACAAAATGATGTCATGAATATCTCCATGGAAACTAAATGTTCATGAAACTCACTAATTTCTATTAGTTCATTACTTTTGCATTTTCTAATATCTCCATGGAAACTACAAGTTCTTCAAAAATTGTTAAAGGAAATTAAATACGACAAAAGTAAGAACAAATTTCACGCTTTTGCACGTTATTATAAAAAATATTGTAAGCAAGCAAGTGCCAAATAAAACTTAATTAAGCTCTTGTCATTATTTCACTCGCTCGTGAAATAAAAGCCACTCGGTTAATAAAGTTTTATTTTCGATACTAGTTGCTTAAATAACTATATTATTTTTGCGACATCGATCAGTTTGAAATGACGTCAAATGTATTTCACTTTCGAGATTCTTAGTATGTTGGTATGAAATGTTTTCATTCTATTTAAAAGCGAGAAATATTACATATTTATTCTTTGAAATATAAATTTTTGCAAACGATTTAAGTAATAATTATTTAATTTTTGGAATGAAATAAATGAAACTTACACTTCCTATTTTAAGTGCATTTTGGAGTAGTTTTATGGTCTTTGTTCAAAACGAATAATTAAATATTTATTTATAACTGCAAATAAATCATGCAGACAATAAGAAATATATTTTATTGGCGATAGCAAATTAATGAAAATAATTGATTTGGCTTTAAAAAGTTGAAATTATAGCTGGATGCTGTGTTTTGTGAAATACTGAAATTTATTCTAATGTATATGAATGTAATGCAGAAACGGTTGTTGATGTCACTTACTGTTACGAACCAAGTTTTTTCAAGATAAGAATTTTAGTAAGTATTTAAGTAACAGGACAGGAAAGTAGGCTTCTTATTTAAAACTTCTTGTTTATGTATGTTTTCGAGGGTGTTAAATACGACTCTGAATTTTTCCAACTTTTTAAAGTTGTGGGGGAAAATTTTTATTTACAAATAAAAAGAAAGCAATATGGTCATGGTTTTTCATTTGTTCGTAAAATGAGACTTGCAATTTATGTAGTAATCCGCATATCAAAATGTAGAGCGAAAACTCTACCATTTGACTTATAATCCGTCTTGTTAATTTAAATAACAGTCAAATAAAAAGGAATTGAATGTGGAATTCAGTAATTTTCGACCCATCAAATCTGTTTTACTTAATAATGTTGGCAAAACTTCGATTTTCGTATTTTTTTAACAAATTTAATTGGTTAATACAATAACAATTTTTTTTTTGTTTTAAGACATTTATTAAAAAGTTAGAAGCAAACGAAAATGCAAAAATTGTCTTATGTCGTTAAACTTGAAATAATTTTTTAATCGCTGGCAAAAAGTTTTAGATTAAAATAACAAAATAATGGAGTAGCGAGAAAAAACTTTGAATCGCTACTTAATTTGGAAAACTAGCCCGTTTCCCGTGTCTCTGCTTCTCTGAGCTGAGCAGGTACATGGAGTCAGGGACAGGACATGTGAAGCGCCTGGAGCGCCGGAATTGCAACATATGTGGTGGGGGGGAGAGAGAAATTTCCAGGAACTGGCACAGGCTTTGAAGCCCTCACCACCGCCAGCTCTCCCTTCCCTCTCCGAGAATCCCCCCTCTCTGTGAAGAGGGAAAGACGAGACGCCAGCTTTTTGTGCTTTGCCTTGTAAACATTTGTTTTGCCAAGTTGTCATGAAGTTAAAAAAAAAAAAAAAAACAGCAAATATAAAAATAAATGTGATATCCATTTTTAAAATAATTTGTTGAAAAGCAACTATTAAAATGAGTAAAAAGCTTTGTTGTGTATTATTATAATTTTCATAGCTCGTGCACTTGAAGTCTTGAAATTCGTTGTGATCAAACAAAGAGTCCAAAATTTGTTGCTCGAGCAAGCCTGTTTGAGAAAATTCTAGGGACTTTTTCATGGTTGTTATATAATTTTTTTTAAATAACAGAAATAATCAATTGCAAGAAGCAGAGCTAGAGGTTTGGGTTCGATTAGATTAAAAAAGAAAAAAAATAGTTGTTACTTTTAATTAAAATTAAAAATTAAGCTAAATCTAAGAGTTCCTAAGTCCCGCGGGCCGCATTCGACCGTTTGATGATTTGTTGTAGCTCCACTAATTTCAAAAACATAAATTTACAATAAAACACAAACTATAATATTAAATACTAAAACCCCAAACAAAACTTTTAAAAAACTAAAATGTGACCAAAAGTGGGTGTTAAACATTCAAACGTCCTAAAACTACAATAAAAACTAATTAAACTACAATAAACATTATTCTAGACTTTATTCGCGATAAAGTAAAATAAATTACAGAAATACCATTTTGAAGCTTCTTAATCGAATTGAAGGCATGCCAGTAAGAAATTTCAATTGGAAGAAGTAAAACTTTAACAGAGATTGAGCAAGATAAGATCCTTAGTTTCAAGGAATGTGTTTTGAATTCTCGTGAAATAGCAAAGAAAATAAATAGATCTAAGTCCGTAGTGAATAACTTAAAAAATTCTGATTCTTATGCTCAGCGGAAAAGGTCAGGGCGTTGTTCTTCACATAAAGAAATTAAGGAGCAATCTGTGCCAACTTAAAAAACTAGGAGCAAATGCACATTACTTAGGAGTATTTTTTAAAAATATATATTCTTGATAGATTCATTCAAGTTTCACAATTTAAGAAACAAAAATTCTAAAATTTAAGAAATTACAATTAAGACAGCCGGAATTTTTGGAAATTATGGTCGTCACAGTTTTTTAAGTTTTTGGATCGTCGAAGTTCCTAAATTTTAATATCGTAACAATTTTTGGGATTTTACAACAGCCGCTATTTGGAGATTTTACGTAGATTGTACGGAGAAGTTTTGCAATTTACAGATCGCGTATGTGTGATTCTAGGATTACCGAATTTTAAGATTTAAAGATCACATTCATGTTTTGCAAATTTCGGATCGGGGAAGACTTGTAATTTCAAGATAATTTTTGACTAGATTGTTGGAAACCACTATAAAAAACTAGTCTTGACAATTTTTAAAAACTAGTCGCAATAACTGCGACTAAATTTATTTTGTTGTCGCAAAATTGAAAGATTTGATTGCATTTTTTCGACTAGCCATAATTTTCGAACTCGGATCGGCACTACACCCTTCGCCGAGTTTAGCGAAACACCGCCAAATCTGACAAAATAAACTATTTTCTCTTGGTTCTTCTCGTAGGAATTCCTTCTAAAACCTCCTCCTCCCCAATAATCGCGCCAAACTAATGTTTGGCGCGGTTATTGGGCTTGGTTAGTTAGGCTGGCTATAAGTATGTTTAATTGAAAGTTGAAAAACCAAATAAAAAAATAACAAAGTAATTGTTTTTAAATTTGATGTCCACATCTAAATTTGCTAATTTTTAAATATTAATTATTTAAATTGTAAAAATATATCAGATACTTAAAGCAAAATGCTTACTGATAATTCTGTAACTTAGTGAAAAAAAAATCTCAATTTTTTTCCTTTACTGATTAAGTTAAATATGAAGGTAATAATGATTTTAAAAAAAAAAAAAAAATCTGTAATGACATGCATCCACTGTTTCTGAGAGGTAATGCATATGCAGCTATACTGTAAACTTTTTAATAATAGCAATGAATTTTTTTCATAGTGTCAAATCTCTAATTAAAAATTAATTTATATTTGATTTAATATCACTGATTAATCTGAAAGCAATAATGATTTTTAAAAAATTGTAATGACATGTATCCACTGTTATCACTAACGTTGCTAGATAAATTTATTCGAATTTTAATCTAACACAATGCTTATAACTAAAATTTATAATCAAAAACTGTCAAAAAGTTCGTAGATTGCATTCTTTATGCTATTCTCTATACTTTTTATGTATCCTCACCTTTTACATAATTTACATACCAGAAACAAAAGTGCTATTAAAAAAAATCTAGGCTTTTAATTGTTAAAAAGTAACTTCCAGTTAACAGCCAAGTGATTTCTTTTGGTGCTTGTAAAGATTTATTAACTTTGAAATTTAGTGTATGATTTTTATTGACAATAATTACTGTCCCTCTTGACTCTTTCCCAGAAGTTTGAAGGTAAGGGAAGGTACTTTCTGTATAAACTGTAGCAACAGTAACATACATTTAAGGCAATGTATGAGTGATGACTGAAAGGGATTTATGTGAGAGATATAAATCCACATCAGTTACTTGGGGATTTATATGAGTCGACATAATAATTACAACAAAATTCATTGTTTTGAGAAATCACTCAGATATCTTTTATTACAAAAGAAAATATAAATATACATAAAATATTGAAGCACTTAGTAGTAATGCTTTTCCTAATATTTCAAGCATATAAAAAGATTTAAACTTGACTACTTATTCATGCTTACTTCTTGGAAAAAACAACACTCAAATGGACTTAAAAAAAATAGCAGAAACTTAAGGAAAGTTTTAAACTTAAAATTTAACCAATGTTTAACAAATGTCCTATTTCTATGAAAGAAATGCAGACATACACAATTAACTATTAAGTGCATTAACTATTAAGCACATTGTTATGCAAAGCAAGATCTTTATCTAATTGCAGTGTTATTTTATTAATTCAAAATAAGTTAAACATTCTCTTCATTTTTTCTGTGTCATAAAAGCAAACCCTAATGTACATGAATTGAATCTAAAAATTGCGAAATTAATTCAATTCGAATTATTTAAGCCTAAATAATTTTAAATATATTGGGCTCAATTTTGTAACTAAACTAAGTTTTAAATACGAAATTATTAGGACCGTCAATTTTAATTTGTTTTATTATGCAAGATTAAAGTAGTTATCAAAACAAAATTGATTAATCTGAAATTAATAATTTGAATACTTAATCGCGATAATTGTTGGCCAGCCCCCGATTGCGCCATTAGTTGTACGATCCCTTTTCCCTTCCGCAATCAGAAATTTTCTAAGTCCTAATCCCGAAAAAATACTAAGTCCGAAACATAAACAAAATTCGATAACACCGCCACGAGATTCGTAAAGCATCTAGGCACAAAACGACTCCTCAAACGCAAGGGAGTTTCGGTAACCTCACTTGGCTATGCATCGCGCTCGAATAGTTCAAATAGTTACCAATATTGGTTATGGTAAAATTGCCCGATGTTTGGTTGAACGATTAGTCCTAATTTAAAACTTAAGGCTGCTCATCACCCCCATACCCCGTCCTCCTTCGATCGGGCTTGCTAATGTTAAGTCTATAGGGAAAAAACGGTTTTGTTCCAAGAAATTATAGGAATATTTTGATGCGGTTTTTTTTATTCATAAAACTCGGTAAATTTCCAGGATTCGGTGCAGCTTGGCGCTTGTCGAAAAACAACAAATTTTTGGCGAAAATCGCGAGCTTTATCATTGCCAGATTCCTTTACGCCGATGCAACCCTAGTTTCTTTCACTGATCTCTAAGGTTAATGGATCGCGGAAAGCTACGGGAGAGTTGGAAGTCATTTTTTTCTCCCAGGTCAAACCCAAACATCCAGTCTAGTTGGAATTAACGTCGCAATAGAGCTGAACGATTGGCAATCCACTTTGGTTTGAATTAACGCCGTACTAAAGCTACACAAGTGGCTATCCCGTACTCAGTTTAGTTTCGTTTTAATTTTCGTCGCTTTAGAGCTACGCGAGTGGCAATCCAGTACGCACCCGTTTGGGGCCCCAGGTAATTTTTTTTCTCTAAAAAAAACATCAGTATCGAACATCGGGCAGTATTGTAGGGCCCATTGAAAGCCGAAATACCCGTTTGGGGCCCCGGGCAATTTTTTTTTCTCTAAGAAAACATCAGTATCCAACATCGGGCAGTATTGTAGGGCCCATTGAAAGCCTAAACACCCGTTTGGGGCCCCGGGCAATTTTTTTTCTCTAAAAAAACATCAGTATCGAACATCGGGCAGTATTGTAGGACCCATTGAAAGCCGAAATACCCGTTTGGGGCCCCGGGCAATTTTTTTTTCTCCAAAAAAACATCAGTATCGAACATCAGGCAGTACTGTAGGGCCCATTGAAAGCATAAAATTTTGTTTGGGGCCCCCGGCAGCTAGCAGACCGGCCCTCTTCGAATCGACAAAATATTCAGAATAAAATATAACCGAAATATAATAACCAAAACCAGATATTCAGAGTTAACCGTAACCGCGATTACGATGCGCGCGCAACTTTACCCACAATTCATCGCTCGTAAGTATCAACAGCGTCGTTAGTTGGACGAAAAAATAAATTAAGAACAAAATAATTCCATTGTGCGCACACATCATCCGAGCTTCTTACCCACAATTCCGCGCAAGTATTACCAGCGCCGACAATTGGACGAAAAGATTTTTCGCCGTATCACCAAATAAAATTGTTTATCGCTTGCTACAAAAAACGCCAAATCCCTTGGCGACAAATGCACCGGATGGTGGAAATTAACCTAAAACTCCAATAAAGTAGTGCTTTTAGAGGTTATTTTTTTTAAAACGTTACTTGCCTTTTTTTAATAGAAAAAAATTTAGATTAAAGAAAAGTAAATAACGTTTTTAAAAAAATAACCTCTAAAAGCACTACTTTATTGGATTTTTCTGAATTAAAAAAAACCGCAACAAGATATTCCTATAATTTCTTGACTTTTTTTGGAACAAAAACCATTTTTTCCCCATAGACTTAACATTGGCAAGCCCGATCGAAGGAGGACGGGGTATGGGGGTGATGAGCAGCCTTAAGCAAAGTGAAACGTTAATGGTTATTTATGCTGAGGGTATAGCTAGCGTATCGAGGCCATTCTCGATTTGGCAGCTTAACGTTTGCAGCCAAGTAGCGAAAATGTACTTAATTGGATAAATATTCCAGTTCAAATTTGATGTTTACGTCGTAGTACTTGTTGCCAAATTTTGCAAACTAATTTACTTTTAAGTTAGATTGGCGGAAAATACAGTTTACATTTATTACGTAAACAATAGTGAAATTGTTTTTTTTTTTAATTCTGGTTTTTGTGCTGATATTTTGTTCGAAAGTAGTGTAAGGTTTGGTTTTTATTATGATCGTCGCAGGTCGATCATTTAATAAATTATTAACAACTTTTGATTAAAAGTAACTGAATTATAATCAAAGTCCAATTGCCACAATCAACACCAGTGTTTTTTTTAAGGATATCACGGCTCAAGGGGCTACAATCAACGGCCCAGATGGAGTAAAAACATATTTTTTTAAGTGTGTCATGAGCAGAGTTTTTTCTACATTTAATTGCTGAAGGATTTCCGAGTTTCACAAATCGCGACGCAGGCGGAATAATTTCGTAACATATATGGCGTACAACATTTTATGTTTCGACCATAAAAACATTACTGAGCTTTCAAGACATGTTAAAAACAAAAATCTTATGAAATAGGTGTTCAAAAAATGCAACCGAGAGAATACGTTACGACAAAAAAAGCCATACTACAATGACAGGAATAAGCCTGCATGGGGGCAGCAATAAACTAACAACCAACTATGAAACCAAAACAAACAACAACCTGCGTAATTATTAGGGATGCACCGAATACCAAATTTGGCCGAATAACGAATATTTGGCCGAATACTCTGCCTACCAAAACCAATTATTATTTTTTGTCAGATCTAAGTGAGTTGTATTTATTATTCATCAATTTTAATTCAAGATAAACATACAAGTACACAATCACACAATAATTTCAATGCAATACAGCTATTAACTTTTTAGTTAAAGCAACACTCAATTAAGTAGTACTCGTTTGTCATTGTCTTCAACAAGTCTTTTAGAAAGTGTTTGAAATTTGGCAAAATCGCTACACGAAAACTGAAGTATGAAAATAAAAACAGAAGTAGGTGGATTTGATATAAAATGAAAATTATAAAAAATATAAAATAAAATCAAGGCTTACAATATTGTTATACAATTACAAAATTTTTTTTTATTGAAAAAAATTACAATTGTGATCTACATGGTAATTATGGATTTTTTTAAAGCCCACTCACTGTTCCCTTTAAGAGACATTTATTTAACTTGAGTAAAGGTCGATTTACCATTATAAATAACAAAAACTTGAGAATTTGAGTCTATCAAAAAAAAGAAAACAAATCCTTTTTGGGAGTTTTTTTATGTTTTTAGATTTGGAAGATAACAAACATGTAGAATTTTGAAAAAATTTAAATTTCACTATTCAGCTGAATAGTACAGCTATTCGGCTAAAGTGGCCAAATACCGAATATTCGGTGCATCCCTAGAAGTTATTATTCGTAATGAAGTCATTTTAATAAATTTTTAAGGTTTTGAACCAAATACTGATGTTAAAAATTAAAATAAACATTTTTTAAAAAGTGAATTTACTGATGCGGTACCGAAATGAATATAAACATTTCGTAAAATACTACTAACTATAGCAACCCCGTGTTTACTTTTTCACGACGCCAAATAGCATTATGGCCTTGATACGCTAGGTTAGGGGTTCCCAACCTTTTTGCACCTGCGTACCACTTTATTTTTTGAGAAATTTTGGCGTACCACCAAACCTAAATATTTTAATAAACGCATAATAATTTTTCTTCTAAAAGTGTTCAAAGGTTTTTTGAATTTGATTCCTGAGAAAAATACATATTTAATGGTTAGATATTTGTTTATTTATAACATGCTTATAATAAGGAGAAATAAAAAGATTGAAATTGAATTAATTAACACTTTTAAATATTATCCACAGTTCTAAAAACATACAAATAAAAAAATAGCACTAACTCAGCCAAAAAATATCAACATTAAATATAATAGTAAGGAAACTTAATTTCACTCCTAAAGTCCTCTTCAACATACTTATTCTGCTTCCATGTTTATTTTTATGTACATGAGCTCAGAAAATCTACTCTTACACAAGAAACTAGTAAATAAAGGGCATCAAGAATATAGCAGAGCTTGCCAGAAATTCAAAGGATACTTGGTTTTACATCCGATTCTGAAGTTAATAAAGATTTCTCTTTAAAAGCGTTAATGTTTAAAATAATGAGTTATATGTTTGCATTCCCACTGCTCATGCTTACAGAAGCTATTAATAACATCATGTTGCTCACATCACTCACACGTACCACCTGAAATTTTTCCGCGTACCATTAGTGGTATGCGTACCACCGGTTGGGAACCCCTGCGCTAGGTGTTCCATGCTAAGAATCCTCATATCACTTCTTAACAAAAATTGTTATGATCTCATTTGAGCCCAAAAAATATAAATTGTTAAACTATCGGCACTGGTAAATTTAATTTGGAGGGGATTTCTGATTTTTTAACCAATAGTAATGTAACCACATGAAATTGTTTCAAAAAACCAATAAATGGATTTGTCCCTTTATTACACACAACTGCTTTTTTGTAAAACTTTTTTTTTCTCTCTTCTACGCAGCTCTAATACTATGGATTGGGTTCATTGCAATAATTGTTTTTTACTCCCTAATCCTGAAAAAACTTTCTTATTAACAAGCTGTGGTCATATATACTGTGGAGATTGTGAAGAACAATGTAAGTTATTATTTCTTTAAATAATAGTAGGTATATACAATAAGTGTTAATAGTTATAACCCTCAGAGGTGAAAGCAAATTGGTTAAAGTGTAAACTTATTTTCACTGTATGATTAAACTTAAATTACAGATTTAAATATAAATTTTTAACTGAAAATTAAAAAATTTAAAATTAAGTTTTTCTAGTCAAAGGTTATTACCATTTATAAACTTTACCATAAGGCTCTGTCATTTATAAGAACTTTTTGCAAAGTAATAATAGGGGGAGTATTCTATATAACATAAAGCCGTTTTGTTCCCATTGCTATTTTGGATGAGTTGACAGGACTATTGTTACTGCTTAGGAAAGCCCTGGCCAATTTCATAGGCAGATCTCATCAAGTGGCTGTGTGAAACTTAATTTCCACTTATTTCTAGAAAGGTACTTTTTAACTTTTCATACTTTTTTTAAAAAGGTGCTCGAGGCAAATGCAAGCTCTGTGGAAATGCCTGTTCAACAATAACTATCTCCTCTTCAGTATGTATACTTAATAGTTGTTTATAATTATCAAATGAATTAGCAATGATATTAGCTTAAATACTATGGAACCTTTCCTTTGATGGTTCTGAATTGGGCTGATGCATCTTTTTTTAACCGGATTGACATCTTATACACATATAATTTTTCAGAATACAGGGTGGCTACAGAATCAGGGAAATTCATGATTTTTTTTTTAACATCAAGAAAATTTCCAAATGTGCCATTTCGTGCCAAACATGAGATTAATCGCCAATTTCTCACTATTATTAATCTGATCCGAAGTCGACTGCCGCCAAGTCAAAAATAACCATAGCAACCCGCACCAAGGTTAAAAAAAAGTATAATCCTGCCACGGCTTTCGTCTGAGTGGTTGAATTTCTGCCTCTTAATCCTCTTTCGTTTTAAGGTAGGCGAATACTCAAAATTCTAAAGTTTTTACTATTACTTTAATCTTTTCCAAATTTGTCATAGTAATTTCAAATATAATGAGCAATGCTTTTTAGGCAATTTTTTTTATTTAAATAGAATTGATTTATTTTAAACGGTGTTTTTCACCTAAAAAAAGGGGTTTGCGCCAACACTTCTAGTATAAAAAGTTTTACATTAATTTACCTGAAATTTTTTACAGATGCTATTTCAATATATATCTGTGCCATGAACCTCTTACATCCGGTGTAAATACATAAGTTTCTTTTAAAAAATGTCCAAGTGTAAGTTAACCGAAAAAAAAATCCTTTTTTTGTGGTTAATTTATAACATTTTTCTTAATAAATTCTTTTCTTGTAATTTGTATGCAACTCTAGAGGGTCATTGCATGCATCAGTTTAAAACAAAGAATTTAACACATAATTAATGTTTATAGGATGCAAATTCAATGTGGTAGACTTGTTAGCGTAAACCTCCTTTTTTAGTAGAAAAACACCGTTTAAAATAAATAAATTATATTCAAATTTTTAAAAATGCCTAAATGGTATTATTCATTATATTTAAAATCAGTATGCCAAATTTGGAAAAGATTAAAGCAATAGTAAAAATTTTGGAATTTTGGGTATTCGCCTACCTTAAGTGTCTTGCCCGTTGCAAGCTCTAGTGTAATAATTCAACTCCACCATTCTTCCCATATCAATGAATAATATAGATGAAAAATCTAATTAAAATTTAACGATCATTTAAGTGATTGTACTATGATTTCTTTAAATATTGGTCAACGCAGCTTCTAGTGCAATCCAACAATACTTCCCGATTTGAACACCTCATAATGATTGACAGTTCTCTGGTTCTGCATTTTCTGAAGAGTGTCTCGTTACTTTTGTAGCTACGGTTCAGGCAAGATCAATCAGAATATTTGTTGTATACAATTGCTTCTAATCAAAGGCCCAACAGTCATGACCATGTATTGGCAAGAGAAGCTTGAATAATAATAATAAAAAAAAAATTGAGACATTTTCCCTCCCTGCTATGCCGGTGTTTCAGATTTTATACAGGTTTTAGTTTTTACAAAAATAATTGATGGCTTATAACACTTTATCTATTATGATTTGAGCAATTTCTATTCTTTGAAATTTTTCTGGAAAAATACTTTAATTTTTTCCCCCTTCCTAATGTATGAACCATGTATAAAAACGTATGCTGCAAAATTGCGAATCAGGGGATTATTAGAGATTTTAAAAATATTTTCCATGTGGATACCCTTATTAACTGTATGCAGTTATGTTAAGTTATATTTATTCTGTTTTTGTTTCCTATGTATTCTTAATTTTTCACATCCCTCAACTTCTACAGTACTCATCCATAATACAAAAAAAGTTAACTCTTAAAGTCTTGTTCAGTAGTTCATCCTTTTAATATGAAAAGGTGAAACATCACTCATCATAAATACATACAAATTATTCACTAAAAATCAAAATCCATTTTTTTTACATCGAGCTATGAATTTCTGACTGTCCTAATTGTGGAAACTCAAACAATGACTATATATCTTAAAAATCACGTAGTAATTTGATAGGATATAATTCATTGAACTAAACTCGATGCAACAGCCCATTAGTGGGGCCAAGGTCTGCCGGGCCCAATTCAGCTTTTGTGAGCAAGGGCTCTGGGGCACTGAGCTAAAGGATACTGATCTGGAGTGAGTAGTCAGCGCGCCGAAACCGCTTCACACCTCATTCTTTGTTTATGCGTGCAAGTAGGCAAAAGAACTATTTTTCAGTTTCATTTTGCCAATATTTTTTTTATTTTTTTGTATACTTCCTTCAAATTTTTCATCTTATATTTATCACCTTCAACCTAATGTAAGATTTATTCAAAAATTTTGATTTCTCAAACTTCGGTTGAAAATTTAGTGTTTTCTACGCGAGTGCAATTACGTTTCACCGAACATCCGAAAATGATAGCCGACCGAGCAGCATATCCTGACGGCAGTGGTAAAACGCATTCGGCGCTGAGTGTTACTTACTATGGGATGTTAGGTTTACTGTTTCCAATCAGGCATAATTTCTTTTATTCCTATCTTAATGTAATATTTGTTGGACAATATAATTCTCCTAATTATTCTGCTTCTTTCCATACATAATCCATTGACAAATAAAAAAAAATCCATGTTTCCTGATCACTTTTTCAAACCGTTTTGGAACTTTGATTATTTCGCCTAATTCAAAAACATATTGAATTTATAATTTATTACGAAAACTTTTTTATGCATTCTATATTTAGAAGGGTTACTAACATATAAATGTAATAAAAAGTTATATATATATATAAATTTGAATTTTACTTGGAATTTATTTCTACATATTTCCAACTCATCACTCATTTAATCCCCTTGAATAAGAGATTTATTCTTGTATTGGAAACAAATTTAAATTTGACTCTTCTCTAATAAGGCTTTGCCTTAACTCCAATTGTACTTATCATCCATATATATTTAAGGTTAAAGTCTAATTTATTCAATTGGTTGATTCTTGGATTTTTGTATCATGTTCAACATTTTGACCACAAAAATGAAAAACGAGAATTTTTTTAAAGAAAATAACTAAAATATACCACAACTTTATTAAATACACGCAGAAAATTATAGAATACATGCAGAGCATCATTGAAAAGCTGCATTGTTAAACAAAATTACACATAATTTCAAATATATCATCACATTTAAATTAGATGTAAAAGTTATATTTAATAACATAATTCTTTTAATATGATCATATATTGAGATACAAATGAGTGTTTTTAAACATTTTGAAACAGAATCAATTCCGTTAACTTTTGTCTATTAGTTGTGCTATTTTTGTGTTCTTTGCATGTTAAATTCTTTCCAAAATGCTTCAAACGAATATTAAGAAAACGGGGAATATTTGTTTTGATATCTGGGTCTTTTAGCGTCTCCCAGGGTTTGTAAAATAAATTACCATAAAAAAAATATGCTTTCTTCCACATCAAAAAAGGAAATTCATTATATAAAAGCACGCTGATTAAATCAACAGTATAAAACGATGTTAACCGGCGTAGAATGAGTTAGGCAAAAGGGTCGAATTAGTGTCTTTTTGCCTAGCTCCAGCTTTTTATGTATCACTCCGCGGTGCTCCACGACTGCTCGTTCGGTTACATGTAAGTTCTTCTGAAGTCATCACTCCGGGTTAGTATTCTTTAGCTCAGAGCTCTGGGGTGCTTCTCGTATGTCCTGGTTATGTGGTCAACCTAAAGCGGGACCCCCCCCCCGCATTAGTGCAACGATAATTTAAACAAGCCTAACCCACTTGATAGTCTTTAAAATGCCACCTTCACAAATATTTTAAATCAGCAACTTCAAAAATTGTAGCTAATATTTTTTTATGTCCTTAAGGAAATTGCAAAAAAAAAAAACTTATTGATTACATATAGAAGCTTATAGTACGAGAGCTAGCAACGTCGAAAAAACAAGCATTTCAGGTGGGCCAGTTTTAGGATATGCTATCTCTCTCACTCTCCCGGACATCATAAGGGCTATCTGGCTGGCGGTAGAGGTTGCGTTCCTCAGTGCGCATCCTACTAATACAAGTAAAAAATTGATTTTTCAAATCATTTTAGGACGTTTTATTTTTTTATTATTATTTTTTAGTGAACTTTTTGCAACATAAATCAATTATTGCCAGACATTTTTATTGTTGTTTAACCTGTGCCAGACGCTAATTTTGATTTTAAAAGCTCAAGTGCTGCCCAAATTATCAGCTCATTACAAGTATTGCCACATGGTATTGCGCAATGAATGACGATGACGTAATTACAATGATCGGTGAATTCACACCTGAGCTGGTAATTTGGGCAACACTTGAGCTTTCAAAATCAAAATTAGCGTCTGGCACAGCTTAAACAACAATAAAAATGTCTGGCAATAATTTATTTATGTTGCAAAAAGTTCACTAAAAATAACAATAAAAAAATAAAACGTCCTAAAATGATTTGAAAAATCAATTTTTTACTTGTATTAGTAGGATGCGCACTGATGAACGCAACCAATACCGCCAGCCAGATAGCCTGTATGATGTCCGGGAGAGTGAGAGAGATAGCATATCTTAAAACTGGCCCACCTGAAATTCTCTCTCAAAAACGTTGCTAGCTCTTAGACTATTATAGCTTACTCTTATTTTCCAATCTTGCTTTTATGTGTTTTGATAGTATAGAAAAATCGAGAAAACTCCCGAATTGAAGTGCACTTATTTTTACTTGGATAATGTAAGCAAACTAAACCCCACTAAACGTTCCCAAAATATTCATCCTTAGATAGCATGTGTGGAATGTAATTATTGGCGTCAACCTCCAAATAAAAAAAAAATTATTTCCAAAATCTTATTCGAGCAAAATTTTGTGATTGGCTAGTTTTCTTTTTTCGTTATTCCTTTTCTTCATTTTGTTGTGGCCTTCAGATATTGTTAACTCATAAAAAAAACGACAAAACAAATGAAAAATAAATCGGCACCACCTGTTGAATACTCTTTCTATAAACTGTAAAAATAGTAAATAGTTATCTGCTCTAATTCTTATCAAAAAATTTTATTTGAAAAAGAAGAAAAAATTAAGTTTCTGTCTTAATTTTGTTTTTAAAAATAAAAAAAATACGGTCAGCAGAACTTGAGGGGGGGGGGGGGGGGGGGGCGCATGCCTCCTGGCTAAATCCGCCACTGATCTTACGTTATACAACAGTAAATAATTTATTAATAATAGATTGTTTATTTTCTAAACCTAAAAACTTTATTTTATATCATAGCTTGATAATGTATGTCTTTTTTTTAATTGGTAAACAAGAAAAAAAATAAGAGTTTTAACGTTTACTGTTTTTTTTTTATAGATTTGTTTTAAAAAGCTCGTTTTATATTTTTAAATTAAACTTCTTTTTTTAAATGTTAAATATACTGATATCTTTTTTTTTACTTCTACCAGGAGGAAGCCAGGTTAGTTAAATGCCGCTAATCAGGGATTTTTTTACATTTCGTCAATCAGGGAAAAGTCGAGCAATTTCTTTTCCCAGATTCTGTTACCACTATGCATTACCTTACTGTTGATTAATCTTGCAATAAATAAATATACAAAATTATTGTATGCAGCAGGGTTGCCACTGTCATTGAAACCTTGAAAAAAAACATTGATTTTCAAGGGCTGACGAATTTATCTTGAAGTGTTGCAAATGTTAATTTTGACTTCATTAAAAGCATTTTTTGAATGTGAATCGGTTCCTATTTTTTTTCTATTTATTGTTTGTATAATCCAAGAGCAGATCAATGTAAATTTGTTATAGATCATTTATGTAACATAAATTTTAATTTAAAATTTTAGATGAAAGCAGATGTACAAATTTATTTCACCGATCCAGATGATCTCTTGAAGAAAAAATTAAGAGAAGTGTATCAGGTATTTTTTAAAGTCATTTGTAATTTGGAAATCATAAAACTTCCCAAAGAAGTTTTGCACTTTAAAGAATTCCCATAACCTTATTTAAAAGTAACTTTTCAACCCAAACTACCTTATTTCCCTGTTAAAGTGTACATTTTCTTATTTATTATTTGAAGTACAACTCTTCTTTTGTGTGATTGTGTGGAGATTCAAGCTGGGGCGCAACTAGAAAAAAATCCTGGGGGGGGTTTCAATTTTTTAATATTATTTTTCAATTATAATTGTTTTTAATTAAATTTAGGTGTAATTAAATGTAATTGTAATAAAAACTAATTTTAATTAAAATTCATTGTTATTTAAATTAATTTTAATTCAAGTTAGTTTTAATTAAAATTACTCTCAAGCAAAATTACTTTTTATAAAAATTACTTTTTTTCAATCCAAACTATTTGAATTAAAATTGATTTTTAATTTAATTTACTTTTGTTTTAATGCAGTTTTTGTGGTATTAATTTAGTATTACTAGTTACTATTCATGAACATAAGTGTACGAAACTCATATTTGTATTTAATAGTTAATTTTTATTTAAAAAAATAAAACGTTAAGTGTAATAAATAACAAATTATTGCATGTCTTTATTTATAATTTAACTAATTAGATAATTTAAATCACCGGATTTGTATTATCAAATTAGTTAAATTATTATTATTAAATTACTATTTTTATTATAAAAAGAGGTAAGAGTACAGATAAATTGAACATTTATTTAAATTTAAAAAATTAAACGTTAAAAATATTCTATAATTACAAAACAAATTGGGACAATTTTTTTTAGAAATTAGTGTAAATGTTACGGTCACAGCCGAATTCGGCCACTTCGCGAATGAGCCGGGCAAATCGCGAAGTATTTAAAGACGCAGTGAATTGGCTTTTAATAAAACAAAACAATCGGGCAATCTTTATAAGCACGTCGCGTTTTGGCCAACAACTAACTAACAAATTTGATAGAAATCGGACATATTTAAAGAGAAAAAAAAAACAATTAAATGATTTAATATTTCAAACTTCAACGAAGCAAAGCAATTCATATTGTTAAGTGTACTTTCGGCGTCATACAGGACAGGCGAATCTCCGATGTAAAATAATTTTAAAAAATTGTATGCATTTATGCCGTAAAAATGGCAATTAATTATTAAAAAACGTGCTTTAAATATGAAACATTCATTTAAATGTAATGAAAACAGAACTGACTGAGCAGCCATTTCTAGATTTTTGTTAAAAGCATTCAGATAAAAACAATAGAAAGATATAAAAAAAAACGCGCCCAAGTTAATTACAAACATACTCATCTTCAGGTACTTTAGAGAAGAAATTAGACTTACCGATATTTTGCTCATGACATAAATCCAATCCAGATTTTAGAATAGAATACGATAAAAAGACGCGCAAAAACTCTTTACGTTTAGTACACTGATTTTACTTGTATGTGTATGACTGTATGTATAATAAGCAAACTAAAAATACACGATGAAAGAAAAAGCCAATTTCAAATAAATCAGTCAATATTTATTTTTATGGGGTTTTTTATACTTCCTTTGACTAATATCGTTGTTCATCGCGCCACTCTTTATTCGGAAAAAAAAAAGAAAACTCGAAACGAAAATAGAGAAATTTATTACGCCAGTTGCAAATGTTTAGACTTTTTAAGAACGATTAGAATTATTTATGGGTAATGCAACTCATAATATCAGTCTCGTTGGCACCGCTCAGTCGTCAATAGTAGATTGCTTTTTGAATTCCATTTTCCCCCTTGGCGTTCGTTTGCTTTATTTTCTTGATATTGTTTTTTGATAATAAAAGTTATTATTATAATTTTAGTTCAGATTTGAATGGTCGTCGCACTGGAGCAAAACGATGGCAATTGGCGACGGGCGTCGTAATTTAGAATCATAGTCAGGTGACGAGCCGTACCTCTGAGTAGGAACCCAACGCAACCGTTAAGGGCGACATCGTACGCAGCGTCAGGACTTTGGAGCATATTTAACGTACACTTCCTCTACCATGGATTGCTTTATTAAATATACTAACTATAACTAAGATTTCGGTTAGCCGTTTTTTCCTTTTTGGTCAAAACATATATTATTTTCGGGCAATGTTCCAAACTTCAACGATGTTACTTATGTCTATAACTACATTTAAGACATTGTACAGACGAATCGCCTATGTGAAATAATTAAAAAAAATTATGTTTTTATGTCGCCATATAACAATATCAACAAAATTATATAAAACATGTTTCAAATGTAAAAAAGCAATTGAAATGCAATGAAAACAGAACTTACAGCCATCCTTAGATTTATATTAAGCATTCAGACAAAACAGTAAAAAGAGAGAAAAAAAGTGCCTTTCCCTACAAACATACTCATATCTTCAGGTAGCTTCAGCAGCATTGCGTAGTACCGGGACTTTTACTGATTTTTTGAATGCACAATGTTAGAGCAACTCATAAAAAACGACAAAAAATTAATACATTTGGCAAGACAAGTCATTTTATCAGAGCTGGCGCTTTTTTTACCCCCCCCCCCCCATTAGAAAATAGTTTCGTTGGAAATATTTTGTTTTACACAGATTTGTACATCCCGCCACCCATATTTGAAACACTTTAGGGATCGAAAACCGAAACCGGTTTTTTTTTTTGCCCTCGGTTTCGACCAAAAAACCGGTTTTTCATAAGGCCAGTCTTATGGTTCATTAAAACCGAAAAACCGGTTTTTGAAACATCGTTTTTTTTTCTGAAAAACCGCTATCCCTACAGTTTCTTATTTTGTTGGCGGCGAGCGAAATAGTGAAATAGTGTTTCTCTATGGAATTTTTTTTCATCACTTTCGATTTTTTTATTGTTTGCAAAATAAAATTTGACTATAATATGGGTTCTGGGGGGGGTTCTGACCCTAAAACCCCCCCCCCCCGTGGTTGCGCGCCTGGATTCAAGATAACAGTTCAGTTTCCAAAAAGGGAAATAAAACAAAGATTCATACTTGATTGAAATAGCTCTGGCATGAGGAACTTCTGCTTTTTTTAAAAAAATTTATGGTCATTTTCTGATATTTGTTACGTTTTCCCTTTTTTTTAAAAAAAAAATTAGTTACTTTTGAGCAATGGTAACAACCGTTCAACACGTCTTGCTTTTACAAAGCATGTTGATTATAATTATTAAAATAAAATGTCATAATAAAGGAATTTCGGTGACCTATTCATAATATAGTAAATTTGTTGAGATGTGTTTGCAGACAACCGGAAATAATGGCAGACAACGGAAAATTGTATGACGTCATTGATTTGATATTTATGTTAATTTTTATTCCTTGTGGAGCATTAAAAAAAGAAATTTAATAATGAAAATAGAACTATTTCATGAAAGATATTTATCTGGAACACCTAAGTTAATATTTCGAGAAAATCACTGATTTTGATTTAAAATTCTTTAAATGTGAATTTTTTTCATTCAGGTGTCGGAATTTCAAAAAAGCCATCGTGCTCGACTGATGACACATTATAAAAAACAGGTAATTTTTTTTATTATTATCTGTAACTTAATAAAATATGAAAGTTTAACATCAGTACACAAGTTCAACATAAGAATTTTTTCCAATTCTTTAAATGTTAACCCATTTGTGACAGTGAATTTGTCGCAATAAATTTACGGAGTTGATACTCGGCACACAAGTTTCTTAAAAAGTTTGTAACATTTTAAAACTTAAATTGCCCGTTATTGAATGTAAGCATTCAACAATTAAACATCTTGACAGGTATAAAATGAGTTTGTAAAGCAAAAACAGATGACTACATTTAGAAGCAGATGGTGTAAATGCAACCTATCGGAAGCTTTACCACTGCTACCTTGTAGAGGGCGTCTTTCAAGAATTTCTGGGTTGAGATTAGATTACTGTTAGTTTGAAAAGATTGTATTATTTCTCGTAAGTGTTTTTGTGTGAATAAAGATGTGATGTAGTTTACGACCTGAGAATGTAATTTTTTGGAAGTGACTATTCAAATGGATTCTAAAAATTATGAGCTCTTAATGCTTACCCCTTACCTTAAACTTTTAAACTTTAAAAAGTAATAGAATTTGAAAACTTAATTTGTTTATTTAGATGAGCTTAAGCACAAACGATTGATTTCAAATGGAAAATTTTTGTACCATTCGTTGTACCATAGCTAACTGTCTTTTGTTGATAAAATTATTGTTTTGGTGCTAAACTGTATAATAATTACAAATTGGGCATAAAATTTAAATTCTTTTTTTCATCTTATGACTTTAAAATTCTATTGCACTTATGTTAATATTCAAGATATTTAAATCATTGTATGCTTGAAATCCCAAAATTATATTTGAAAAATTTGTGTTGTAGTGTACTAAAATCAAGAATTTTCATTATACAGTAGCCGCCGCTTAAATGAATCGCATCCGTCCTAGTACGTTCTGAACCAGGGTTGGCATGGTTTAAACCAGATGGTTTTTTTCCCCCAAAAAGCGAATTGTTTTTTTTGTTTCTTACTAATATTTTAAGTTTGGTTTATATTTCTTCTGTTTAATGAATGTTTTCGACTTTTGGAATTGTGCAGTCGAAGCTGTGCGACAAACTGTACTTAGAAAAAGCATTGAAACTTGTGTTTTTGTTTAAAATGTTGATTCCAAATAATTAAAAATAAATGAAGTGGTGTAATATAAATAAACATGTACATTTTAGCTAATAAAAACCCAGATGTTTTTGTTATCTATAGAAAAAAAGATATGAAACTTGTAATTAAATGTTATTGATATTTTTTAAACATGAACAATATAATATGCATTCATTCAATAAATAAATACATTTTCATATAAATATATAATAAATATACTACATGTATCTCACATTAGGTTTAAAAGAAAAATCTTGCGTTTTTAATTTTTTCATAACTAGCAACAATTGAAATGTGTGTTTATTTTGTTTAAATTTGTTAAATGGGTTTAATAATTGGTATTATAATGTTATTTAATATAAGATATTTCAACAAAACAAAGCATGTGTTATTAAGAAAATAATTAGCTACATTAATTTTTAAAAAAAAACTTGGTTTAAACCAAAAAAACATGGTTATTATTATTATTATTTTTTTGTAAAAAAAGTTTTTTTTCCAACTCTGTCTGAACCAATAAAGCGGCTGAATAATTTAACCAAAGTCAGGAAATTATCAAGAAAAAATTGTTGTCATGACTGAGACACAACATACATTTTCTTATACTTGTAACTCAGTCATCGAGTTATACCAATCAACCGATAATCTACGGATACCTACAAAAATTTAGTAATTAAATCAAACAATATTCTGTAGGTATAATTTTAAAATATAATTTAAAAGCATAAACAACAATTTTTATAAAAGTACTAAAATTTAGTTATTATCTTTTGCTTACTTTAGTGAAAATACTTCATTATTTCCGACTGCCTTTTAGTGTCACTGATAAGTTAGTTTACCTTCCCTTCAATGTCATAAAAAGAATCATAATCATCACACGTAGCACCTCGTTGCTCATTAAGTTTGGCTTTGTTTCGTAACTTTCTATAATTTCATTTCTTTTCTTCAAAATCCTACATAAAATTGTTTGAGAAAGTCTTAATTTAATTGCAGTTTCTCTTTGGTAGCATTTTTCCAGATTATTAAATCTTTTTAGGAGTTCATATTTTTGGGCTAAGCTAAAATCCTTCCGTTTAGTAATCACAATAACACTACAAAAAAAACATACTAAATTTAATTGATCAAACACCTGCATGCACACGTGTCGAGATTACAAATTCCTTTCCCACCCTCTCTCCCCCCTACTATAATACTCTCTTTCCCTCTTTGCCTTAATAATACAATTTCTTTTTTTACCTTTTTTTTTTTAAAGATGGACTTGCCGGTGCCAGTTTGGTTTGCATTTGTGTTGGAAGTCATTTGGGGTAAAAAACAATACCACGAATTGTAGAAAAAATGATTTAAAAAAAAAAATTTAGTCTTTAAAACGGCAGCAAAAAGGTGGTTTGATTCCTTTAAGCGGCGGATTTTCATTGTAAAAAGTGATTCTGTTCTGAGAAATTTATTCCAATTAAGCGGTTAATTAAATTAACCAGTGATTCAAAAAAGCGGTGGCCACTGTATATACATTTTATAATATAATTTCTTGCATATTCTGAGGAGGAGGGAATTGAGCTTATAACTTGCTCTATAACCACCTTGCTCTACCTTTCCCACCCTCTCTCCCCCCTACTATAATACTCTCTTTCCCTCTTTGCCTTAATAATACAATTTCTTTTTTTACCTTTTTTTTTTTAAAGATGGACTTGCCGGTGCCAGTTTGGTTTGCATTTGTGTTGGAAGTCATTTGGGGTAAAAAACAATACCACGAATTGTAGAAAAAATGATTTAAAAAAAAAATTTAGTCTTTAAAACTGCAGCAAAAAGGTGGTTTGATTCCTTTAAGCGGCGGATTTTCATTGTAAAAAGTGATTCTGTTCTGAAAAATTTATTCCAATTAAGCGGTTAATTAAATTAACCAGTGATTCAAAAAAGCGGTGGCCACTGTATATACATTTTATAATATAATTTCTTGCATATTCTGAGGAGGAGGGAATTGAGCTTATAACTTGCTCTATAACCACCTTGCTCTACCTTTCCCACCCTCTCTCCCCCCTACTATAATACTCTCTTTCCCTCTTTGCCTTAATAATACAATTTCTTTTTTTACCTTTTTTTTTTTTAAAGATGGACTTGCCGGTGCCAGTTTGGTTTGCATTTGTGTTGGAAGTCATTTGGGGTAAAAAACAATACCACGAATTGTAGAAAAAATGATTTAAAAAAAAAATTTAGTCTTTAAAACGGCAGCAAAAAGGTGGTTTGATTCCTTTAAGCGGCGGATTTTCATTGTAAAAAGTGATTCTGTTCTGAGAAATTTATTCCAATTAAGCGGTTAATTAAATTAACCAGTGATTCAAAAAAGCGGTGGCCACTGTATATACATTTTATAATATAATTTCTTGCATATTCTGAGGAGGAGGGAATTGAGCTTATAACTTGCTCTATAACCACCTTGCTCTACCTTTCCCACCCTCTCTCCCCCCTACTATAATACTCTCTTTCCCTCTTTGCCTTAATAATACAATTTCTTTTTTTACCTTTTTTTTTTTTTAAGGATGGACTTGCCGGTGCCAGTTTGGTTTGCATTTGTATTGGAAGTCATTTGGGGTAAAAAACAATACCACGAATTGTAGAAAAAATGATTTAAAAAAAAAATTTTAGTCTTTGAAACGGCAGCAAAAAGGTGGTTTGATTCCTTTAAGCGGCGGATTTTCATTGTAAAAAGTGATTCTGTTCTGAGAAATTTATTCCAATTAAGCGGTTAATTAAATTAACCAGTGATTCAAAAAAGCGGTGGCCACTGTATATACATTTTATAATATAATTTCTTGCATATTCTGAGGAGGAGGGAATTGAGCTTATAACTTGCTCTATAACCACCTTGCTCTACCTTTCCCACCCTCTCTCCCCCCTACTATAATACTCTCTTTCCCTCTTTGCCTTAATAATACAATTTCTTTTTTTACCTTTTTTTTTTTTAAGGATGGACTTGCCGGTGCCAGTTTGGTTTGCATTTGTATTGGAAGTCATTTGGGGTAAAAAACAATACCACGAATTGTAGAAAAAATGATTTTAAAAAAAAAATTTAGTCTTTAAAACGGCAGCAAAAAGGTGGTTTGATTCCTTTAAGCGGCGGATTTTCATTGTAAAAAGTGATTCTGTTCTGAGAAATTTATTCCAATTAAGCGGTTAATTAAATTAACCAGTGATTCAAAAAAGCGGTGGCCACTGTATATACATTTTATAATATAATTTCTTGCATATTCTGAGGAGGAGGGAATTGAGCTTATAACTTGCTCTATAACCACCTTGCTCTACCTTTCCCACCCTCTCTCCCCCCTACTATAATACTCTCTTTCCCTCTTTGCCTTAATAATACAATTTCTTTTTTTACCTTTTTTTTTTTTTAAGGATGGACTTGCCGGTGCCAGTTTGGTTTGCATTTGTGTTGGAAGTCATTTGGGGTAAAAAACAATACCACGAATTGTAGAAAAAATGATTTAAAAAAAAAATTTAGTCTTTAAAACGGCAGCAAAAAGGTGGTTTGATTCCTTTAAGCGGCGGATTTTCATTGTAAAAAGTGATTCTGTTCTGAGAAATTTATTCCAATTAAGCGGTTAATTAAATTAACCAGTGATTCAAAAAAGCGGTGGCCACTGTATATACATTTTATAATATAATTTCTTGCATATTCTGAGGAGGAGGGAATTGAGCTTATAACTTGCTCTATAACCACCTTGCTCTACCTTTCCCACCCTCTCTCCCCCCTACTATAATACTCTCTTTCCCTCTTTGCCTTAATAATACAATTTCTTTTTTTACCTTTTTTTTTTTTAAGGATGGACTTGCCGGTGCCAGTTTGGTTTGCATTTGTATTGGAAGTCATTTGGGGTAAAAAACAATACCACGAATTGTAGAAAAAATGATTTAAAAAAAAAATTTTAGTCTTTGAAACGGCAGCAAAAAGGTGGTTTGATTCCTTTAAGCGGCGGATTTTCATTGTAAAAAGTGATTCTGTTCTGAGAAATTTATTCCAATTAAGCGGTTAATTAAATTAACCAGTGATTCAAAAAAGCGGTGGCCACTGTATATACATTTTATAATATAATTTCTTGCATATTCTGAGGAGGAGGGAATTGAGCTTATAACTTGCTCTATAACCACCTTGCTCTACCTTTCCCACCCTCTCTCCCCCCTACTATAATACTCTCTTTCCCTCTTTGCCTTAATAATACAATTTCTTTTTTTACCTTTTTTTTTTTTAAGGATGGACTTGCCGGTGCCAGTTTGGTTTGCATTTGTGTTGGAAGTCATTTGGGGTAAAAAACAATACCACGAATTGTAGAAAAAATGATTTAAAAAAAAATTTTTAGTCCTTAAAACGGCAGCAAAAAGGTGGTTTGATTCCTTTAAGCGGCGGATTTTCATTGTAAAAAGTGATTCTGTTCTGAGAAATTTATTCCAATTAAGCGGTTAATTAAATTAACCAGTGATTCAAAAAAGCGGTGGCCACTGTATATACATTTTATAATATAATTTCTTGCATATTCTGGGGAGGAGGGAATTGAGCTTATAACTTGCTCTATAACCATCTCTACCATTGTTTAATATGAACTGCCATATAATTTTGTATAAATCTGAATTGCAGTAGAGCATCTCAAATTGACTGATCAATGCGCATGGGACATTCAAGGGACTGACATAGTTTTAATATTATAAAGCAGGGGTTCCCAACCTTTCTAATACCCCTTGACGTATAATATTTACTATTTTAAGATTATTCAAAGGCTTTTTGAATCAAATTCCTGAGAAAACTTCATATTAAATGATTAGATATTTGTTTAATTGTAACGTGCTGATAATATAGGAGAAATAAAAAGATTAAAAGGCATTAATTTACAGTTTTGTTTAGTGTCTATAGGTAAAAAAAACCCATACAAACAAAAAATATTAGAAACTCGGCGGAAAATTAATTACCATACAAAATATACTTTTATAGTGTTTGGTGCAACTTGTTGTTTGCCTGTGATTGTCACTCCTAAGCCTCCAAAGTCCTCTTCAACAATTATTCTGCTTCTATGTTTATTTCGAAGGTCGTAGTGAATTGGAGAAATAAACTGACAAAAGTTTTTTGTTGTAAACAAAACGAATACCTTTATTGTAAAAAAAAGAACGTGTATATATATTAAAAGTAAAATCTATAGCGACACCTGGCGCAGATAAAATGAAACAATAAATTTGCACGTTACCAGTCTTTGGTGATGCCAACAAACTCCCCCTTGCAAAGATGCAAATTTAACACAACGAAATGAGGCATCCTTAATCAGTCTAACTTTATCTAGAGTCCACAATAGTTTAGTTTCAGGAACTGCTTTAGTACAAAAGTCTGTTAACATTTTATCAGTAGTACAGTGAATTAACTTTATTTTATTATTCTCAATGAGATCTCGAATGAAATGAAATTTTAAACTAACATGTCTAGTTTTAACAGAAGACATTTCAATAGCTTACATATTTTGAACAATTTAACTCTTCTAATAAATTGCAACTCCAAATCAGATTCTTAGTAGCATCAGCAATTGCAAAAAGTTCAACTTCACAAGTAGACATTCCTACCGATTTTTGTTTATTTGCTTTCCAAAGAAATAAAGACTTACCAAACATAATAACTGACCTGGAGAAAGATTTTCTTCCTTCAGCATTTCCCCAACTTGTATCAGTATTAACACTAACATGATTAACACTTTTGTCATAAAATAAAATACGATCTTTAGAACCTTGCAAGTATCTTAGAACTCTCTTCAATTCTTAGAATCTCTCCAAAAATACTACGCTTAAGTTTACAAACCTTATCCTCGCCGTATTCAAATCCCGGAGGATTTGACATATATACAGTTTCTTTCAAATCACTGTGTAAATAGGCTGTTGAAATATCAAAAAACTGAACAATTAAATCTAGTTTTGCAGCTAAATGACAGCAACAATCTGAAAGTTTCTATATTAACAACTGGAGAATAACATTCATCATAATCTAAAGATTTGATTAAATGCATATGCAACAAGACGCGCTTTATATCTTAAACCGTTTGAATCTTGTTTAACATTATAAACCCATTTACTTTTAACAATTTTTGCATTATCAGGTTTATCAAATATTTCCCACACCTTGTTTATCTAGCGACTTTAATTCCCGTTTCATTGCATTAAACTAATCCTTTGAAGTTCAATTGTACATAGCTTCCTCGTAGTTATTCGGTATGGCACTAGTTACTAGGGATGTTAAGTTTGGTTTTAATCTTTCTGATCGTCTCACGCCTTCATCTAACAATTTTTGCTCATGCTCGAAACACTGTTTGCTATGTATTTCCTGGGCTTTTACTTTTGTCAATCCGAGTGGTCTAATCTCTCTCGCTGTTTTTGTGACTCATTTTCAGTAATGGGTTCGGATAGGTCGGAGTTTCGTTGAAAAACTATGATTTTTATTACCTTGCAGAGATTTTCTACATTTGATCTAATAAATCATTTTTTTAAGTGTTTTTCTATATCCCAATTATTATCAAAAGAATGTTTTATTAGATTTGAACCTTTTAGATTTTCATTAAATTTTACGGACCGTTCTTCAATTGCTTGGTTTTCCTCTACGTTATAGATACGATAAGCTCGTCTTCTTCGAATAACCAGTCATAATACCAGTTTTCCCAGGTATGTGCAATTTATTACGAGGCACTTAGGGGGAGCGGACACCCCCATTCCCTTTCCTACCTCGATCGGGCTGGCTAATGCTAAGTCTATGGGGAAAAAATGGTTTTTGTTCCAAAAAAAAGCAAAGAAATTATAGGAATATTTTGATGCGGTTTTTTTTTTAATTCATAAAACTCCAATAAAGGTGTGCTTTTAGATGTTATTTTTTTAAATACGTTATTTACTTTTTTTTATTCGAAAAAAATTTAGATTAAAAAAAAGTAAATAGCGTTTTTAAAAAAATAACATCTAAAAGCACACCTTTATAGGAGTTTTAGGAATTAAAAAAAAACTGCATCAAAATATTCCTATAATTTCTTTGCTTTTTTCGGAACAAAAACCATTTTTTCCCCATAGACTTAGCATTAGCCAGTCCGATCGAGGTAGGAAAGGGAATGGGGGTGTCCGCTCCCCTTAAGGTGTATGATGATTAGCTATGCAGCCAAATACTACTATGCAGCCAAATAATTTGGAAAAATAACTCGTACGGAGTTTTACTCTTCGATTTTCTAGGAGTTAGCTAAAAGAAAAAAAAAAAGCCATGTATCTGTTGATATAGCCATCTTAAATCAAAATTATCAAAATATAAGAAATCTACAAATATTATAGCTAATCTAAAACATCTAGATAAAAAAAAAGAAGTTGTGACTAACACTACATTGTGACTGACACTACAAAGCTAAAATGTGTTATAAATAGAGAAAATGCTTTTTATTTTAAAATTAAAAAGTTGTGGGATTACACAAAGGTTACTATAGTAAGAAAATATCGTAAAAAATTTGAAATGAAGCCTTATTTTAAAAAGTTATAAAAAACTTTTATATCTTTTCGTGACTGACACTACAGCCAAAAAAGAGATTTTTTATCTTCCTTATTAAATATCGTTTAGTTATAAATACCAATTAATAATGTGCTTTTAAGGTAGTTCTAATAGTGTATTTTAATAATTTGATGAAAAAACATGAGACCATGCTTGCAAAACAAAGCAATTTTGAAGCTGCTGTGTTGCCAAAGATGAAACAATAATAGTTGTTAATGCAAAAAAATAATAATATTCAAACCTTTCTAAAGCAAATATAAAAATGACAACTGTAGAAAAAAAAAAATTTGCAGTCGTGGTCTCTCCTGACGTGGAATTACCCATATATATTAAAAGTAAAATCTAGACACCTGGCGCAGATAAAATGAAACAATAAATTTGCATGGTACCAGTCTTTGGTGATGCCAACATATTTCTCCCTATAAGAGTTCAGAAAATCCACTCTCACGCAAGTAACTCGTAACAAATGGCATCAAAAATAGCACAGCAGTACAGTTGTTTACTTAAAATCCAGGAATTAAATACTTTTGTTAAAAAAAATAATGTAAATGTTTAAAATAATGAGTGTAGCAGACGTTATGCTATTGTCAGCGAGCACCATCTAGCGAACAAATGCGCGTGCTCATTGCCCTGCTACTCATGAGTACTGAATCTATTACCAGCATCGTGTTGCTCACATCACTCACACGTACCACTTGAAATTTTCCACGTACCACAGGTTGGGAACCCCTGTTATAAAGCAATAAATATATCATTTGTTAAAGGTTTACTTGAAAAATAATCTAATAACTGCATGTTATTATTTTTTTTAGCTTAAAAAATTCAAAACTGTAAAAGAAGAATTTAGGAAGCTATTGAAAAATTTAAAAGATATTGATAGGTAACGTTTTATAAGATTTATTTGGACTAATCTTGATTGGCATGTCAGAAATAAATATTTGTTGCTGATATTCAAAAGCAACAGATATTTACAATTTTTGGTGGACCCTTTAAAGACATTTTCCAATAATTTTTTCCACAGTTTGGCCAAATTTTAATTTCTTAATTGAATCAGTGAAAAAAAAGTCAATTTTATTCTTTAAAAATATCAGGTTGAAATAGTATTACTAGGTACATAGATTGCCAAAAAAATAAATCTGCAAAGCATATTTTACTAAGCAAACAAAAAATTTAATTGTGGTAATGCGATCTCTTGGAAAAATAATAATTAGCATTTAAAGCTGCCAAATCAAACCATCCGGTCAGTTTTACCTCTGTGTGTTTGGCTGAAACTTACTTAGGTGACTTTTCCAGCTTGGCTACACCCCAGCAATCAGTCCCGTAATTTCTGAAAGTTCAATCTACCCAAAATGTTTTTGGTAAACTGTGGGCCATGTGAAAAATCCACAAAATTTGCTGTTTGTTTTGTATAAATCTTGTTAAACATGATATAGAAAGAATAACCGATGACACATTATTTTTAATTTCAAACGTAAAATGCAAAAGTTCATGAAATGTAAATATGATTGTTTTAATACCCATTTTCACTCAACATTCCACTTTTTTTTAGTTTAGTTGTCTACTTTTTAAATGCTATAAAAATCTTAATCCTGAAATCCTTTTTCTTAGTTGTATTTTTACATTGAAATATTTAAAAAATAAAATGTTTTGAGAATAAGTTGTTAGCAAAAATATAAGTGAGTTCTCAATGAAATTTTGCTTAACTTAGCTGAAAAATCTATAATGCTATTGCCATTTCTACCTCAGAAATGTCCCTTTATATAGTTCGCTTCCCACATAAGAAAAATAGGATTTCTAATTATGTCACGGTTAACATAAAAGCACGGTTTATTCATTGATTGATCAGCAGTTTGTATACACATACTGGATTTTTTCTGGTTTGCAATGGGGAACTTGCATGCATTTTTTTTTTATTCTTTTAAAATTTTCTCCATGTGATTCTAAGAACATCAATATAAATTTTACCTCAATCCGACCATTAGTTTATTTTTAATTAATTTTCAAAGTTTGCGTTTAGCCCCGCCCCCTGAAAACGCTGCCTCTGGCCTTCCCTCCCAGCGTGACGTCAGACGACGCAGCTGGGAAAGCCAGAGATAGGCGGCCGCTGTGTTTTATGGATGGTCACTCTTAGTAATACTTTTTGATCGCGTTGAACCCATTAGTTATTTAAATTCTGGGAAATATTAGTTCAGTCAAATGCTGCATAGTACCTTTTTATAATAGTACCACGCAAAACACGTTAGAAAAGCGGTTTTTTAATGTTCCTTGAGTAGTAAAATTTTTTTTTGTTTTGATACATAGTTAGATTCAAGAACTTTTGAATTTGAAGCGAATAGCTATTCTTATTAGTAACAACAGGCTTATGTTATAAAATAAATTTTGATGCAATTACATTATGTAACTATGTATTTGTACTTATAATTAAACTATGTAGTTTAAATGTACATTAAAATTAAATTTAATTGATTGAAATACCAGTATTTAAGATTGGGAAATAATTTTCATTATGACAGGGATTCGACAAAATAATGTACAAACATTGCAATTTTTAAATTAAAAAACATATTTCATAAGTAACTAAGATATAAGTAAAATGCTTTAACGATTGTAACACGTGTTACGACAAACATGTTCGAGAAATATATTGTATCTTAAGTAATTATGTGGTGCGCAGAATTCAAGTTTTGTACAGTATTCCTGTAACAAGTTCATCCAATCCCTGTAACTATGAAAAATATTTTCCATTCTTAAATGCAGTTATTACCATCAATTAAATTTAGTTTTAATTTGTATTTGAATTTCGTTGAAGCATTTTAGTTAATAACATAAGCATGTTAATACGTTTCAATTAAGAACAAAAATATCTACTCCCTTTTCGAACCTAACTATCAACACGTATTTTTTACATATCTAAGAAAATTACAAGAAGTAGGTTTGTAATCGTAACTATCACCGAGCTATAAATTTTTTAACAAATTTAATCGAATTGAAAATGGTTAGATAATTTATCCTACTCCCACTCTCTCTTAAACTTTTTTAATACAGTATACATAATAATTTCTAGCCTCCGTGGACCTTTAACCGTGCCATTTCACCTGGAATTATCTCTTCTTTTTTTAAAATGTGCATTAATTTTTTATTGGTTTTGCAAATTTTAAATATAATTTTAACTCAAATTTTTTTAATGATATTTGGTTTAATTTCATTATTGATTTAATTCATTTAGTTTCTGACAATAAAAATTAAGTAATTTAAATTATTTAATAAGTTAAATGTTCAATAAAAACATTCTGTAATTGATTTTTTCCCTATCTATTGCACTTAATTTTTATTTTAAAAATAAAACATTAAATGTCTATTAAATAAAGCAAACAGTAGTAATGTTAAAGAAAAACTAATTATGTTCATAATTAGTACAGTAGACGCCGCTTATTGTGATCACATCGGGACGAACATGATTTGATAACAATAACCGATTGATTACAATAGACGAAAAAAAAGTTTAAACTAAAAATGATTTTTACATATGTGTATTAAAATAAAAATTAATTTAAAATTAGGAGTTGTTGCTTTAAAACTATATAGTACCTAATAGAGATTAATGAATGGGAATTAATGGGCTGTGTGCGCTGACTTCACCGAAAATAAAATTGCCCGATATAGGGATTGGACTTCTTTTAGACAATTTAAAAGAAAGCCTGTTATGCACATGCAGTTCATTCCTGCAGTGTTCATTCCTAAAGCCAGAAGATAGAAAGTGTACTGACATACTGGCCCTATCTAGTTAAGGTAGGCTGGGTGGCCCTCATTGTGTTTCGTACGTGTCGTATTCGTACAGTGCTACGGAATTTTACAATGCTTGACCGAAAATGGCAAAATACCCCCCACCCCTCAAACACGTGTTTAAAAGCTAATACAAATTTTGGTTTGGTTTGAATTATCGGCGCACTAGAGCTACACGAGGGCTATTGGCAACGGGCATCGTATTTTAGAACCACAGTCAGATGACAAGCCAACACCTGAATAGGCACCCAACGCAACCGTTAAACTAAAAAAAATATAAGCCCCGTTTGGACTTTTGGTAAGTTTCAGGAAACACTTTAAAGAAAAACCTTCCTTCTTGTTTTTATTGATTTCAGTAACATAAAATTAACATATAAACTGATAACAATAAACGATGATTTGTCAATGTGTTTTGATATAAGCAGAAGGGACTAAGCGATTTTGATAACATAAAACGATTGATAACAATAACCGTGATCACATTAAGCGGCGTCTTCTGAAATAATAAATTAGCAGCAAAACTATTTACATTTAAAAATTAGATAATTTTTTTTAATTAAAAAAAATTTCAATTGAAAATGATTTTTGTTAAAATAATATTAATTAAAAATGTATGAATATAATTTACAACAACAGCCCTACCCCCCGAAATTTCCTTTTTAGTTATGCCCCAGGTGATGAAAGGACAAAAAGCATTTTTAAAAGCTTCCATTTTTAACGTTATAAACATACCGTGGGAGCTGAAATAAATTTTCTGGTGTAATTTTTTCATGGTACTAATCAAACAAGGCATTGTGCAACATTCGTATGCACTAATATTTTCCCGAATTTACATAACTTTAATGGGTTCAACGCGATAAAAAACATTACAAAGAGTGACATTCGCAAAACACAGCGGCCGCCTATCTCTGGATTTCCCAGTTGCGTTGTCTGACGTCACGCTGAGAGGGAAGGCCAGAGGCAGGGTTTTCAAGGAGCTGGGTTTAGCGCAAACTTTGAAAATTTATTAAAAATAAACTAATGGTCGGATTGAGGTAAAATTTATGTTGATGTTCTTAGAATCGCATGGAGTTTCATTCACAAATGGTATTTCGCTGTTTCCCGACCCATGCAAGTTCCCCATTGTCTAACACTTTTTATTTTTGTACCCACCAAACCCTGAGTTTTCATTTTCTTGCTGTACCAAATTTTCTTTGTTTTTGTAAATCTTGATAATAGCAATAGATAAATATCATCCAAAGCATGCAAAGACATACAATGTCTTTTTTTTTTAATCTGTCCTTAGAAAAACTAAAATATTTGTTGTAGAAATTAACATAAAATCTGTTGCAGTCAGAAATTACATGGACTTGTAAATAGAAATGTTGAGCATTGTGTATATGAGGGAGGGTTTTCTTGGATGTACTAATTGAGGTGTTTGTTGTTAAAGTTTCACTGCTTTAAACCAAGTCTAATTATTTTTTCATTATGATCAGACGAGTCAGAAAAACACAATGCTAAACTCTGCACTGAGTCTTCTAAATGGTGCACATTTTTAGTCATCAACTGCATATAAGTGTTTTAACAGTGTAAGAAGTCATGTAACTCTGCCGCAGGCAATTAGTGTCATTTATCAAAGAATGATATTTGGGAAATATCAGTTGTGTGAAGGTGTCTACTATTCAGTGTCCTTAAAGATGGCAGTAATTTACATAGTTTTTTTAAAAAATTGAATCTAATGTTAAAATATTGAAGATTACCGATCTGATTTTTTTCCTACACTTTTATGTTTCTTTTTTTCCAGTGAGCGCAAGCGACTATTTCTAGAAAATGATGCACTAAAGAAATACATTGGAATGCAGAGGTATTTTTTTATATTATTCAAATTGTGAAATTCTAAACTTATTCTTTGCATTTAAACTTGGAAGGATATTTTAATTTGTCTAATATGTTAAAGCTCTTTTAAATTTAGTTTTATAGTTAAATTGAAAAATGTAAGCATTAGTTAAGATTTTTTTAATCTTAAGTATAACAATTATACTACACAATAAATTTAAAAAAATTAAGGCCTAGTTAAAAGTAACAACTTCTGAATGAATATAATGTGCTGAGCATAAATATTCAAATAAAAAACATTTGTTAACCTTGCTCAATGTTTCCATTTTGTGCTACCTGCAGCATTTTTGTCACAATGACTTTTTTAATTGAAAATAGTTGCCTGTTCATTTTTTTTTCTGTGTTAAATTCCTTCTTTTGGTTAGAATCGCGTATATATATATATATATATATATATATATATATATATATATATATATATATATATATATATATATATATATATATATATATATATATATATATATATATATATATTCCAATAAACCAGTATTCCGTAAAATCAGTCTAAACAGAGAAAATTTCTCTTGTTTTGTTAAAAAACTAATATACAACGGATGAAGGTTATATAAAAATTATAATATAAATACAAACAAGAAGTTCCAAAAGAACTAAAATAGCCTACTTTGTTGTTACTTAAATACTTACTAAAATTCTTATCTTGAAAAAACGAGGTTCATAACAGTAAGAGACATCAACCGTTTCTACATTAAATTTATGTACATTAGAATAAATTTCTATAAACACAGCATCCAGGTATAATTTCAACTTCTTTAAGCCCAATCAATTATTTTTATTAATTTTCTATCGCCAATAAAACAAATATTACTTATCGTCCGCTTGATTTATTTGCAGTTATAGATAAATATTTAATTAGTCGTAGAACAAAAACCATAAAACTACTCCAAAATTCACTTAAAATAGGAAATTAAATTAACAAGTAGGTTTGTAACAGAATCTGTCACTTAACCCGCTTCCACACAACAGTTGTGTTTAACAGGTAAAAAGGCGCCAAACACAGCAATAATTCTATATTAAACATTTAACCGCTAAAATCAGCTAGTTTCATTTATTTAAATTCAAAAATTAAATAATTACTTAAATCGCTTGCAAAAATTTATATTTCAAAGAATAAATATGTAATAGGTCTCGCTTTTAAATAGAATGAAAACATTACATACCAACATACAAAGAATCTCGAAGTGAAATATATTTGACGTCATTTCAAACTGATCGATGTCGCAAAAATAAATTAATTTTAATTTATTGGCTTAAAGAATTAAAGTTTCTTGAGCGATTGTTGCGATGGCAATGGTGATTTAATTCTAATAAAAATGGCTTCCTATGCTTTTTAAATGAGCATTAAATTCTGAAGTTTTTTAAATAATTGAAGTACTTAGAATTCGAATTCTTTTCTGAAATTTTCAATGTATTTTCATTTTGATACGCTGAATTTTTTGACGTATCTCACTTGTCCGTAGCATTTGTAGTTTGCAACAGTGATTTAAATGACTCGAAAATTGAATTTCAAAGCTAATTCAATGGGAAATTCGTCGACAAATAGTAGATTTATGTCCGTCCAATCGTACAGACAGACGGACAAAAAGTATGAAAGTTGGGTGTCTGAGGTTATACCTTTCTAATAAGAAGAGAATTTTAAGATCGGATTGATAGAACTGTTTTTGGAAGGGGGGTACGGACTGACAGACATCGACAGCATGTCAATACCTACTTTTTCATTTTTTTTAAATTCTTCGAATTAAAAAAAGACAAGTCGGCTAAAAATTGTCAACCAACAACATGCCAGAGGCCCATCATGGTTGGTCCAAAATATATCTAATTCCTTACCAGTTTCCAATACTTATCGAGATTCTTCTTAAAATCTTCCACTCACTTTGAATACACAACATATTCTGGTAAAGCATTCCACTCATTGACGACTCTATTGTAAAAATAATGACTTCTTACCTCCCTTCTAAAGCATGATTTATTCAATTTCTAAGCATGCCCTCTGGTCCGGCTATTCAAGGTAAAACCTAAGCCCTCCATGTCTCCCTGTTAAATGAACTTGAACAACTGAATTAAATCGCCCCTTGTTCTCCTGTTTTCCAGGGAATACATGTTTAACGATCTTAATCTATTACCATAATCAATACCCGATAAACCCTTAATAATAGTAATAGATAAGCCACAGGTTTTCACCACAGTGAATTGTTTTCAAAGTGTAGAAAATATTTGTTTACATGGAAACAAACCTGTTTCATATGCAAGAGTTTGGTAATGTTTGCCATAGTGAGAAACATACTTACCTGCAGTTTTCAAGCAGTGATTGTAAAAAAATGGTATGGTGTTATTGATATTTACACTTTGAAACGTAAAGTGATAATGTTAAAAGATGCGATTGTGGCACTGTATCACAGCAAATTTCATCTATTTTACTTTGCAATTTTTTTTATATATATACTATCTCTATGAGTGTTACAAGTCGTTAAAAGAATTTTCCATGTTTCTTAAAAAAAACGTTAAAAAAAAAAAATTTAATTGCAAAGTGTGTACATTACATCCTGTTACAAGTTTGCCCAATACCTGTAATAATGGAAAATATTTCCCATTCTTTATTACAGTTTCTTCCATCAATAAAATTTATTTTTAATCTGCTTTTGCATGGATGCAATTTAGTTTAAACATGAACACGTTACCATTAACATCAAAACACCGGCTTTAAATTACAACCTAACTTTCAACCTCACTTTTCCTAGATATTTCCTAGAGATAAGTAGGTTTTTCACAGTAACTCGCCTAGATTTACACACACTCATTATTCACACAAGTTATAAAATTCGAAACACAATTGAAAAATGCAGCATATAGTTCTAATTTATACTTTAGTCTTTAAAGTTTCCTATTTTCATTAACTTTCTTTCACAAATTCAATTAATGTTGGATAAAAAAAATAATTCGTATATATAGCTCAGTTTCATTCATTTGATTTCAAAGTCTAGGGGATTTAAAAATTACAGGCACAGCGGCCATTTTGTTGCTTCATCTACAGAGGCATGTTTCGTTCCGCTCCTCATTTTTTTTCTCGCAACCCTTTCGGCACAGAAGCACGTCCTCTCTTGCCAACAAGAGTTCTCACAGATTTGGCGCATGTGTGGCAGCTGTTCCACTCTTGCCAATATTGGCATTAATAATCTGTATGATTTTGCTAAATTAATTTAAATTTTGAAGAATTATAATTCAGTAAAATTGCTTTCTCTAAAAATAGAAGTGAAACTTATTATAATACCATTTCAATTTGTTTTTTTTTTTCGAATAAGGATTGATAATTTTCAAGCAATTTATGATTTGTGTTTTGGGGTCGCACTGTACTTCCTTTCAACTTTCTTTCCTGACACAGATTCACCAATTGAAGCTCGAAAGTAAATTATTTTTTCATTTTGCATTTTTTTTGCCCAAAATTATGTTCTCTTTTTAAGTGAAGTTTCTCGACGAAGTTGCAACAGTGAAAATATTGAAACAAAATGAAACTCTTATTTGTTTGTTTTAAAATTTGCATTAGATTTTCTAGTTTTTTGAATTTTATCTGTACTTCTAATTCAAATTTTTTAATGAAATTTGGAATTCAGCCTAGAATGACCTGTTGCTTCAATTTGGTCTTATAGATAGTAGTTCATAGTGTTTGACTTATGGACGAAGCTTGACTTGTAGAAGCTTCCATTTTTACCATTATAAATGTATTGTAGAAGCCATAACAGCATTTCTTCTTTTTCACAGTAAAAAAAAATC
Organism: Hylyphantes graminicola; assembly: GCA_023701765.1. Taxonomy (NCBI): domain Eukaryota; kingdom Metazoa; phylum Arthropoda; class Arachnida; order Araneae; family Linyphiidae; genus Hylyphantes; species Hylyphantes graminicola. The sequence continues at coordinate 67,974,416 of CM043121.1, forward strand.
ATCAAGAGGAATGGCATTCGCTAAACGCAGTGGCCAACGATCTCTGTTTGGCCTTGGTGTGCAGGTTGCGTTTCCAATGGGTGGATCAAACTTCAAAAATTAAGATTAATTTCCAGGTTTGGCGGGGTATTTACCCCCCACTCTGTAAATACCATGGTAATTCCTGAGTAAACATGTTTTCTCCGCCTAGGAAAAAACTTAGTTTTATATTTATTAATAAACGTTATTTATTGGGATTAATTGAAATTTTAAAAATATTGTATTTTAGTAAATATTTATCATGGACTTAATCATTTTTAAAATGGACTTTCTTCCATAATTATTTTACATCTATGATAATATAATAATCATGTATCTTAAAGTAAATATGAGTAAATATTCATTAAAATGTATAAATATGAAGATTAATAATTTATTGAGTTATATCTTCTGACTGTAGAAACAAAATCAAAAGACTTCTAGGCCAACTATAGCAGGCAGATATAGTGGGGATGAGGGGAACAAAAAAAAAACAAACATTAAGCTTATCAAGGGATCATTTACCCAAACGGTGGTGCAATTGCAATCACAGCAAGTATACTAGGCTTAGGATTTTACCAAAACAAAACAAAAAAACTTATGTTTACTTTCATAAAACTTTTTAATTTATTCAAATAAAAATATTTAATTTTTTTTTTAATGAATATGAGGAAGTCATATTTTTATTCTACAGTTGCTTCAAAGTGCTTCAATGCAAAATATAAAATGAGTAATTTTACCTTCCACACTATGTTTATAATGTAAAAAGTGGAAGGTTTATAATCGTGCAGTCCGTCCGTCTGTCTGTCACCCACTTTCACAGAACGTACCAAAAATCTCACAAACAAGTGGGACACGTCATTTTGAAGCAAAAAATCAGTTTAGGCTGTATTCCAAATTTCATTTAAAAAATTTAATTAGAAGTTTATTTAAAATTTAAATAACTAAAAATTTAATCTACATTGAAATAAAATGCAAATTCCATTTTTATTCAATATTTTCACTGTTGCCATGACATCAAACGTTGAGAAACTTTATCTATAATAATAAAAATGAAGTTTTGTGTGTATGTCTCTCAGAAACTCACAAACTAGACATTTGTTTGACTCGTAACTTGGCACAAATGCGTAGTTCATACTTAAGTTACAGAATAAGAACTTCCAGAGCTCAAAATATTCTATTTTTGGAGAAAATTAGAATTTTCTGGAAAAACTACACCACTTTGGCTCAAATCCAATCATTTTTTTTTACTTTCCTGATGCCATCTGCTGAAAAATAAATAAAACTTTCAACGAAAATAAATAAAATTGAAAATGTTTATTTTTGTGTTGCCATTACTTTCAGAAACTAAATTCATTATTTGAAAATAATTTATATGTTTCAAGTGACGTATTTCCGACCAGTCTTCATTCCAGGATTTATTGTGGGTTTAGTCGATTTCTTCATTGATGGTTCTGTTGATTGCAAATATGCATATTTAAGCAGTAAATGTATAGTTAGGCTATAACTGAAATGTGGTAGCTAATAAACTCCATGGCACTTTAGCTGCATATGTGGGTTTTATGTCTTTATTTTTTTGCCAAATATGCTGCCAAACGTAGCGTGAATGACGGTTGCCGCAAAAGATAAACAAAGCAAGTAGCCGGGTTCTTTTCGCCTGTTTAGGCGATTTCTCGCTATTATCCCTAAAGAGGCTATTAAGGAAAGCCTTCTACGAAATCAATCGGTTCTTCTCGTGTACTCTTCATTTATGAGTGCATTTTACAGCGTACTTTTGATTTTGGAATTTTAAAGCAATGAAACGGGATTTTATACTTGATAACACGCAGGAAGAATAACTTAAGTTTATTATCTTATAACAGGTTATATGGTACATATACTTGGATACATTTGATACTTTTTTAATCCGTGCGAAGTACGGGTATAAATTTGCTAGTTTAAAATAAAAATAAAATTCTTGAAAAAAATATTTATTTTTGTGTAGGATTGTTGTAATAGCACGATAAAGTTTTTTTGAAGGTTCATTACAGATGAATGAAGAAAAATGCATAAAAAAATTCTAAATTTGCATAAAAAAATATGCAAAGTTTTGCTTTTATTTTTAATTCAGCCTTTACTAATTTATTTTTCTAAATGTAAACTTGAGGCTTCAAGAAGGTATTTATTTAAAACATACATCATTATTCTTCGAACTTAAAAAAAATAGCAAACGATAAAAATTAATTGTCAAATCTTCAAAAGGAGATTAAAAGAGGGTTATTAATTTTGGCTTTTAAAAGTTTGAATTAGAACTAGCTATAGGCCCTGTTTGGCGAATTTCTTTCTGAGGTGCTGTTGGTGTGTTTCCTGTTGAGCGTAAATATTGTGTGGAAGCAGTGTTAGTGACAGATTCTGTAACAAACCAACTTGTTTATTGTAACAAAAAAATTTTATTGTGACAAATCTGCATTTAAAAAACCTGATAAAATTAAATTTTCTCAGAAATCTTTCCAAATATATTTGTGTTGTTGCTTAGCAAATTAAAATTTATTTAATGCAAATGAAGGAATTTAGTAGTTTTTTTTACCTTTTTTATCGGAAAATTAATGTTTTTCCAGGCATATTAGTCCTACATCTAGCAGCTTGAGTCATAAACATGAAAAAGGTAAGGCTTGTTCTCACTGTTTTGAGTTCAAAAAGAAAAAAAGTATGCTATTTTATAAAGTGTTTACTTTCTAGGATATTCATTGCTTAGGTATGAAAATATTTATGTGTGGTTTATGCTTTTACTGGAGTGCCGTCATCAACATATTACGAGATCTTTAACTCCAATGCCATTCTTAAAGTAGATGCAATTTTTGCATACTTACTATATTTCTGGCAATAAGCATGATTTTGAAAATTGGTCTTACAGTTAACACTCTTGGGTTTTTATATACTTACTGATACCAGTATTTTTTTTTAAAAAGTTGAGCAGCTTTCCCAACTTTTTTGCTTGCAAATCAATTTTGTTTACTAATAATCACTAATATGTCCTCAAGCACTGTTATCAAGTATATTAACATTCAAGATTTGAATTGTTAAGATCTCCTCCCCATCTTTATATAGTTATAAAACGGAAAACTAACCTAATTTTTTTTATTTTTACCTTCCTTAAAATAAAAATTTAAGAAAATTTGTAAATAGCTGCACACCAAAAACAGATGCCTAATGAGTATTTCCTACCTATTCCTTAAATGAGCCTTAGACAATCATTGATAATCTATTAAACTTTCGTTAAAACATGGTTTTAAAATGTATTTCATGGTATTGTGATGGTTTTATTTTTAAATTGTTGGTAAAAGCTTTGTTCGTAAATACCCATCAAACCTTGAGTTTGAAAAATGTGTTTATTTTTGTCTTTTATTTTTTAAAGTAATTGCCTAACTAGATATTAGATGTTACTCGAAATATTTTTTATTGAGTATTATTTTATATATTTATTGAGTTTATTTTCATAGAAACACAACCACGAATGAGCAATGCAATAAATGTAGTTCTTTAATTGCAGGGCACTCAAGGTCTTCATTTGACAACTCACCTCAGTAAGCATATTTATTTGGTAATTTTATAATTCTTGGTATATTAGGTTAGTTGGGTATTGTTCCAAAGCTTTTTTTAAAAAATTGTCTTTCCTCTTGCCCTGACCAGTTGGGAATGCATGGCAGAAAACAGTAGAACTCGGTGAGGATTTTACAATTACGGAAAAAATACCATATATTGAAACTAGAAGACATATGAAATCTCAAATTTTTAATTTGAAATACTTCAAATTAAAAAAAAATGTTAAATTTAATACTTATTTAAAAAGCATAGGAAAGCCATTTGTAATTGGATTAAATCAACATTGCCAGTCACTACAAACACACAAAAATCATTATTTATATTCAATACACATTTGAAAGAAATTTATTTTTGATATCAATTTAGTATTATGTCATATTGTGTCATGGTAAGATTTTATTGTTTCTTATTATTTGTTAATAAAGAGTTGCAAGGCGTTCTCTTTTTATTACTAACTAGCAGTGTGGTCCAGCCGCCTTGGTAGGTACCCGTTAACTTAACACTTTAAAGACGGGCGTCGACTGACCCATAGGCTTAGAATCTTCTAGACCAGCAACTTAATCTAATTCCTAGCTCTTCTAACGTGTCGAAATTAACTAAAACACTATTAAAGATTGATTTGTTGATTGGCATAATCGTACTTTCCAATTGAAGGGCACTGTTTCTTCGGAATGTACAGCTGTGGAAAAAAAATTACCCACTAGTGATTATTTCAACCGTTAGTCATCCTTTTACATCGGACCTTTTTGACTATGTGAACAAATAACATTCTCAGTTAATTGCATTAAACAAAATTTGCATAAGGGGCCGTCTTAATATTAAAAATGTTACGAACTTTAAAATTTTCAATAGCAACACCCAATTTCAATTGCTTAGAAATGTGAAAAACCTTCGAAAACCCCTAAATCTAAGTTTTTGTTACATTTAGATGAATATTTGACGAGTTATTCCATCGAATCATTTGTGGACCTTTGGGGGACCCTGTCTAAAATGACAAGCGTAGTCAGTCTGTAGGTTTATTAATGGGGTAAAAAGAAGCACAAGGTCAAATATCTTGAGGATAAGCCTACGAGGTATATAAAAGTCAATGAGTAGCTGTACATATTCAAAAATAAAGTCGAAAATAAGTTGTCGTCAAAAATAGATCCCTATCGTCATTTGATAAGGGTTCTAAATTACGAGGCGTAATTGGCTCTGTTAAAGCTCCTAAAGGTGGCTGCAAATAGGGAGCCAGAAACCTTAGTTCATTAGTTTCCTTAGACACAACGGGCGCGCTAGTTTCTATGTCAATTTCAATGTAGAAATTCTCTAATGAGAGTTTCAAACTTAGAGTGGTCTTAGTCTATGAGTCAGTCGACGCCCGTCTTTAAAGTGTTAAGCCAAAAACAGGGGTTGTCATCCTCAAAGAGATTCGAACGTTAAGTAGTAAAGTTTCCAGACATACAATGTTTTCAGTCCTGCAATTTGGAGCCAAGATATGAAGGATTTAATATTTACCCATTCTAAAACATCCAACATGCAGCTGATCATATGAGAAACATGGGTGTGTTAGACGATTCAACTATGATATAATGGCCGGTCTGTTCATTGGCGATATTTGGAGAGCTTGAACATTTTAAGTTGGGTTGCTATACCTATCGAGATGTATGAAATATGAAATGGAGTGTTCACCATAATTAGGCATTTTAATGGTTTGGCAAAATAACGCAGAACGTTACATCAAAAACGGCCATTATATCATAGCTGTTCCCATTATTCAAGATAGCAGACTAAATTTGAGATGACCCTGAACTTTAAAAGTTGGCATTTGTTGAGGGCTCCTTTACTACGAAGTCATTTGAAAGCACGAACGGCATCTATTGTTTCCCCTCGATTGAGCATTTGACATTCTGTCTAGAGGGCGGCTTGGTAAAATCTTACTTTTGGTGTACAGTGACTTTCACATGATTGGACAACCAGCGGCGTATTCCTTCCTCATCTGTTGATGTTTCTTGTTGTCTTCTGATTTTAGAAATCTTCAATTTTCTTATTTTCGTTTGGGAACATTATTTCCCTTTAAGCATGCCTACTTATTAAAATACTCAAAATGAAAACAATGTCCAATTCATGTTAGCGCATGCACACTACAAAAGCAACCAATAACAAATACAAACTTTTGAAGTCGGTATTATTTGAAGAATTAAACGAATAAAAATAGAGATAAGTAAAAACAAAATAAAATTTAGAAGGAAGACGTTCAATTTATTTAGTAATTATATAACGGTTCGTCTTACTGGATTTTCACGTTTATCGACGGATAAAGTCAAGCCCTTGTTTTGGCCTAGCCCATGTGTTTTCAAGAATTGTTATGATCACTCACTGTTACATGAGTGACTTAGCCTTGAAATTAATTTTATTAATTAAAGTCATAATCAAATATGAAAAAACAAGCCTCAGGTGCACACGTAAGTATTAAAATAAATCTATATTAAAAATCTCAAATTTTTTTGGGCAGTATAAATAGATCTTAAAAAAACCTAATTTAATGCTGTTTAATACATAAGTCATATTTTTTAAAACTTGTTTTTTTTTTTACTTTCTCTTTTTGGGTCTAGCCTTCAATTTTTGAATATTTGGCTTTTTTTACAGAGTAGATGTTCTTGTCAGGATTCTTGCTTAGTTAAAAGTATTACAGTAGCCTTACCTGTGCTTTGTGAACCGAATGCTAACTTTGTTGACGTAAAACATTTTCTTTTAATCCTTCTCTAAGAAATTCATTTTTGATGTTGAAAACTACTTACTGTAGTTGTATTTTCTATACATTTATGAATACGAGATGGATGCTTTATATGCAAACAAACAAATTTGAAGTAAAAACATCTAAAAGTATTTGATGCATGTAAAAAATTTCAATTGTATTTCATTCTGTGCAAATGTTTCTATTTTTTTTTTCCTTTAAGGTGTACCAATGATTTTTATATATTCTTTCTTTGGCTTTCATTACTTTTAGGTCCAATCTTGAGTCTGTACTTTCAAAGTTTATTGAAGTGAGTTGAATTATTTTGTAATGAATTATATTTTTATTGCAATATGTTGCTGGGATAACAATTTATAAATTGAAATAAAATAACTGCCACAAAACATAGTAAAATTTTCATTGCTTAAATTTTAAACATGATGAAATTTTTAGCACTATTGTTTAGATTTAAATAAAAATTAGTTCAATTAGTTTCATTTCAAGTTACAAATAAGATCAAAACATTTGCAAGTTTGAAAATTTTATAATTTTAAACAAATTTATCAAAACAAAACTTCCATGAATTCTGATTTTATAGTATTAATATCTAAAATTAATAATTCATTACCAATAGTACTAAGGTTAATGTACAGTTCTATTAAAAAATTTCCTAAAACACCTAAGGTAAGCTTGTCAGTAAACAATACTGGTTTCAATACTGGTTGTTTTTGGCTTAGGAGTGTTTTTATATTGTCTCATTATTACCAAGTTTTTTTTATCAGTTGACTTGATGTTCTAAAATACTACCGTCGATACCTTATACATTAGTTTACATACATTATTTATTGTATAAAGTTTATGTTGGTATTTGAAAAAGCTGCTTTTAATTGCCTTCTTAAATTTTGTAAAGATTTTTATTTATTTTTATTAAGTTTTTTTTAAACATTCTTCTTTGTTTAGTTATTGAACCACAAATAACACAAATTTTCGACTCATTCAGAGTCTCAACTGGTGTCTTACAAGGTGAAATTTTGAGTCCATTGTATTTATCCTCTTTTTAAACAACCTAATAGTCCAGTTAAACGAATCGTGTATCCCAAGCGTGTATATTGCACCTGATATCTATTTGCATCTCCTTCTTTATGCTGATGATGCAGTTATTCTTGCAGATAGCCCAATAAATCTTCAACTAAAGCTTAACACGTTAGAAAGATTCTGCAAAAAATTCTGTTTAGATGTTAATATCAATAAAACCAAAGTGGTTGTTTTCCGAAAGGGCGGTAAGTTATCTGCGAGTGAGAAGTTCCATTACAATAAAAGAGTTAGAAATTGTCCCCAGCTATATTTATCTTTCCATACCGTTTTCTTCATCGGGTTGTTTTAATATTGCTAACGATCACTTTATCTGTAAAACCATCAGTGCAATTAATAATTCTTGGTCTGTTCTTGCTGGTGCAAAAATTAACACAATTAATTCTAGTCCAGGCAACGAAGAGTTCTAGAGGGAAAGTTTTGGAACACAATTTTTGACTTCATAACTTTGTTTAGACTAGTTAGGAGGTAAACATATCAAAAGTCCCCGCCCCTAGCCCCTGTGCTGAAGGGGGGAGGGGGGGTTGAATGTCCCATTTTTCGGTTTTTCGCTTATATCTCGAAAACTATGAGTTCTAGCTATATAATTGTAATAAACAAAATGAAAGCTGATTAAATTTGCTACAAGCTGCACCCCTCTAGTGTTTTAATATCTTGTATAGTTTTCGAGATATCCGCTCTTGAAAGTCAGTAATTTTGGAGAAAACACTTCTCCCCCCACATTTTCCCTCTTTTTTGACCGGATAACTCTTCAATAATGCATCGAAACACTAAATTCTGGCCCTAGATTGGTAGAGAATTTAATTCTTTTCAATAATATATCTTATTTTACTATTTTATCTATTTTCCTTCTTATTTTAAAGCGGTTTCAGTGTTGAGTGAAGATTGTACTGAAAGTCCCATAGAGCTAATGCATAAGTTTTGAAATCGCAACTTTTGGAAAACAATTTATTTGCCATGTTATTCCATTTTCACAAAGTATTAGAATCATCATAACATCAATTTAACACAAAATTGAAAAGAAAATAACATCCGGTTATTTAATTATTAATTAATAAAGTTTTAAAATAGTGGCGCCATCTACTGTATATGTTTGAAATTTTAAAACTTCAAAAATATATAATTAAATAACTAGATAATATTTTTGTTTCAAATTTGTTTCATTTCGATGTTATGTTGATTCCCGTACCTGGATAAAAAGGGCTAACATGGCAAAGCAATACATCTGTGGAAGTTGTTATTCCAAAAGTAATGCATTAGCCCTTTCGGACTGACAACCCCTCTTATGTACACTTATTCTATACTGAACGTCTAAATAACACTGATACTCATTTTGTAGGCACGTTGTTACTTTAATATTTTATCTATTTTATTTCATTCCTCGAACTCCAGTGGGAAAACGGTCAGATGATCCCCCTGTTCTTCTTTATCTTCGGAGTCAACTTGAGAGACCCTTTTGAGGCTAGTCCCCTGGGAATTTTTGCATTCTGAGGAACATTTGAGACTTGATTTTTTTACAGCTACCCCAGTTTGAGCTGGCACAGACTTTCATGTTTCTGCAGAAAATTATTTTCATAATATTGTCAGGTGCTGCTGCTAACTCACTGTGCACTTTGACCATCAGGCAGTTTTTCTCAATCTTCCAATCATACACAAGAGGAGGCAGGTCATTTCCCAGCCACAGCTCATCTTGGTGTAATATTCAGAGGAAATACTGTTTTACTGCTTCCTCGGTGGGAAGAAGACGATATATCAGGCTTGATGGCGGCTCCGGATTTCAAGAGTGAATTATACCGGTGGCATTGGGGAAGGCCTCTTTCGTTGGAGCCCCATAACACCTCAAGATGCAGGTATTGCCTGCCTTTTGTACCTGATATGTGGTTAAGGAAGGGTATGAAAAGACCGCTGCTGCTTTATGGACTTCTGACGACTTCGTTCACAACTTCACAAATGCGATCCCGCTTTTTCGAAATGTGAAAGATGTAGTGTCGCATCCAGCTATTGTGTTTGCAAAAATAGCACGTCCTAAACCTAGTTGCTGTAACTCTTGGGATGAGAATAAAAAATCCTTTGTCTTCCCACGTCCAGGCTTTATGAAACCGATGTCCTTATGCACATCAGCTGTAGCCATCAAGAGGACTGTAAGGTCGACACAAAATATTAAAGTATAACAACGTGCCAGCAAAATAAGTATCTGTGTTATTTCCGACATTATCACAGCCGTATGCCGTATCCACTATCAGAACGTCCACATCCCTTTCTGCTCGAAGGGTCCTACATTCAATTGTCCTCAGGCTACACCTTAAGTATGTTGATGAGACCATTTTATTTAAATTGTTCGACAGAAAATCATCTTGTTTGACGTTTATCTTGGTGTCTTCAGTGAAAAGGATATCAACCGACTGCGACTTCTTGAGTCGATAGCTCTTCTGCTGGTCCCAGTGCACAGTGAGTTAGCAGCAGCACCTGACGAAGTTCTGAAAATTATATTCGGATGATGTAAGAAAGACTGTGCCAGCTCAAGTGTAGCAGCAAAAATAGCAAGCCTCAAAGGTCCTAGAGCATGCCAAACTTACCATTGGAACAGCATCAATGGGGTCCCTCAAATTGACTCCGAAGATGAAGAACATGAATAGCATCTGACAGTTTTCCCACTGGTGTTTGACGAATGAAATAAAATACTAAATAGATAAAATATTAAAGTAACAACGTACCTACAAAATGAGTATCAGTGTTATTTAGACGTTCAGAATAGAATAAGTGTACATAAGAGGGGTTGTCAGTCCGATAGAGCTAATGCATTAGTTTTGGAATAACAACTTCCACAGATGTATTGCTTTGCCATGTTAGCCCTTTTTGTCCAGGTACGGGAATCAACATTACATCGAAATGAAACAAATTTGAAACAAAAATATTATCTAGTTATTTAATTATATATTTTTGAAGTTTTAAAATTTCAAACATATACAGCAGATGGCGCCACTATTTTAAAACTTTATTAATTAATAATTAAATAACCGGATGTTATTTTCTTTTCAATTTTGTGTTAAATTGATGTTATGATGATTCTAATACTTTGTGAAAATGGAATAACATGGCAAATAAATTGTTTTCCAAAAGTTGCGATTTCAAAACTTATGCATTAGCTCTATGGGACTTTTAGTACAATCTTCACTCAACACTGAAACCGCTTTAAAATTTGAAGGAAAATAGATAAAATAGTAAAATAAGATATATTATTGAAAAGAATTAAATTCTCTACCAATCTAGGGCCAAAATTTAGTGTTTCGATGCATTATTGAAGAGTTATCCGGTCAAAAAAGAGGGAAAATGTGGGGGGAGAAGTGTTTTCTCCAAAATTACTGACTTTCAAGAGCGGATATCTCGAAAACTATACAAGATATTAAAACACTTGAGGGGTGCAGCTTGTAGCAAATTTAATCAGCTTTCATTTTGTTTATTACAATTATATAGCTAGAACTCATAGTTTTCGAGATATAAGCGAAAAACCGAAAAATGGGACATTCAACCCCCCCTCCCCCCTTCAGCACAGGGGCTAGGGGCGGGGACTTTTGATATGTTTACCTCCTAACTAGTCTAAACAAAGTTATGAAGTCAAAAATTGTGTTCCAAAACTTTCCCTCTAGACCCTTTTTTCAGCCTTCGTTGCCTGGACTATTCTTGTTTTAAGTTATTTGACTCCTTAATATTGTCTGTTTTGACTTACGGTGCTCCAATATGGGCTATTAATAATTACTGTGAATTAGAAAAATGTTTTTGTATTTTTGTTAAAAGATTGCTTACTGTTTCAAGGTATACCCCTGGATACATATTGAGACTTGAATTGGGTCATTCAAGAATTTCTTTAGTTTTTATCCGTTTGATTTTAAAATATTGAATACATTTACTGAAGATGTCTGATGAAAGATTTGCTAAAGCTTGTTATTTAAGACTTTATCATTGCTCTCTTTATAGTTCTTCTACTAGCAAATTTAACTTGGCTATCTCTATTAGGAATATTTTACAAAGTGCTTGTTTTTATTTTGTTTGGATATCCCAAGATTACGAAGTAGAAGAACAATATCTACCATTTATTATCCAAACATACAATGATCAATATATTCAAGACGACCTTGCTTGTGTAGCTAATAGTAACAATCACTCTTTTTACAAATTCATCAAAAACTCACATTTAATTGAAGATAATCTAGCCTCAAATGTTGATATATCTGTAAAACGATTTCTAATGCAGTTGCGTTGTAATCAAACGTACTTATACTTTAAAGGATCAATTTACAAAATATTTCCTGACACGATATGTAAAATATGTAATACATCCGAAAATGAAACCTGGAAACACATAATTTTAACTTGTCCTATTTATGAATCCTTCAGAAGAAAATACTTTATTAATTCTAACAACCTTCCAGTATTTTTAAAATTTCATAACAAAAACTATTATAATATTTATAACTACTTAATATCAGTTTTAAAATTTAGACAATATATATTAAGATTCTATGATATTGACAGTTAGTTTGCTTCCTTGTGTCTCTTTTTATGTATTTAAGTGTTTGTTTGTATTTCATTTGTTTGTTTTTTATAAGTATCCTTGCGATATATTTATGTTAATATTATGTAAAATTTTTATTGTAACCATTGCCAACCATTGTAAACGGGTTAAGGCCCATTGCAATAAATTTATTATCTATCTATCTCAATAACACAAATTTTATTGTAATGCTGATTGAGTTTTACTAAAAATTTGATTTTAAAAGATATAGCTCTTAAAAAATGCACTAAGTACCTACTCAGATGTCGGCTCTTCACTTGAATGTGGTTAAAATTTATGATGTTTTTGGCCAACAGCTTTTGTGCAGCTTAGTGCGGCGATAATTTCAACCTAAATTTTGGGTATTATAACTTCATCGATGCCCATTGAATTTAAATGGTTTTGTTATACTTCTTTTTCAATTTCATACCAAGCAGCCAATATAGCAATTTTAACTCTTTTATGGTGAAACAATGCTGCCCATATGTGTACATTTACAAGTTATTTTCTCAATAAGATCTTAATCAGCACTGAATACCCAAAAGCCCATTACCTTTAAGTTTTGTCACGAATTTGTGGACTTGGAGACCTGAAATTTTCTTGTTGAAACTTGCAATCTTTTCCACTTAAGTTTCAAATAACGGAAACAAATAGCTCTACAATATTTTTACCACAATACAGAGTTTACCAGTGGGAAATATTATTTCACTGTAAAAAATTAAAATTGTTATATTGGATACTTGGTATAAAATTGTACTAGGAGTGTTAAAAATCTAGTGAATTCAGTAGTAGCTGTAGTGTGACGATAATTCATCCTTTTGTGGATCATATTATGTGGATAATTTGTTTTTCAGAATTATCTACACTTATTTTCAAACCTTAGTCAATATAATGCTATGATTGGTTTAAGAATTTATTTCTAAATTTAGTTCTGAATCTAAAATTAGAAATATACTGTCATACAATTTCTTCAGTTGTATATACATGTAATTTGAGTTTGAAAACCATAATTTGTCTGCAAAAGCCAATGTCTTGTTTCAAAACAAGTCGGTGCTCTGATTTAACCCTCTGATGTACGAATTTTTATTTTCATCCCCAAGAAATATATATGTATCTTTAATACTCACACATTATGAGAAAAATATTAAAAAATTTTTAACTGCATTAGAATTGAAATAATTTCAATTTTTTAAAATTTTTCCATCTGACAAAAACCAACTGCAAAATTCCAATTTTGATAATAATGACTAGAAAACTACTAAAAATATTTCAAAATAACCCTTTTTAACTATCATTAATTTTTCAAAACAATTTATTAGTATTTAGTACTAATATTATTATTCTTTGAATACTGCCAAAAACGTAATTTCACAAAAGTTAATAACCTCACTCTTTAATTTTGAATACGCCTTTACTACTGTCATCTATGAGGATTATTAGTAACTAAAACTTTAAAATGAAATGTAATAGATGAAAAAACACAGATTTGTCTAGGAGGAGCTCTAATTCAATAGAATAAAGAGGATTATGTTACTTGTTACCAAACGGTAACACTATGCATTAGAGGGTTAAATCATTAGTTAGAAAAACAATATTTTGATTTACACCAGATTCATATTATACGTACAGCATTATTTTATATGTATAACAGTTATATTTTTATTATATATTATTTAACCTTAATTTTTTTTACAGAAATTCAATGATTCAAAAGCTTCTGTAACACAGAGGATGAGTGTGATTTCTCCTCCCAGAAATGGAAAACTTGGTAAAAAAAATGGACAGCATCTCGTAATTAGCCTGTTTTTTTTTTTTTAATTTAAAAGAATTAAAATCCTTTCCAGCATTAGTTCTGCCCTTTGGATCTTAAGGAATTTTTTTTTTGTTACAATGGTATGATCTCGGAGACTCAATTATATACTTTTGGTCCATCTGTCTGTGCTTCCAGACAGATATCTATATACTATCTATCAGTGAATACACATTGAAATTTAATTTCAAGTCATTTTAATCATTGTTGCCACAACAACAATGGCTTGAAAATGTATTTATTTAAAAATAATATTTGAAGCACTATTTAGTTCGGTTATAAAATCAGTTTAGCTATATTTTTTTTCTAATGTGTATACATTTTAGAAACGGTTGTAGATGACAGTTATTGTTACAACCTTACTTGTTTTCTGCTAAGTATTTAAAAAGTAGTCTATTTTAGCTCTTTTAGAACTTCTTGTTTTTCCATTTTTGTCATTTCAAATTAAGGTCATTTGAATTTGAAAGTTTTTTTTATACATTATTTTATTTGGTTGCGTTTTTCCCCCCATAGGTGTCATTGCAGAGACTCCATCTCCTAGTGCCACATTAACAAAACTAAAGTAAGAGTCAACTTCATTATAATTTTGTGTTGCATAAGTAACTCTTATCTATCATAAATTATCCTGCTAGTTTAAAGGTGAAAAAGCCATTAAGTGCTTTTTCCCTCTGATTGAATAAATATACCTTTTAGTTACACTGGGGGCTTACCAGGGTTGTTATGTTTATATATAAAACATTTTGTTAAAAACAATTGTTTTAAACACGTTTAAAACATAGTAATAAAAAATATGTTAAAATTTTTTTTATTTTTTTCTGCAAGGAGAAGGAAAATTTAATTGATGGGAAATTACTTTGTGCAAAAAAAGAAGTCTAATAAAATTGCCTTATTGTAGTTAAATGGTTAAGTAAAATGAAATGGGGAAAATGCATCCAATATGTTCCTGTTTTTAATATGATTGAAATAAAAATAGCTTAAAACAATAACATATTGTACTTAGCCATTCATAATAACCATTTCATTTTAGTTCTAAATCTGAACTATTTATTATAGCCCCTATTTGTGAGATTATTATGCTAATTATCAATGTGGTACATAATTTTAGTTAATTAAAATACCAAACATAAACTATTACATTATTAGTTTATAAATTCTTCTGTTAACTAATCTGATTTAATCAAAGGAAGACACCGAATCGCCAGATAATTGAAGAATTTCTTGTATTCTATGATTCTTCGACAAGGAAAGATGTAAGGCATATGCCTAAAATTATTGAGGATAGAAGTAAATATAAAAGACTAATACGTAAAAAGAATCATGTTTTTTATAAACCCATACAACTTGTTCACAGACCAAAATTTAATTGTTTAAAAAAAAACGTTTGAAACAAAAAAAACATGTTTGAAACAAAAAAAACATGTTTTTTTTTAATGTTTTTTCCAACCATGGGGCTTACTTTGATGCCACTTCTGGACTTCCAAAAGTTAACTACCTATAAGTGTGGTTTTTTCATCTCGGAAATTTTGGTACCCTTTTGAGCCATCCTTTTAGTTTCACTGGGTATATGGGGGTTCTTAGTCGAAATAACCTCACACTATAGCTGCATGAAAAACTATTTGCAACAGGCCTAGAATCCACTGTGGACAAGTGACTATGTCGACACCTTAAAGGGCATTATATCATTCTTATGGTGACATGGCAAACACTGTCAAGACTTTGGTTCACAGCACATTTAACACGTTGGATGCCACTGACTCTAGGGAGTCGTGGGGTTCCGATTCACCGATAACAGCACATTCTGATGAAATTCATAGTACCATTTCGCCAACCGTTCTTATAAGTTCAAGTTCGTTTGTAACTTTTGCAACGGATCCTTCTGTGCTTGGAATAATACTTGGTGATTTGAAAGAGGGCATTCTATTTAAAATTATGAGAAAACTAAATCCTTCGTCTCAAGTGTAGGGCAACCAGACATACTGCATTTCGTAAAGTGATTCAGTTTGTTCAACAATCTAGCTATAAAATATAGCAAATAGCCTGTTTTAATTTTTTGTATTTTTTTAAAACAAAAACTAACCAAAAAATATGAATTATGGAAAATTTAATCATGATTTTATTGTCTAAAAAGTAATCAGTGAAGCAAATCTGGCAATTGGCTTTCAATTCAATAATTAGTGACAGGTTATGAGTTATCCGGGTGGAAAAAGCCAGGAAAATTCCCTCGTATTTTTACGACTAGCCGTCGGTTGTCATGTAGCTTTAGTTAGCAACGTTAATTCAACCTAACCTTGCAATTTTACGACCTCGAACTAAGATTTGTACTTGTTCGAAAATGAAGAATATTTAGTTCATTTCGATTGTAACAAACAGGTTTAAAAAACAGGATGTTCTTCTACTTTATCAGCCTCTATCGATGATATAGTGGCAGCCAATGTGTTAAAGTGCAACAGTCCCATATACCCCCACCTATTTATTTCCCCTGCCAGATCTGTTTATTAGTGTCTTAGGAGAGAATTTCATGGGAGACTCTTTGCTAACTATACGCTCTGCATTTTTAGCCTACTTTTCTTTTTTTTTAATTCGAAGAATTAAAAAAAATGGAAAGTAGGTATTGACATGCTGTCGATGTCCGTCCGTCTGTCCGTACCCCCCTTCCAAAATCGGTTCTATCCATCCGATAATAAAAATTCTTTTTTTATAAGAAAGGTATAACCTCGGACACCCAACTTTCATACTTTTTGTCCGTCTGTCTGTACGATCGGACAGACATAAATCTACTATTTGTCGACGAATTTCCCATTGAATTAGCATTGAAATTCAATTTCGAGTCATTTAAATCGCTATTGCAAACTACAAATGCTACGGACAAGTGAGATACGACAAAAAATTCGGCGTATCGAAATGAAAATACATTGAAAATTTCAGTATAGAATTCTAAGTACTTCAATTATCTAAAAAACATCAAAATTTAATGCTCATTTAAAAAGCATATTAAGCCATTTTTATTAGAATTAAACCACCATTGCCATGGCAACATTCGCTCAAGAAACTTTAATTCTTTTATACAATAAATTAAAATAAATTTATTTTTGCGACATCGATCAATTTAGGATGACGTCAAATTTTTTTACTTACTGTAACGAACTATGTCACTTACTGTAACGAACCTAGTTTTTTTTCAAGATAAGAATTTTAGTAAGTATTTAAGTAACAGGAAAGTAGGCTATTTTAGTTCTTTTATAACTTCTTGTTAAAGTTTTAAAAATTGATTTTAAAAGTAAGAAAATTTCAACATCTTTGTCCTTTTATAGGGAGGGTCACCCTTATAGTTACAAAGAGGGCTTTCTCTGGTTATTATCTGTTTTTTCTAGAGTTTCAAATATCTGAAATTGTGGGATTATTTTTTAAATTGGCGCGATTTCTAGGTTATCTGCCCTTCAAGATCGTTTGGGACCTCCTTTACTGTGTATATTGTGCGTCTCAAAGGACAAAATACATTTTGAGTCAAAAAATTTCACTGAAAAGGTTTATTTGAAAATTTTTTTGGTGGTATGGTTAAGGCAAGTATATATAATTAAAAATAGCATGAATCACAAAGAAAACAACCAATAATAAATTGTAATTGAATTAATTGTAAAAAGTACCCAAAAAATATATCTCATAAATATAGACAAAATCGATTTAATGTCATTTAATGATCTAATTTCGCATTTTTTTTTGCTAGAATTTTATTTCTGTTTGATATTATGAATTAAAAAACACGTTTTACAGTTGAACTTCAACCATTTTGTACCATTCCTGGGTCAATTACATACCAGCAGCAAATATAGCCATTTTAGCTTTTTTAACAGGGAAATATTGCTGTTGAAGAAGGACTGTATGCCTAAAACAACAGTACCAAGAAGTTTTGAAACCAATTCACGCATTTTAAAACGTGCAATGACGCATTTCCAGGTAAAAAACTGCATTTTTTTAAATTTAAAAGACCCGAAATTTTAAAAAATTTGTCTGTTGTGCACTGTAAACACAATGAAGAGTTTTGTCCCTTCTTCAAAAAATCCAAGAGTCCAAATTGTAACCCAAATCCACCACTATACCATTCGATATTTTTCCTCAAATTTGCTACAGTTTGGAAATACCGTGTTTTTTTTCAAACCGGTGAAAAGAAACAGTTTAACCGATTAGAACTGGTTTTTGAGGACTTTAAACATGTTTTTTCATATCAGTTAAACTGATTCTTTTTCACAGGTTTGAAAAAAACCCGGTGTTTTCAAACTCGAGAAAAGCATATTTGAGGGGAAATATCGAATGTTATGGGGGTAGATTTGGGGTAAAGTTTGGATTTTTTGGGCTTGTTTGAAGGGGAAACAAACTCTGCATTGTGCTAAGGTGCACAGCAGACCAATTTTTTGTAATTTTGAATCTTTTAAATTAAAAAAATTACCGATTTTTAAAACGAAATATGTCATTACACGTTTTAAAATAAGCGAATTGGTTCCAAAACTTACCGGTAATGTTGTTTTAGGCATACAGTCGTCATTTACATCTTCTAATTGGGATATATATTACGCCAATCATCAGCAATATTTCCCCGTAATAAAGCTAAAACGGTTATATTAGCTGCTGGTATGTAATTGGACCAAGAATGGTACAAAATGGTTAAAATTCAACTGTAAAACGTGTTTTTTAATTTATAAAATCAAACTGAAATGTAATCTTAGCAAAAAAATGCGAAATTAGATCATTAAATGACTTTTAATCGATTTTGTCTACATTTATGAGACAGATTTTGTGGGTACTTTTTACAATTAATTCATTACAATTTATTATTGGTTATTTTCTTTGTGATTCATGCTATTTTTAACTATATGTACTTACCTTAACCTTACCAATTTTTTTTTAAATGAACATTTTTATTGAAATTTTGTGAGTCAAAATGTCTTTTGTCTAAACTTTTGAGACGCACTATATGCTGTCAGTTTAAGAGTCTCCAAATATTAGCTCAAGTCCTTCTCATATCACTGAGAGGCTCTTTGCCACTTATATTACGTTACTAACATTTCTTTTTAATTAAATGAAATTTGTTATTTATAGTTACAAAAATTTGTCTATTTTGTTTAGTATGTGTAGTTGTGTAGTAAGATTTGTCTACATATATTTTATGAAAAGAAAGTTAGCAGGTTTTTCTATTCCATCAAAGGGCTATTTTTATAGAAAAACTCGCTACTCTTTTTAAAATTCAAAAGAAAATTTCAAAAACAGTGATTTTTTTTGTAAGTTTCCCACCAACAAAGAAAAGAGAAATGTATTTGTATGGAAATTTTTTTGATTGTGCCATGGGTTTTTGCTTTTATGTTCCACTATTGATCTCCGAAGCCAAATATAAAATATATTCTAAGCTTTGGCCTCAAGCAGTGCCATCTCAAGCGTCAGCTTTTTTATTTGATCCCAGTCAAAATTTGTGACAACTTATAGTCTAGCACCTATATAACTCCAGTGCAACATGTCTACCAAAATGGCAAAATAAACTTAATTCACTTAAATTTTTAGCATATTAATTACTTTAAGTCTTAATATTGTCCAGTAATGTTAAAGACAAAAAAAACATTGGAATGTTGATAACTCAATAACGTGCATATAAGTTTAAATTTTACAAATATTTTAGTGTTTTTGCATTTTATTTTACTAGTTTTTTTTATTAAATATATAAACAAATTGTTTCTGTGAGATATATATATATATATGCAAGCATTAGTTAGGAGCTGACAGAAGACTTTATTTTCAAGCCCATATTTGACTTTTTTTTATCTAAATTGTTTTTAAATAATATTTGCATTTATTATTGTAGTTTAAATGCAAGTTATTCCAAGGAATCCTTAACCAAATCATTGAGTGGAAACTATGATACACTTTCAACTCCTGGCAGCAATTATTCGTGAGTAACTATATTTGTTTGATTCCATGTGTAGTTATTCTCCCAAATCAACTACATTCATTAGAATAGTATCGGGCAATCTTGTCGTGAGAAATTTCGTAAGTGAAAGCCAGCATCAATTGTAGGGTAGCTTTAGTGCTACGTGAATTCAACCATAATATGTAGTTTAATGTGTACAAGCTCATTCATTTAAATTTTAAACTAATTGCTACACATGAGTAATATGAGTTCTAACATGCAAAATGGAGTAATTGCCCATAATTTTGAATAATTTTCCTTGTGAATGAATTGTTGACCAAGACAATAAGTAAACAATGATTGTTAAGGATATCTAGACTCTCCTACAATAAAAATTAATGAAATTGCTATTTAGCCATAATATATTTTATTGTAATTATGTTTTTGTTTCCGTCCACTGTACTAATACTTTTCATTAATAAAATTATTTAAAAGTATGAGCATACAGTTGAAGGAAACAAACTCATTTTTGGCATCCTACTTGCTCTATACTGAAGTTTTGTTTGTTTGAGTGCAGAATATCCCGTTCCACCTTTGTTACTCCTGTCAGCAATACTCCTTCACCAATTGGTAAACTATTCTTTTTCCTCTAAAATTGTAACTTTCAGTGCAACAACTAATTCTTAATGCAGTTTTATACAGGCAACACACTTTTTATTTCTTGTGAAAGATGCTACTTTATTTGTAGTCAACATTCGTACAGTCCATTAGAACCAGCATTTTCAAAAGTCTCCCTCATCTCTATTTTCGCCTCAAAGATACTCCTAAAGTGGATAGCAGCCAAATATTATAGGTGCTGGAGTTTATCTCTGGTCAATATCTCAAAATGAATGTAATTCTCTTAAATAACTCTTCTTGATATGTCACAAGGTGCGTAACGAAAGTTCATTATAAAAATTTAGCACCTTTAAGCATTTTTTAAGTGCCCATCATGCCAAAATATAAGCACTTATGAAGCAAGAAATTCGCAATTGCTCAACTTATAATAAAAACTAGGGCTCAACAGTTAGCGCTTTTTGGCCAAAGTTGATCGAAAAAATTGCATATTTTAATCAATTACTCAGCGTATTGTTGGGTTGTGAGTTAATGTAGTTCTAGTTTTGATCATCATCAACCCAACCAACTCCAAATTGTATAGAGGTTGAAATAAAAAATTTAAAAAAAAAATGCCTAAAAAAAGTTTTGAACGTTCAAGCTGTTCTTCGTGATCACAGGGTCACGACTCAAGAATGCTAGATCAGAAGAAAATATTCTGGTAGTTCTGTTTCGGCCTGAACCGGAGCTACGAAAGTAACCAGACACTTCCCGATCAGGATAACTGTCAATCATTACGAGGCAATGCGAAGTATTCGGTGGTGGTTCCAGTTTTAGTCAGGTGAAGATGATTCTCTTCTAATGGGGGGATTGCACTGTCCGTTGGCCGATTTGGAGATATCTTAGTGCAATTCCCTCTTAATTCATACTCGTATTTTAATTAAAAATTTTATCTTTAATATAGATTAAATAATGGATTTTAATAGGATTCTAATATAAAAGCTTCAAAGAAGGATGTCGAGGTTTGGTTTTTCCCTTCTGATGGTTTCTTGTGGTACTTTCCTGGCAACTGGTTAGAATTTGTGCTTCTTTTGCGAGTGTACTCGTTTTGTGTGCAAGTTGGGTCACAATGTATGGTAGCATATTGTGGTGTCAAATAGATGTAAATTTTACTGCACTGAACCCAACGTGTTGCGAATATGGTCTTCTACTTCTTCCTGACATAATTATTAACTAATGTATACCATTATCAGTAATTAAATTTAACTTATTTAAAGAAAGATTTCTCAAATCAATTTCTTTGTATTGAAACAAAATCTCGTAATGTTATTACCTATCCAATTATATGTATATTTATTTCTGTTTAGATATAGTTTATAGGCCTTTATTTATGTAAAGACTCAATTACATCATATTTGACCCCATTAATTTTTACACTAAAAAATATCAGTTAGTATATACATCGAGTTGTTTCCAATTCTTTGTAAAGATGTATATTGTTGTACTTTCTCAGGTTCTTATTGTTCACCATCAGACCAGCACCTTAAGGTATATTAGTTTTTAATTATGTATTTTAACTTTCTATAAGAAAACTGCCCTTTTTTAGTTTCTTGTATTGTCAAACTGGAAAACCACACTGGCTTCTTAACATCTATAAAAATTATACAACAAAACTATTATGTATAATGTGTTAGCATTTTGAGCTTTTTAAAAGTGTACGTATTTCTAAAAAAATGTACTTGTTTCTTCACAAGTAACTTTTCCAGTTGCAGCATAGGACTTGCATGAATCGAGACATGACATAGTTCTCTTTTGAGAAAAAGTTTTCGGCCCAGAACTCGTTTCAGAAGTTGACCCGTATTTTGCATAAATGAGAAGTAATATTGGTAAAAGACATTGAATAAAGTAGTTTTTATTCTGAAGCATATTTGTCATGACAGTGTAAAATGCAAAGATATCTTGGCAAAATATGCATCGCTAGTCTGGGACACTAATCTGACTTGTGAAAACCTTTCCTGTAAAAAATAAACCGTTTTTTACGAGACTATTTTTTTAAGTATCAAAAAATCAGTCGGGACACGGATACTGTACCATTTTCCTAACATTGATACAAAAAATATAAGTTGAAAATGCTATATAACAGTATTTTTTGTTCTATTTATTAATTTTTTTCAGCTTAAAAGGGATTCCCGTAAGAAATTGGTTGTGTAAGTATATTATTGTATAATTATTTTCAATTGAGACATCTGGGTTGATTAAAATATACTTTTAAATAATCGATTAATTTCAAATAGAACATATTCCAATGTATGCAAAAAAGTTATTCTTATGTTGCGGTGAAGGTCCAGTTCAATATTTTCGCAGATGAATTTATCTGAGGATGCATGAAAGTGATAGAGACCTTCTTTAGCAGACAAAATGTTTATAAATTTCTTTAAAACAAGCCAATCAACTCATGATATTGAAATGATTTAAATTGTAAATCATTTTTGCCAGTTGTCTCTTTGACATCATGATATAGTCACAATGATAAATGGCCAACAAAATATTTCTTTACTGGAAAGTCAATTAAAATCCCTTTGACTGTCTCTGATTATAAAATATTTTGCTGCCATTTATGGTGTGAATTCTTCTTGCTTCTGTTGGCCAATTTTACTTATTGGTTTATTCTACAGAACAGAATTGGCTTATTGATTTAATTTTAGATGAGAATGTGATTTTCATGTTTTAAAATCATTTTTAATACATAACTCCACATTTCCTATTGTAATAATGTATTTTTTTTAAAACAAATTTAGGCATCCTTTTAGTCCTGACGATTAATCTTTTGAAAGAAGTTACTGTAAATCTCATAAACTGTAATTTTTTCCGAATTTGCATTAGTTTAATATGTTATTGTAATGTATATTTTTTGTTAGATTATTTACTGTGTTAAAAGCAATAAATGTCATTCAAATTAGTTGTCTTTATTTTTATGGCAATATATAATGAAAAAAAAAATGAATGTTTGTTTTTACACAAATATAAAATAAGCAAAACGAGAAATCTTAATTTTTGAAAAGTGACACTTGATGTTACACTTACAAGTTATAAAATGTATCTAAAACCTTGTAACGGGAGTCGGATAGTTCTATCTCGCCCATGTTAATTTTTCTAACTTTAAAAAAAAAATTATCAGGAACTATCATTATGAACTTTTTATATATTTTTTTTTTCCATATAGCTCTTCGATTTTAAGTGAGAATATTTCAAAGTATTAAAAAAAATACTTCTACAGTGATTATTTTTAAATTACACAAAAATGTTAGATTTAAAGTTAGGGTCAAGTGGGGCAAGTGTGATAGGGTTTCTGCATTTTTCATTAAGAAAATTCGTTCTCTGCTTCAAGTAAATTCCAAATCCTAAAATTGGTAGTGAATTATTATAAGAAACATACATATGTAGAAAAAAAATTGTATGTTTGAATTCCAATTTTAAGTGTACAAAATTTGCATTTCAAAATCCATTGCTGTTTATCACACTTACCCCACATAGGAAAACCCACATAAAAAGAAGACAGTTGCACTTAAATTCAAAAGCTCAAAACTTTCTTTAAACAAAAAATTAGGTCAATATTTCTTTTTAGTTTAATTATAAGTGGTCTAATGTTATTTTTTGCAAACTTTCAGATTTTTAGAATGATTTCCAAAGTTACAAAAGCTGTTTATCACACTTACCCCACTTGACCCTATATAAATTTTTTTTGCAGAGATATTTAAATCTCCTAAGTTTTAAATCAAAGAGCTATTTCTAACTAACAAAATGTATATAAAAAATTCAAAATGATATTTCATATAGTTAAAGAAAAAAATGTTCCTAAAGTTAGGAAAATCAACATGGGTGAGATAGAACCATCTGACCCAAATAAAAGTTTTTAGCTCTTACCCTAGTGTTAATAACTCTTTCCTTATTAATAAGTTTTAATATATGTGTCGACATTATAAAAAGTGAAATTACAAAATATTAAAACCTATTAAATTTTAGCCAAAAGCTATGCTATATAATGGCTTATGCATATGCTTATGAAATATCGATAACAAATAATTTTTTTAAAAAAATATCTAACTATTCTGACTAATTTATAAGAAAATTTCTCAAATCAATTGTCAAACTGGAAGATATGTTGGCTTCTTCTCATCTACACCAAGTATAATCTGATATAAAACTATTAAGGAGTATAACTATTACTACCTTTTGAGGGTGTGTATACTTAACTTGAAATACTTAGTTTTTCTACTGAAATTTTTTTGAAGTTGCAGAAGGTAGTCTACAGCAGTGGTTCCCAACCTGGGGGCGATCGTCCCCAAGTGGGCGATTTGGGTTATCAAGGGGGGCGATGAGTATTCAAAGGAGGAAAATTATAATAATATACTGTACCATTCTAATTTTTATTTGATCACCATGACAAGTTTAAAACTGACATGCTTGCAAGATTTGATCAAGTTAGAAATTCGTGATTCTATTGTAGATTCTCATTCTCGTTTAAGCTGCGGGTTGTGAATAAACTTGGTAACTCTTTGCAGACGGAGTTTGTAGATCTGAAATATGACTGTGAGGCAAAGATCATTTTCAAGCAGAGAGGTTATGTGTTAGCCTGCATGAAACTTATTTACACCTATCCACAAATGTGGTAAAAAGCCAAACTACTTTTCATCTCGTCCCCGTCAACATATTTAGATGAAAAAAGGATTTGGTTCTCTTATCATCCAGCTCCTACTTGGACATTTGCCTCAAAGACTTGCGCATAAACTTGATAAAATAATAAAAAAAGTTTTCAACATTCAATATTTTCTTTAATTTAATTCAATAATTATTCAATAATTTAATTCAATAATTATTCAATAATTTAATTGTAAGAATTTATTCAATAATTTAATTGTCAACTCTTAAATTTTGCAGAATCCAGTTCAAAGATCTTAGTTAATTATTTCACTTTTGTTCTTTAAAAAAATCTGTTGAACATTTTATTTTTTCTGTTTTACTTAAGAGTGCCCGGATAAAGCTGCTTTGGTTGTTTTTATGTATGGTAATTCGTGTTAAAAATGATAAAATTTCTTTATTAGTTACACTTTAACTTTATAATTGAACAAAACATGAAACTTAAAAGGGGGCGATATGTGTTAGTCAAATTAACAAAAGGGGCGATGGTCCAGAAAAGGTTGGGAACCACTGGTCTACAGGAACGATTCTTGTGAGAATTTTTATTTTTGAAACCAAATATAACTTTATTATTAATAAACTTTGAACTAATATTATTAACTTTGTTTCATTTTTAAAATCTTCTGAAAATTAAATTTTTGTAAAAATATAATTTTTAAATATATGTACAAATATTGTGGTGAATAGACAAAAGTTTCTTCAAATAATTATATATATCATGGCGTGTTTGGTAAATCAAAAGTCTAAGAATTTCTAAAGATTGGTAAGTGCACTGTTCCAAAAAAAATTATTTATATTAACAGACATTCTAAAATTGGGTTTAAAAAACAATGGATTTTTTCAAAGATCTATAACTGCTTAATGAAATTCAAATGAAATAACTGATTGCAAACCTACCAAGCCTTTAAGAGAGAGCACTCACAATAAATCCGGATACATTTGGAAGTTCAGTATATTTAATTAAAAACGTGTTTAGCTGTCTGCAGTTCAAAACAAATTGATTTTTTTTTTCAAAAGTAGGGTACATACTTCTTTCTAAAAATGTGTATATCTTTCATACAAATTGACATGCTTTTCCAAAGAAATTTTATTTTTAAGAATTAACTATGTAGATGTCACTTGATTAAAATGAAAAGAATTATATGTATAAAGATGTGCTTTTCTATATATTTTAAAACTTTTTTTTATAACAATGTGTAAAAAAGTTCACTTTTTTTTATATAATTCATTCATAAATTGTTGCGAAAATAACACTTTACATGCTTACGTCAGACGGTGCCGAAAGAATGGAGACTGATATCTAATCGTGAAACTCACTTATTTCTATTGGTTCATTACTTTTGCATTTTCTAATATCTCCATGGAAACTACAAGTATGTACTATAAAAATTCTATTTTGATTAAAAATTAAAAATTATTTTACAACTTTTCTTTTACCAATTTGTATTATCGAATATCGCTATGAAAATCACTCATCGGTAGAAATACTTTTTTGCATGTTATTATAGAAAATATTGTAAGCAAGCACGTTCCAAATAATATTTTATTAAGCTCTAGTCATCGTAGGTCTCGTGAAATAAAAGCCACTTTCTTAATAAAGTGTTATTTTTGGCACTAGTTTCTTAAATAGTTTCTTTATTAACCAACAAAAACTCATCTGAGGGTTTTTAAAAGCATCACAATGAAAAGGTGTTATTAAGACTCTAAATCTATTTTTCCTGTACTACTTCTCAGTTTTTTTTTTTAATTTATAATTTTACAAAAAGTAGCATTAAAATGATTTAATCTGTCGAGTTTTTAAAGAGCACTGATTTGAATGGTTGTAAAAGCATGAAAGAAAACTTCAAAACTGAGCATGCGTATATGATCAAAACAATTTTACTATTATTTTTTTAAATAAGACAATTGGATTTAACTGCTTAGTTGGACAAACAACAAAACAAGGTAATAAAATTATGTCAATTTTAATAAACCATTAAGGTTTTTTTTTAAATACAGATAAAACATTAATAAAAAAGGATAGCTCAGTCATCAATTTGCAAAACAAAGAGAAGGGATTCGTCATTGCAATAAAATCATTAGACTAGAACTTTAATTTAAAACAATTGAACACCAATTTAAAATGAAGTATAAAAAATTATATTTAAATGGTAAAACTTATACAATAAGAATTTCAATTAAAAATTTAGAAATATGTGACTCAGCAAGCCTGACATACAATTGGAAAAAAAATATATAAAATTGTATAGACACCTTGAAGTGGCGACTTGGAAAATATACAAATCAAGGTTAAAGAAACATTTGCATTTTAGGCAAGAAAACCAAATTTTACATTAAAATTACATTTCGTTGTCATGAGTTTTTCTTGCAACTAAAACATTTACTGTATTTCTTAAATTATTTATTTGAAAACAGAATGGGTTAGTTTTATAACCTAGATAAAAAGATACAAGTTATCACACAAAGGGTTTGTACCCAATAAATCGATAAGTTATCACAGATCGTTTTTTTTTCACTCAAGAATCTATATATGGATCCCTTGCATCCCCTGGTCAAAAAAGGAACTCCCTGCAGGAGGGTGCGCCACACCTGCAGCGCATGCGGTCCCCCTGCAGGTACTCGTCCCCCAGGCGCGCCTCCATCTGGTAGTCGAAGGTGAGCTCCTCCCCGCGCGGCACACGGCGGCGCGCAAAGAACGCCAGCCGGGGGAGGGTGGGGTCCTGCTGGTCCCCCCACACCGTGTACACCTGCAGGTTGGGGTCGCAGCCGTGGTTGATGAAGCGGGACGCGTTCCCCTTCTGGCCCGCGTCCACCGTGAAGGCGCCCCCGCTCAGGTCGAAGAGGTACGTGGCGCCCGTCACGTCGTACGCCTCGTCCCGCACCTCCGCGTCCAGGGGCGTGATCACCTCGCCCAGGTACTCCAGCACGAACTGGCCGCGCTCCAGGGGCGCCAGCGTGCGCAGGCCCCAGCCGCGCCCGTCCCGCGTGCGGAACACGGACAGCGGGCACGTCGGGCCGCGCTGCACCACGCGGTTGGGGCAGGCGCCGCCGCACGCGCAGCCCCGGTTGCACTCGTACACCTCGTGGCCGGGCGGGAGGAGGAGGCGTCCCCGCGCGTCGTACGCGAACCGCCCGCCGAAGTGCGAGGCGCAGCAGGACGCCCGCTCCGCGAAGCAGTCCTGGCAGGTGCACGACAGGACGGGGCGGGCGGCCAGGTCGACGTAGCTGCTCTCGTAGTCCCGGATGAAGCGGTAGGAGGTGGGTGCGACCTCCAGGTCGACGTCGTTCTCGACGCGCACGGGGACCGGGGACACGGCGCTGATCTCGCGCTCCCACTCGGCGTTGGCGGCCAGCACGGCCTTGCGGGCCTCTGCGAAGCGCATCAGCCGCAGCAGGGGCAGGCGCTTCCTGTGCAGGCGCCCGGCGGGGATGGGGAGGACGCGCAGGGCCTTCTCCCGCAGCTCCTCGAAGGTGAGCCCGAGCTCCCTCACCACTTCCTCGGTCCTGCCGTAGACAAGGGCGCACAGCTTGGTCAGGGTGAGGAGGTCGTGGGGCTCGCGTGTCACAATGTCATGCACGAAGAAAGATAGGATATGTTCATCGAGGCCTTCCAGTGAGTTCATGAAAACCTGGTGGTAATAGAGTATGCTAGGATGCCCAGTCACTTTGCCTGCTGGCAGCCACGCACTACACTTGAGGCTTTGAGTTTTTAATTTAACAAGATAAAATATTTGGTCTTCGAAAATCTTGTGATCTAAAATTATATCGATATCTAGTGGGTCCAAATCTCTTTCTTTTAACTTCACACTTTTATGACTATCGTTTGCCATCCGGCCGACTGTAACATTCTTGTTGTTCATCCAATTTGCTTGTCGTAAATATTTTTTACTTTCAGTCACATCGTCGTCGGATAGTTTCCTTTTTCTTGGCTCATTCATGACGTTCTTAAATTTGATTGACACAAAATCCAATACACTGTTTTATTCATAAATGACCGGCATATGAAGAGCGATTTATTAAATTAATATAAATAATAACTGAAAGATATTTCTGGACATACTACAAACACAAACGGTGTTTCAAAATCGGTGTTTACTTTCATCAAATCATTTCATTTCTCGATATTCCATAAAAGGAATGAAAACTAATTTATTTTTACAATGTAAAAATATATGCATATTTTTTATTTATAACCTTTATAGGTGCTATTTAATTGCGGAAGATTATTTTTCCGGTTTTACACCTGGGGCACAAGCAGAAATCATGGAACTTCCATAGGAAGAACATGGAGAACCGCCGTAGAGAATTTTTAATTGAATTTTTTCGTGGAGACACGAAATTCGGTAAACCGGTTTTGCGGAGAGATATAGGTAGCCAATCAGCATCAAGTATAGCTCTGACGTCTTGTTGGCAAAATCGAGTTTGCCAAATGGAGAAAAATCTACTTTATGCTCGCCAATGTTGATTTTTGTAGTTAGTACTCCTTGTTAAATCGGCTTGTGGGGAGCCTTGTGGTTAAGATCTCGATCTCATTATCGTAAAGTCTCGCGATCGAGTCTCGGTATTACTGAAGACCCACCGAATATGCGGAGTACGTGCTCGTTAAATCTGATGGGACCGAAAGTCCTGTGAGTGGTCATTGCACATTTTCCCACGGGTACAGGTCCCTGGAGACTATTTCCCTCCCCTTCAGGGACTTGTCTAAATTGTGGAAATGGCGCGTGATAGATGGCAGCATCTGTCACATATGTGTGCGTGTGTTGTGTCTGTCTTACATGATGGATTATAAGCGGGTCTCTGACCAAGTACACAAGCCTGAAAATATCTGTATACCAACACACCAATTCCTACACGTGATAGAAATTTGTAATAATATTGAAAAAATGTGCCAAAACTAGCGATAAGTATTATTCACAACAACCCCTCCAGGTACGTGTGACGTCGGAATCTTTGCAGGTTGTCCTAGCAGTTCCGTGCACAAGGAATACCGTGTGAAAAGGCCTTTAGGGTAGGCAGCTATATTAACCAATAATCCTTTTATCGGTTGTGTTGGGTGCCTATTCAGGTGCAGGCTCATCACCTGACTGTGGTTCTAAATTACGAAGCTGTCGCCAATACCCAAAATGTCGCTCTAGTGCGACGATAATTCAAAACTACCAACCTACAGCTGCTATTAGGCCACTCGGGTCTCACCCCGTTGGGTTAAAAACCAGTAGCTCATCGGTAACATAAATCTATGACATAGATTTAAAAAGTAGCAGATATGCCCATTGATTGCGCAATCCCGTACAACGCAATACAAACCGCGAGATTGTGTGATGAATCCACATTTCGCCGTTTTTGCAATGCATCATGGAATACTGGTTCACAAAAAATGCATTTGCCGAAGAGTTACATGCTATAAAAAATGCATTTTTAATATACTTCTTTTATGTATATATACCTCATGCCTGCCAGAAATTATCAATACATATCCAGCTATAAACTTATGCTAGCAAAACTGGTAAAAAGTTTAAATTAGTTAATATTAAATATATATTTTTTATTAGTCGAATTATCTCATGGCGCCATCTGGTGGCATATGGCATGCCAGGTGCTAGGGCTTGCGAACTGCCTTATGCGATACTGGTTCACAAGTGGCTTCACCTTTCCCCCTAGGGGCAGATCTGCTACTTTCTAAATCTATGACAACATGTGCCTATTTTCTCCCGGGTGGCTTATCTTTTGTTTTCGTCTCTCCTGTTTCCGGTGTTTTAAAATGTAAGTGTTTTTGAGATTTATAAGGCCCATCCTTTTTGTCTCTTATTAAATAAATTTGAGGTACAACACTCAATAAATGGGTAAATCCTATTCCCTGTGCTAGCGCCAAATTACAAAAATTGGAAAAAATTTCAGGAACTATAGGTTACTTTGTCTGGCAGCCATGTACTCTAATCAAAATCTGGGGATTTTATATACTAACGCAATAGAAACTAATTGAGAATTGTTTTAGGGTTATTGAAAATAAAATTATATCACCTGTTCGGAAATCATGATTTAAGAGATGTTGCAAAGAAGCTTAAAGACGGGCGGGCTGGCCCGGGCGGCTAGTCGGCGATCGCCGAGTGGGCCAAACAAAAAATTACCATGTAGGCCAAAAGCAATATGATAATTTTCGTTTAAGTAGAAAAAAATCTACAAATGATTAATTAAGAATGTATTAAAACATACAAAATGAAAACTTCTTAATATTTTTGAAATAAATATAAATTATGTCTAATAGGCAAAGGGCGTACCCACCATTGAGCAGGGGGGTGCAGCTGCACCCCCCGTAGAAAAAGCCAAGTGGACCCAGGGTCCCACTTATCCTCTGGGGGCCCCTATATATATTATACATAAAAGGGCCCTACATTTTTTCAAATATTGGGCCAAGGGGCCGACTTTGCCTCTGAAGCCCCTTATATATATTACATATAAAAAGGGCCGATTTTTTTTTTGTTCAAATTTATCCCAATGTGGTTCTTATTTAGGCCCATTGGTCCACATTACTTCTGAGGCTCGCTATGCATATTATGTATAAAAAGGGCCTACAAATTTTGTTCAAATTGGACTCGTCAGAGGTCACTTGGCCTCTGGCGGCCCTATATATATATATATAAGGGGCCGACACTTTCTTTTTTTCAACTTGGGCGCAGGGGCTCACTTTGCCTCTGAAGCCTCCAGGGATCAATCTGCAGTCGCATTTGTCGCAAAATGCGACTAGTTGCACGAAAATGCGAAACAAATATTATTGGCCGTCGCGAAAATGCGACGACGTAATTCGGTGAAACTAAACTTAAATTTCAATGAACAACAAGTTCAAATAACCAATTCTAATAATGAAAATAAAAAATTTAATCGAAATGAGAAGATGAATTCAGATTAGATTACACTAAGATGTCTTCAAATCTCGGCCAGCCTAGTGCAACCTACCATTTTAAAATCAGTCCAATTGTGCTTCCTGATTTACTCATATTACAGCCTAGTAATTTTAACGAAATCTACCCTGATGTCACATTACGTGAGAATGATTGACAGTTCTTTGTGATCGGAAGATTATCTTGTTTCTTTTGTAGCTCCGGTTCAGGCCA
Organism: Hylyphantes graminicola; assembly: GCA_023701765.1. NCBI lineage: Eukaryota > Metazoa > Arthropoda > Arachnida > Araneae > Linyphiidae > Hylyphantes > Hylyphantes graminicola. Next base: position 68,006,480 of record CM043121.1, read on the forward strand.
ACTCTGACAACCAGAATATATTTTCTAATCAAGTGCCCGATTCACGATGTCCGTGATCACCTTGAATGTTAAAATACTTTTTGTTAACGTTTGAACCTTTTATTCTACTGCCCCCTATACTGGGGTTTCTGATTTTAAACAATATTTATTGTTTTTTTTTTAAATGGACTTAGATTTTATGTTGCAAGGTTAATTTCTAGTCCTTGAATTTTTCTGGAAAAGTGCTTGGATTTTTTTTAAACAAATGTTTGAACCAGTTTAATAAAGATTTGTATTAGACCAAAAGTTTGGGATTTCAAACAAGCAAAACTTGATTTAATACACCAAATGAACAGTAAAAACGTGTTCTATAGTACGTGCGCTATTCATAGACAAATCTGAAGATAGTCCAACACCATAAATCGAATAAGTAAATACCCACTTACTTACTTGTACTTATTTAAAAATGTTTATAAAAAAAATTTAAAATTACTTTTAGTAGTATAGTTTTATATAATTATTTAAATTTGTCATGCCGTGATTCATAAAAAAAAAATTATCAATGCATTGTTAAGCTATACTGCTTAACAAAATTAACTGCTACACAAAGATTGAGTTGTATATTGATTCAAATGATTTAATTGGTGTGACGTTGATTTATAAGCAATTAATTTTTCTTTAGCATTTTGCTACAGCTTTTTTTGACATTTTAGCATTTTTGCTACAGCATTTTTTGACCCAGGTTGATCCCTGGAAGCCTCCTATATACATCATGTATAAAAATTGCCTAATTTTTTTATAGATTGAGCCCAATGTAGAACGAATTGGGCCTACTGGTCCACATTGCCTCTGAGCTATACATATTATATGAAAGGGCCCCAAAAAAATTATAATACAAATAAATCTAATAATGGAATTTAAAAGAAATTGATAATTCGCATTAAGCAATCAGCAATTGATTGGATAAGACGATAAATAAACCATATGAAATGACGAAGGGGGGGGGGAGTGTCAAGGGAAAATTCCCTGAGGTTCATCCGCAATTTAGAAAATAGGGGCCCCCAAATGTGACCTGCACAAGGCCCTAAATCAGATCCTGGGTACGCTCTTGTAAAAGACCACATTTTTTCTTAAGAGAATACTTGCTGCAGTGTATATTGAGTTTAATAATCTACTTTAGCTTCAATTTTTTCAGAAAAAAACGAACATAGATGAAACAACAATTTTATCAAAGTAAAACCTTTTTGTTCAAAGTGGCTTGCAAGTACTATTTGAAAAAAAATGAACTAACTCTCTTTCTACCTGACACCTTAAAACTAAAAATACACATTGTAGACTTGGTTAGTGTACTTAAAATTAGTTGTGGTTTAAAGTTCTGGCACATCCGTGCTTCTATGAATGAAGTTATGCTGGATGACCGCTCTTGTTGCAGAATCTTTGCGTGGTCTTGGCCCATCCCCTCTATAAGTTCAGTGTTAATACCCCCCCCCCCCAAAAAAAAAGGTAATGAAGTAACAAAAAGAATGATAAATTAAGTTTAATTACAACTTATTACACACAATAATAATGAAGGATCAAAGTGTTTTTTCTTTTACAACTATCTTCAACTCGGCCACCCTTATAAGGTGCGAGGCCATTATAAGGTGGATTTGTTTTGCCTAACAGCTGAACAAGACAAGGTTTTTACAAAAATAAATATAAAAAAAATATTTTTTTAAATTAAATCTTGACTGAAATTGAAGAATATTTTTTTATTACCTTTGTGAGTTATTAACCCCCTCCTCTCCTCTCCCCTCCCACAAAAAAAAAACATCTCCTAGGTTACAGTATTATGGCATGGTGGGCCAAAGTCATGACTGCGCCGAGTGAGCCAAACTTAGCCAGTCCGCCCCTGCTTAAAGAGTTGTGGGGCTAGCGACTATGATTCACGCTATTAGAAGATTAAAAAAAATTTAAGGCAAATCTTCCTGTTACACGTTGCAGTTTGGTATAATTTTGCAAACAGATTTGTTTTCTTCTCTTCTCTGCTGAAGCAGGCATTGGATATGTAGTGGCCTCGATAACCCATTGTCTGCCAAAAGGATCCTCATGGTGGAGATGAGTTATCTTGGCTTATATACTACTATTTACGTTGTAATCTGGAATAGTGGTAGGAACATGGGCGGTAAATCAGTGCCACCTTGTTGCTGATGGAATATTGAGGTTGCGTGTGTGGTAACCACCACACCACTCCCCTCCTAGAAACAACATGGTTAGTCCAGGAAAACTGAGACAAAAAAAACCCCGTCAATCTCCACAAAATTGCTTCACAAGCATTTTAAATGGCATTCATATCAGAAAATGGTGTATTTTAATGTATCCAAAATCGGACAAAATCCGACCATGGGAAACCCCCCAAAAATGCATTTCAAAATGGCGGCAATTTTCCCATGTTATCGCATTTCTTAGTATCTCTAGAAGCTGAAATACAAAATAGTAATAAATTAGAGAAGTAAAGTTTTAATCTGCAAGATAACTTTTAATACTCTCAGCAAGGGGTATACTAATTTATGAAACAATCATATTCGAAACATACAAGAGTTTACTTGCATAAATGTATAAACTGAAATCAATGCATTTGACGAGACCGTAATGTGCATTTTTAAGCGAATTTAAACACAGTTTTTCTGTCAGTTAATGTGTCAAAACTGTATTTAAATATAGTAAATATATTTTTATTAACAAATTCAGTAATTTAAATTAAGAAAAAAGCATTTTTAACTAAACTAGTTTGCTTTTTCTTCTCTTTACTCTTCCATTTTGATTTTAAAATTATAAGATATTGAAAAACAGAAAAGAAAACAACATTCAAAATTCAAACCTTCGAATAGTAACGGTAAACAAACGTTCACGAAACGAATTCGGAAGATTCCTTGGCTCATAACAGATGACGTCACAAGCAATCGGCCAATGGCGTGCCACTTTGTGCTATTTATTTTTTATTAAATTACAAAAATATTTTTTTGAAATTTTAAGTTGATATTTGAAACCAGGAGCATTTGTTCTATAAAAACCAATAGTTTTTATAACACTTTTAAAAATATGCAAATTGTCCATTACCCCCAAGGTAAGTAAGAGACAGGACAGTAACCAACCCGACCTTTCTCTTTGCATAAAATAATTTGCGTGCATTAAAACTTTATCAATAAATAAAAAAAATATTTCTAGATTTATATTATTGCATTCTATATGTTTTAAAATTTATTTTATTTCAAATATATTAAATTGAAATGAGAAATTTCGTTTTGTGTTTCGAACAACCTTTTTTCTTAGTTTGCTATACAATAAAAAATGCTGTCCAAAATATTTCAATCATATTCTTACTTTGATAAATTTAAATAACTTCTAACAGTATGAACAGTATGAAAACACCAGCGTTTAATATCTCAGATTTTATTTTCAAATTAAAAATACTTTTCAGTTGGATATTAAATATGTCTCAAATTTAAAATGGACCCTTTCGTTATCAATAGTGCCATTACACTGCTGTAGACTCTAGAGAGCTTTTTATGCAAAATACATTTTTGCAGCATTCATCGATTTTAGGGTTTATGCGAGGCCTATAAAAGCCTCAATTGAAAACAAAAGCCTAACACATTTTCCTTTTTGTGTGTTTGCAGCATGCGTTGCAGCGTGGTGGCGGCGGCTGCCCTGGGTTTCGTGGGCGGGGCCCTGTGGGGGGGCGGGCTGCACGCCTCCCACCCCCCCATGGAGGTAGGGGAGGAGGAGGGGGTGGCGCGGGCGGTGCGCTTCGGCTTCCCCGGCCTGGACACGGTGCGGTCGCGCAAGAGCTACGTCCTGTCCTACGACCGCAGGAACCGCGTCCCCCACTGGGTGATGGAGCACCTCACACCCCAGCAGGTGACATGATTTTGCCTTGTTATGAGTCGCCCCTCGTTATCCGTCCATGTGTGAGGATGATGCAGGCGTTTAGAATCCTATTTTTAGGATAAACAGTGCCCTTCCAAAAGCGCTGGTACACCAAAGAAATGTGCAGAAATTGTGCTACTATATATTTTGTAGTAAATATTTTTATCAGTTTAATATTTTTAAATAGTATCTTTAAATAGTTTTTAATAAAACTGAGTAATATGTCTTTAAAAAAATCAATCAGTACATTTTAGAAAAATGAATAAACAAAAATAATTCACAAAATTGGCACACAAAAAAAAGTTTTTGTTTGCCAAAATATTATTTTTTAAAATCTATATATATATATAAATAAAAGAAAGTCGTGTTTGTCGCCCTTTTTAAAACTCACGAATGGCTGAACTTATTTGGCTGAAAATTGGTGGGGGGGGGGGGGGGAGATGGCTTAGAACCAGGAATATGCTATAGGATACTTTTTATTAGCACCCAAACAGGTGTAGGAGTGAAAAATGTGAGCCAATTTCCGCATAGGAATAGCATTGCAAGATTAGATTTTATACTTTTTACTTCAATTTAAAGAAATTTCAGCATGAACAAAAATTAAGAAAAGAAAGAAAAGAGCTCATGGGTTTAATTTTTTCTGGATTGTTAGTCGAATATCAGTATTTTATTTAATTTGTTGATTTAAATCCTTGATTTTTTTAATGGTGAATAGATTTCCTCAACTAGATTTTAATTATGTTTCTTAATATAATTTAATTGATGTTTACAAATGGTAAGAAATGACGATATGAAGGAATATATTAGGCATACATAAGGAATTTGTACATTATAAAACTCTTCCAACCATACAAAAGAATGAATGCCTGTTTTGTTTTCTGATGTTAAGATGGCGTAATGTCCGATTGAATTTTGGCATTGGCGGAGCTAAGTTAAAAATTTAACGTAGGGTAGCTATTCCCATGCAGTTGTATGGGTTAAGGTAAGTTTGAATTATTGTCACAATAAAGCTACACACGAGGTCTATTGGAAACTAGAGTCGTAATTTAGAACCACAGTCAAGTTATGGGCCGACAAGTTAGGGCCTGGATAAAATCAAACCCTCCTATAAAAATGGGAGGAGATTTTAATATCCTGATGGAGTGGATCAGTGAAGAGGGTATCAATTTTTCTAAAATAAAAGTTTACATAAAAAAACTACTACCTAATTAGGGTTATTAAGGGTACACCTGTGCAAAACGTCGGGTTTATTAAGCTCATTCATTATAAAATGTCTTTTGCAGCTTTTTTCCTATTATAAATTATAATTGAAAATCTATCTTATGTTTGCAATATGCCCTCGAACTTTTAAAACGCCTCCACAATCATCGGATTCAAACCCAATCGAACACATTTGGAAAGAATTAGATGAGAGGTGCAAATAAAAAATCACCACATTCAATTGAAAATTCTACTGAAATAGGACTTATTGTCAAAGAATGTAACAAAATATGTGCAAAAATTGCCGAAACTTTAGTTAATTGTATGCCCAGGCTTTTAAAAGCAGTAATAACGAATAAAGGATATCCTACTAAATATTTAACATTTATTAAAAAATAGAAATTTTTAAATTTAGAGATGTTTTTCTCAAATGTAAGATCAATTTTGTGTTGTCATTTTTTGTGACTTCATTCCATGTCATTTTTTTTAAAGAATAATTTACATTGTCATTCAAATTCATTCGATATACTGTTTTTGCTAAGCACTCTTTAAATAGGCTACAGAAAAATGTCCATGTCAACCATAAAAACATATCATGGTGAATGGGAAGGGAGGTTTTCATTCCATCTTGGTGGGTGTGCGATCCCTCTTGAGGGACACTGTATTTTGTGCCACAGTTTTCCTCTTTCTCCCTTGCCATGACAGGGTGCTGATGCGTGTGTCCTCCCCCGCAGGTGGTGCGCGACGGGTCCGTGTCCCGGGCCAAGAGCGAGTTCTTTGAGGACGCGTCCGTGCACCCCTTCTTCCGGGCGACGCGCGCCGACTACCGGGGGTCCGGCTTCGACCGGGGGCACCTGGCGGCCGCGGGAAACCACGCCCACTCGCAGGACGCCCTCGACGACACCTTCGTCCTCTCCAACGTGGCCCCCCAGGTGAGGCCGACTCCTCATTCCTCCCGCCTGTTCTTCGATGTGTTGTCCTCGGACTCTCTTTTTTAGAATGGAACAGGCAGACAGGATCCACTCACCTTAAGAGTGCATCCTTCATCTGCCCCCCTCATCTTTCCCCTTTCATCTGTATAAAGTACAAAAGCCTATTCATGTTTTTTTTTTAATTAAATGTTAATAGGGAAAATCTATTTGGGCACAAACAGTCTAGCGAGTTATTTCGTAATGTATATTGCAATAGAGCCTGCTAAAAAGTCCAATCATTCAAACGTTGGATTTTTTAGTAGGCTTCAGTGCAGTATACATTTAGAAAGAAACGAAACTTCGTACTATATATGTTACTGTAAGTGAACTGTACTATACATGTTATTGTGAGAGTTTTCATTCAAAACAACAAAATAATTATACGTGTTATATATACGTGTTATATATAGCATAGGTTTACTTTTTCAAGGTGTCTACCCATCTGAGAAACCTGGAAAGTTAGGCAATTTTTCTGTGCTGGATTGAACTGATTCTTTGTAGGATTTTTTTTAATTGGAAAAATCTATCTGTGATTTTTTTAGATGAAATTAATTATTAGATTCCAAAAAAATGATTGCAAACCAAAATACTAATTTTGCAAAAACTATTTCTTGGAATCAAGTGTACCTTTTAATTCGAGGTTAGAATCCTAACATAGATTTATGTATTGGGTTGGAATACATTTTTAGCAATAAGTCTTCTGACTTATAGCTTTTGCTTCATCAAGTAACTTTAGAGTGACACAAACTTACCTTTAAAAGCAATATTTGGAAATTTTTGGTATGGGAAAATCTGGAACAGGTTTCAAAATTAAGAGCTGCTAGTCGCAAAATCCTGCAATTTTACAACTTCAAAATAAATTTATGTGTAGTTATCGTCAATGTTTTTTAAAAAAAAATTACCATCAATTTTAAGTGGATTCTAAAGATCTTGCCAAAAATAATCATCTTAAAATCAAAAATCTTCAAGCATTTTAGATTTGTCAAAATTCTCCCTGCTTACATCTTTAAATCGTACAACTCCGTCGATTCATAAAATGCGACACTCCAGCAATCATAAATTGTAGAGACTCGGGCGATCATTAAATTGTGTAACTCCGGTGATTCCATACGTGCGCAACTATGGCAATCTTTATAGCTTAAGTTACATGAAAGTTTTATTTTTCCAGGCTCCCGTACTACTAAGTCATTTGAAAGCACAAATTGTAACTGTGAATATTGTTTCAAAAATGTAAGGCAGTTTTATGATACTCAAAATCAAAACAAAATTGAATTCTTGTTGATGCAGAAATTATAGAGTAAACAAAAACAAATGAAAACGTTTAATGTCAATATTTAAGGAGTTTAACAAACAAAAAATAGAAAAAAAAAAATTAAGAAAAAATACGATGCATTTATTTAGTAATTATTTAACTTATGTTGCCACAGAAATGTCATCCGTCAATAAACGTGAAAATCCAGTTAGACAACTGGATTTTCACGTTTATTGACGGATGACATCAAGCTAAATTTGCGGCCCGGCCAATGTGCTCTCTCACTCTTAGATGGATGACGTAGGTTTTGAAAATATTAATACTAATTAAAAAATAATTATAAATTATGAAAAAATAAGCATCAGGTGCACAGGTAGGCATTAAGAGGAATCTATATTAAATATTTAAAAAAATTCTGTGAAGTATAAGTAGGTCTTTCACGATCCAGACAGACAGACTTTTAATTTTATTATTATTGATGTAACGATAATAGACCTAAAGACAAACTCTTTTTCGATTGAAACCTTAGGAGAGGCCATAAACTGCATGTGTTTTGCAGGCATTCTTAAAACTGCTGCATCTCTTCATTGTATGTATATATCTTTAAAAATAAATGTTTTTTTTTTTTTTTTAAATAATTGCTGTGGAAAATGATTCAAAGTAATGGGGCATATTTATTTCAATTCCATGTATGTGTGTTCTTATGACGAATTTTGCACCAGTGTTGCTGTTTATAAAATAGCATCTATGAATGCTTATATTTAGACCTATTGACAGGCTATGCCTAAAGGGTAGTTTGTCAAAATTTAACTTTTAAGGTTAAGTTTTTCCCCTTTTATGACGTTAACTAAAATAATTCATCTTTTATTCACCATGTATATATTAGTATTTTTTTAGTTTGATCTTGATTTTAACATAATGGGGAACTTACTTGCATTGGGAACCTTCGGAATACCCTTTGTGAATGAATATCCATGCGATTTAGAAAACATAGACATATATTTAATTCTGACCATTATTTTTAATTTATTTTCAAAGTTAGTGCTCATTCTTTGAGATGACACTCCACTCTCTTGACACACCCCTTGAAAAGGCAGCCCCTGGTCCCGGCGTGATGTCACTCGGTGGGCCTGCCAGAGATCGGCGGTCGCTGTGTCGTGCGCACTCTTCCAAATGTTTTTCTTGTTGTGCTCTAATCCATCAAAGTTAGATAAGTCCTGGAAAATATTAGTATGCATAAACATTGTATGGTGCCTTTTTGTATAAATGCCACGCTAAATCTGCTAAAAAGCCGTTTTTCATTGTTCCTTGGGTTTTAAAAAAAATGTGTGTGTTGATGCATAGTTAGGTTCAAAAACGTTTAAATTTGAAGCAAAAAGCTATTTATACTATTTTAATAGTTCATTCTTATAGTACAAACAAACTAAATTCCATCTATATAATGTAAATTTATATTAAAACAAAATTTAATTGATGGAAATACACCTGTATAAAGATTAGAAAAAATTTCATTATTACAGGGATTGGACAAAGTTTTGTACCTATAGTGTTATTTTAACTTAAATCACATAGTTCATAAACTACTAACATGTAAGTAAAATGCTTTTAACGACTTGCAACACGTGTTACGGTACTCACGTTTAAGCAAAAATATTGTACTTACGTAATACTTACGTAATTATATAGTACGCTGAATTCAATATTTGTACATTATTCTCGTAACAAAGTCATCCAATCCCTGTAACTATGAAAAATATGATGTGCATTTTTTAAACACAGTTAATTCCACCAATTAAATTTGGTTTTAATTTGTATTTGAATTGCATAGTAGCAATTTAGTTTATAACATAAGCATGTTACATATTACAATTATTAATAAAAATACCTAAATCATATTCGAACACAGTTAACCCTAACTATCAACATGGTTAAGTTATAAATATTATAAAATTAATTCATAGCATTTAGTTATAATTTTTATTGCCAAAATTTCTGATTTTCCTTAACTTTCTTTTGCAATTAAATTAAAAATGGCAAGATACGTTGTTCTCTTTCTCTCCATAAAACTTTTTTCACTAGCACATACATAATAATTTCTATCCTCCATGGAGCTTTCATAAAGTCTGATAACACCTTTAATTTTTTTTTAATGTGCATTGATTGTTTTGGTTTTTAAATTATAAATCTAATTTTAATTCGAATTTTTTGATAAAATATTTGTACGACCTAATATTTTCCAGAACTTAATAGCTTAAATGGATTAGAGGTGGTGAGAAAAGGAAGAAAGACTAAGCAAAGGCCGATCTCTGGCTGGCCAGTGACATCACGCCGGAAGGGAAGCTGCATTTTCAAGGGGTGTAAACTTTGAAAACCGTTTAAAAATAAACTAATGGTCAAATTGAGGTAAAATTTATGTCAATGTAGTACTTCAATTCCAATAGAGATTATTTTTAGACTGAAACAAATACATGAAATTCCCCTTTTGTATTGGGCCTGTAATTTGTATTAACCTAAAAAAAACCTGCTCCAATATAAACCTGTAAAACTACTATTGAAAACCATTTAGTAATTTTATGTGAGTAATATAAACTATTTTTTTTTACTAAATTAAATAGCCTATTTCCCAAATTATTATTTCGGACCTATTAACTTCATAGTTGTCAACTAATTTTGGATAATTTAATAATTTAGGTTTAGTTTTACTGGGTAAATTTAATTAAGTCATGAAACTTAAATAATTAACTTCAAAAATTCCTTTTTGTTCTTAAGGTCAGGAAATCGAAGTGGTATCTTCGCTGGCACGTGTTTTTTAAATTCTTGTGTTTCAGGTGGGGAAAGGTTTTAATCGAGACACTTGGAACAGACTTGAAAAGTATGTTCGGAAGAAAGCAAGACAGCACAAAAATACATACGTTTGCACTGGACCCCTGTATCTGCCAAGGTAAACAGTTTCGACTTAATAATTTTCTTTGTTTTTACATTAAGAGAATTTGTTGATGAATATGCAGTAGTTTTAATAGTAGTAATTTTTAGGCAGTTCTTTTGGAGTAGGATGTACTAAAGAAAAATTAAAGAAATTTTTTTAAAAGGAATAACAATTAAGAATGCTTTTTTAAAATCTCGGAAATGGTGCTTTTTGCTTAAAATTTATGTGGGAATAAGAGTTTTATGTGTTGTTATTTATTAAAATTATTGTGATAATCCTTTATTTTTTTAAGACGTTACGTTCAAAGTTTAGGGTGGTAATCAATATAATTATTAAGAGGTTTTAATCTAAAATGATTTTTTGATCCATGTATGATAAGTATTTTTATGATGAAAGTGTACTTATACTTTTACACAATCTGCTTTTTGTCCCTGTTAAATGTATAATTGAATTAAAAAAGTTCTGTTTTGAAACTAAACTGTCAGATAGTAAAGTTTATACTGGAGGTTTTGGAGTCAGTAAAAACAAACTGTAGAAGTTCCAGAAATTGTCTTACAAAATTTGATGTTTTCGAGGAAGTGTTATTTTAAAATTTAAAGTAATCTTAACAATTTAGTTTGAAATGAAGTTAAAATAAATTTATAAATGAATGTAAGATATTTACTTTGATTAGAAATCAATAATTAACTTTATAATTGCCAATGAATGTAATTATCATATTCCTACATAAGTTCAATGCATCAACTCAATGCAAAAACTAGTTTTCCAAATATTTAATTTACAAACTGAATGTTTTGTCCGTAACAGTTTTAATTTAAAGGCAAGATAAATTTGTAACAGCAACTTTGGTGGATGATATTTTGGCTTCAAATGAATAGCAACAAAATTGCAAACATAAACAAATGCATTTAAAACCTAACTTTATGATACGCTACCCTATTGACTTTTTCAGTTTTAAAATCAAAATGAGTGTCGATCGCAAATGACGCGTGTCGTGTTGTGCACAGGTTTGAGGAGGATGGCAAGAAGTACGTCAAGTACCGTGTGATTGGTCCTCACGACGTTGCCGTGCCGACGCATTTCTTCAAGGCGGTGCTGGTGGAGCGCGAGGGCGACGCCCTCTTCGAGCTCGAGACGTTCGTCCTGCCCAACGCCCCCGTCGACGACGCGGTCCCCCTCTCCGCCTTCCTGGTGAGTCCAGTGCACATAGGAGTAGCTTGCCATACAGTTTAAAAAGAAAACTGTTAGGCTATTTTTACACAACATTTTTTATTTTCAAAGCAAGTTGACATTTTCAAAATTATGAGGCAATATTTAAGATAAATCCATGTATTGAACTTTTTTATCTATTCAAGATTTCACATTTTTTGTTGTTGTTGTTAAAAGATGAATCAGAAGAATTGACATTTGACATTTTTACTGAACATTTAACTCGAAAAGGAATGTCTGCTAAAATAAACCTTAATACATATTTTTTGCAGCTGTATAAATATTTAATTTGTTTTTTAAATTTTTATGTTTGAATCAGTCACTGAAAAGCCCTGAGCGATGTGACGTTGATCCAGCCAATGTTGGCACTGAAGCAAAGTGGAAGCCTTTGAAAATGACATTTGCTAAGTTTCTCAAAGGAATATCAAATATTACTTATGACAAGAAACTACCTGTTTTATGCAACTTCAAACATTATATCATATAATCGAAGACATGAAGCTATTACAGTAGGCACCCAACGCAAGTTTATTGGATACATAGTATGCAGTGTCAGGGGTAATGTTTATTGTGCACTCCTTCTAGGCTGGGTATTGTTCGTTGGAGATGCACAGACCATTCATGGAAGTTGTGTTAGCAATAGTTTGGCGGACATTTAATTTAATTACTTACTTACTCCTCGGCACTACAGTCAATGAAGGACCTTGGCCTCCTTTAGCACACAGCGCCACTTTTTCCGGTCCTTGGCTTTGACCCTCCAATTTTTAACTTTAATTCTTCTCAGATCTTCTTCCGCCTCGTCCAGCCATCTTTTCCTAGGGCGTCCGGCTCTCCTCTTTCCCTCTGGCTTTCCTTTAAAGATTTTCCTTCTTGCTCTTTCATCACCCATCCGCTCAAGATGTCCGAGCCATTGGAGTCGTTTGATTTTTATTATATCCACGATATCCCTTTCCTTGTATAGCTTTCTCAACTCCAGATTACTTCGAATTCTCCACCTCTCCTTCTCTGACCGGTCCAAATATTTTTCTAAGAACTTTTCTATCAAATGTAATAAGCATCTTTTCCTCCTTCTGAGTAGTAGTCCATGTCTCTGCTGCATATGTGACCACAGGTCTGATTAGTGTTTTATATAGTTTTAGTTTGAGAGTTCTTGATAATAGAGATAAAATAGTTTAAGTAGTTATAATTTAAAGAGTTTAAGGAGGGAAAAGTAAGCTTTATTTCCAGCAGCTAGCCTAGCCTTTATCTCCGAGTTTATTTCATTGTTTTCAGTGATAACTGAACCAAGATACTTAAATTCTGTCACCTTTTCAAAACCGAGCTCCTTATTTAAGGTATTCGCTGTTGGTCCATTTCTATTATTCATTGCTATATATTTTGTTTTGTCTCTGTTAACTACTAAACCTACGTCCTTTGCCTCCCTTTCTAAATCTTTATAACAGTCAATAAGACATTTCTCTGATCTCGACATCAGATCCACATCATCGGCAAAAGCCAAAATTTCCATTGATCTGTTAATTATCGTACCTCCTCGATTGGTGTAAATTTTCCTTATTATGTGCTCTAAGCAAAAGTTAAACAGTGTTGTAGACAACACATCGCCCTGCCTTAATCCAGTGCCAATTCCAAAGTTCCTTGAGAACTTTCCTTGCACTTTTACTTTAGCTTCAGTGCTTGAAAGCGTCATCTTAACAAGTTTTATTAGTTTCCCTGGCACTTTAAACAAATTCAATATGTGCAATAGTTTTCCTCTATTTATGCAATCATATGCCTGCTTGAAATCGATAAAAAGTTGGTATAGTGAAATGTTCTGCTCAAAGAACTTTTCCAGGACATTTCTAATACTAAAAATTTGGTCAGTAGTAGATCTACCAGATCTGAAACCACACTGATAATCACCTATTGTCTTGTCTGCATAGGGTTGTAATCTATTTGCAATAATAATTGATAGCACTTTATATGAAGTGCTCAAAAGCGATATCCCACGATAGTTTTCACAAGCCAGGATGTCTCCTTTTTTATGTATAGGGCAAATGATTGCGCTGTGCCATTCTTTTGGCATTATTTCTTTAATCCAAATACTTTTCAAAAGGTCCTGCAACATTCCTACTAAGTTTTCCCCTCCATACTTCAGCACCTCTCCTGCAATCAAGTCTTCTCCTGGTGATTTTCCATTTTTTAATTTTTTTATAGCCTGCTTTATTTCCTCTACAGTTGGGGGTATTTAATTTAATTACCCATGCAAAAATTTAAGGCAAAATCGTCCTTTTTACATTTAAAACAAACAATCATTAACGTTCTCTCTACTTAAAAAATATCTAAAAGGTGTGATTTTCGAATACTTCCTAAAAAACAGGAAAATCGTAAAAAAATACCTTGCCCTCCCTGCCACGTCATGTGTCATTATAGGGATGGCATTACCGGTGGCTTAGTTTTGAATGTCTTTAGGGAATTATCCACAGCGAGAGTGTTAACAAATAATTAAGGAACCATATCATACAAAACCATTGAGATATGTTTTATGATGATATCAGTGGTGGCCTGTGGTTTAAAAGTGTTGGTGCAGCCAAGGCAACGCGTTCCCCCCCCCCCCCATACACACAAACTTTTGTTAGCTGAGCATAAATCGAAAAGCATATAATTAAAAAAGTATATAAGATTATTTAAAAAACACAGTGTATTACTTTGAGTATATTTTATCTATTCATGGTTTGCACTGAGAGTTGTTGGTGAGAGGGCGCTACGGTTTGCGTTTTACCGGAAGCAGTCCACTCTACTTCCGGTCTGCTATATTTGTTTACATTTCTAGCGCCCATGTGTGATTTCATTTTCTTTAAAACACATAATGAACAGAGTTAAGAATAAAAGTAGAACAGGCACTTGTTGCTCTGTTCCTCAATGCTCAATGAGAGTAGGAACCAATATCCTTTCATTAATTAAAGTGTATAAATTCCCCAAAGCTTTAGAGCGACGTGGATATTCAAACGATTCGCCGTTACCAACTTTAAGTAATGTGATTTGTTCCAAACACTTCATTGAAGTTAAATATATTTTTTTTATACAATATTGTAAAAAAATAAATAATCCATTTTCGATTTCCTAGTGAATCATTATTTAAAACTAATTTTTGACTGTAAAACAAGGAAGCCACATTTTGATCTGTGTGCCTAAATACTCACAGAAGTTGACAGTGTGACACATCAACAGATTCGTCTGTGCCTAGAGAACATTAATACCACAACAGTTTGGGGCAAAATATGTCCCCAGTGAGGTTTGGGTCCCCTTGGGAGATTTAACACAGGCCTTGAAGAAAAACCAAAATTTCAGCTGGAAGCTTAAATACTAACTCAAATTGATTGTGTTTGGTATCAAAAGAAAGGTTTTAATGTCTAGAAATAGAAAACGTCAAAAGGTTTGGCGCCACATGTCCCCAGAATGTTTTGGGAGCAAATGTGTCATTTTACATGGCCTCGTCGAAGGACCGGTTTTTTCGCATGGAAACTGGCTTGGGTTTTAAAATAGGCATGTACATCTGCCAAATCTTGTATTAAAAGTTAGCTCTTGTCTGGGTGGTGGTGTACAGCTTAAAAAACAAGACTTTGAAACAACAAATAGGGTCTCAGGGGTTGGAGTGTGGTTTTTACATGGAACGAGGCCTTGTCGAGCACCGAAAGCCACATTTTGATCTGTGTGCCTAAATACTCACAGAAGTTGACAGTGTGACACATCGAAAGATTCGTCTGTGCCTAGAGAACATTAATACCACAACAGTTTGGGCAAAATATGTCCCCAGTGAGGTTTGGGTACCCTTGGGAGATTTAACACAGGCCTTGAAGAAAAACCAAAATTTCAGCTGGAAGCTTAAATACTAACTCAAATTGATTGTGTTTGGTATCAAAAGAAAGGTTTTAATGTCTAGAAATAGAAAACGTCAAAAGGTTTGGCGCCACATGTCCCCAGAATGTTTTGGGAGCAAATGTGTCATTTTACATGGCCTCGTCGAAGGACCGGTTTTTTCGCATGGAAACTGGCTTGGGTTTTAAAATAGGCATGTACATCTGCCAAATCTTGTATTAAAAGTTAGCTCTTGTCTGGGTGGTGGTGTACAGCTTAAAAAACAAGACTTTGAAACAACAAATAGGGTCTCAGGGGTTGGAGTGTGGTTTTTACATGGAACGAGGCCTTGTCGAGCACCGAAAGCCACATTTTGATCTGTGTGCCTAAATACTCACAGAAGTTGACAGTGTGACACATCAAAAGATTCGTCTGTGCCTAGAGAACATTAATACCACAACAGTTTGGGCAAAATATGTCCCCAGTGAGGTTTGGGTACCCTTGTGAGATTTAACACAGGCCATGAATAAAAACCAAAATTTCAGCTGGATGCTTAAATACTAACTCAAATTGATTGTGTTTGGTATCAAAAGAAAGGTTTCAGGCTCTAGAAATAGAAAACATCCAAAGTTTTAGCGCCACATGTCCCCAGAATGTGTCATTTGATCCGGCCTCGTCAAAGGATCAGCTTTTCGCAGGGAAACAGGCTTGGGTTTTAAAATAGGCATGTACATGTGCCACATCTTGTAATAAAAGTTAGCTCTTGTCTAGGTGGTGGTGTACAGCTTAAAAAACATGACTTTGAAACACAAATAGGGTCTCAGGGGTTGGATTGTGGTTTTTTCATGGACCGTCCGTCATCTTCGAAAAGATTTTGTGTATTTCTTGTAGTCGACAACAAAGTTTGCAACCACTATAAGCTTTTAAAAGTGAGCAATGCTTTGTCATAAATGGTATTAAATCAAAGCTAGTTTTGTAATATGTTAAGATCGTACTGTTTATCTGAAACTGATATTTTTATTATTACATATACCTTTTTCACTGGTGATTCCAAATGAAATCATTGGGAATAACAAGGTTAATAGATTGAATATTACTTGTCACTTGTTTAATAAACAAAAAGGAGTGGCAAGTGGTTTCTACAAGGTACAAATATATGTCTACAAAAGTTAAATCGGGCCTCTCGTATCATCCGAAAAAACACTGTCCCTCACACCAATTTCTAAAGGATCAGGTAGATCAATGGATCCGATTTTTAGCTTTTCGGTATACCTTATCGATGTCAAAAAGTCCAACTTTTTAAAATAGTCGCTAGACATTTTCGAAAAATGAATACAAAAACTAAAAAAGACCGAAAGAAAAGTATGTAAATAAACAAACTCCTCTCGTGCATTCGCTACAGCAGAAACGGAAGTATGAAACCGGAAGTGACTGGGACCGCGAATTTTCGGGCCAATCATAAACGGGCAGGTTTGTTTCCAAACATCAAACCATGAATAGCGGGGCTCCATTTTTTAATACAAAAAAAAATACTAATACTAAGAAACAAAAACATTCTGCACTGAAAAATAATAACAGTTTGAACGCTCTATAGCTGAAGTGATTGGAGAATTCAAACTCATGATTTCCTCATCACCACGCATGCCTAACATGTGTTTGGCGGCCACCAATCATATCGCCGAATTCCAACTGCAGCTGAAAAACATAAAAACTTTCTGGCCTGCACCCCGCGCCTTAACCCATTTAATTGTACGTTGACTGTATATTCTTCGTTGTCATGGCAACCTGGTTCGTGTCCTTCGGCCCTTCTCCCATTTCTCTTCACAGGCTGCAGTTCAGTAGGATTGGATTAAAAGCGTGCAACTCATTTCATACCCAAATAAGTAACTTTTGCAAATCCCATTACTTTAAGGAATTTTCGTTTTTGGCTTGAATGCGTTGCATTAAAAAAAATGCGCTTTTTGGAAAAATATAATAATGAATAAAAAATACGATCGGATTTGGAATTTTGCTTTAACTGAATATTTAGGTACAGCCTGGCTGTACTTGCTGTATGCCATGAGCTGCCACTGGATGATATAATTAATTGATTTATCTAACAGCATTAAATTTTTCTTGAATTTAACCGTTTAAAATTTTGTTCAAACCAGTTCTCAATTTTAACCGGTTCCATTAAAGTATTTTTTTTCACGTTTAACCATTCCTGTTTTCCATAGCTGTTTTTTCACATTTGTAGCTTGGTCATTTTAACAACAATATATCAGACGTAACGGTCGCTCCACACGCTAATCTCAACATGACGCCCAGGGCTGAACGGCTGTTATGCATATATACTCTCAACACTTTGCTATGTTAACAGCAAATACTGAAGATAGATTCGTAGCTCTAAAATGCACGATTTATCAAATGTCTGAACCGAAAAAAAATTAAATCACGCAAATTAATTTGAATTACTAAATCAAAATAACGAAGTGTACTTAAAAAAAACTTCAACAAACATATCTCAATACATTTACACATAAGGTATAGAGGGTAATTAAGAGAGACACCAACCTCAAACAGTGCAATTTTTTTATGGCAGCAAAACTTAAGTTACAGAAAACTCCTGATTATCCGTGGGTGGAATATCCGCTTTGCGGGTTATCTGAGGGCCACTATCCACCCTCCCATGTTTCAGTTCAAATATAAGAATTTTTTTAAAAATTCGATAAATGAATTTTATTCGTTTCAAAACTTTGTGGAAGAATGCATTCCAAAAACAATGAATTCTTTTCTAGAACAACGAATGCATTCAAAGAACGACGAATACATTTAACAAGAACAACGAATGCATTAAAATAAGAATGACTATAGGAAACCTGGTGTTTAGTCAGGTGCACATCACGAACAGGTCATTGTCAAAAAGCGTCACATCAACTCGCTCTTTTATTGAATTCCTTTATATGATTTTGATACTTGCAAAATGCATGAGAAACAAAAAAAAAGTTGTCTTGACAATTCAAGACGAACTACGACTCATTACATAATGGAAAACGGGTCCTCTAAAAATCAAATGTGCTTGCAGTATGGGATAGGAGAAATGACAGTAATAGACATTTTAAAGTAAGTAAATTTGTACATGCTATATACGATTACTGTAATTTACTTTAATAAAACCCAGAAAATTTTTTGATTATTTGCATTTTCTTCATTTTTGCCGATTATCCGTAAATTCTCTTATCTGTGGAAGCCGCGCCACCCGATTCTGCGGATAATCGGGAGTTTACTGTATACTATTTATTATGACCAAGAAGTTTTAAGTAATAAATTGGCATTCATTTTATATCATGGCTTTTTTAGCCACAACTTTCATAATGACTTGTTTTTTGTTATAAAATATATGCATAGTTTTTTTTTTTTTTAAGATTGGCATTTGTTTACTTTTTACAAAGTTTTTTGGGAGGGGATATATAATATGAAATTCAAGGAGTTCAGGTTTCAAATTATGGGTACAATTTAGTTTACATGTTCTCAAAACTTTTAAACTATGCCCTGTGTAATGCTTAACCCTTTAATGGTTTCATCTGAGCTTATTTTAAGTTCCTCAAATTTCTTAACAGGTGAAATTAACTTCAGCCCCTGAATAAATTTCAATACACATCTTTTATTCCATTCACCAAAACTGTTGATTTATCCTCACTTTTCCAAGAATTTGGCATATTACTGTTTCCAACTGAAATGGTGTCACAATCACTAAGAACAAGCTCCCACACTTTTTTTTAATTCCCTAGCTCCTATGTATAACTGGGAGTGATGTTTCACACTTTTTTTTAAAAAAAAAAAATAGTAATATAAGTGGTGCCAATTAAAGAATTTTAGTCTTTGAAATTCGTAAATGTATTTAAAAAATGTGTCAAAAATTAGTTGAACTCAATCTGCCTCTAATATGTAAATTCTTGTCCACTAGGTTCCAAGGGACGTTGTGGAGAGAGCTGCCGGCCTCTTGTTGTTTGAAAAGCTTCCCGATGCTGCCTTCCACAGAATCAACGGGCACAGAGTGACCAAATGATGTCCCAGTCTCTGGGTGGTGCTTTTGATTTTCGCAAATCCTTTGTTGTGCCCTAGATTTATTATTCTTATGGCATTGAAAAAAATAATTCTTGGATCGATTAGAGATACAATTGCAAGGAAACAACACAAAATTTATTACATATTTTAGATACCTCAACCTGTGCTGATGTTTGGGCACTAGCATTAGATAGGACTCTTTTTTTTAAAAAAATATGTAGTTATAACTTCCATCTTATTTCATTATTTTGGTAATTACTAAGTATCAAAATGTGTCTCTCATTTTAGACATCTTGTGTTTTGATCATAAATCTCCAATTATTAAAAAAAACATAAACATTTTACAATATTTTTATAAATGACGATTGAAAGTGACCGATTTCACAAAACTGAAAAAAAGTTTCTTTGACGCATAATCTGTCCTTTTACCTGGGTGGTTATAAATCATGATTTTTGGGGTCAATAGGTTTGAATGTTTTTTGAGCTGTTCAACTGAAAGGTTTTTTTGAACGACAGCGGGCTCTCTCTTAACTGAACTCTCAGCTCCGTCTCTCAACCAAGGTTACACTTTAACTGGCCGATTTTTTTTAAAATCCTGAATATGAGAAAACAGCTAAAAGTGATTTCAGGGTTTTAAGTGCTGCACATATCTGCTCCAATACGCAATACCTGTGCATCCTTGCTACAAAACAACCTTTTTTGTTAAAAATTGTGCCAAACCAGCTCCAAAATCCCATACTCGGGATTGCCATCCATTCCTCTTTCCTTTTCTGCCACCGAACTTCGCTTCCTGACCTCACCTTTGTTCCTCGTTCTAATCTTTGTGATGTGAGGTATTGTAATAAAACTGGTTTTACCGGGTTTTGGCCGATCCATTTTTTTTGTTTAACCGGTGGTTTCCACTAGTCCGGTTTTAACATTTAAGTATTAAAACCAGTAATCAGTTATAAATCAGTTAAACCTAAAACCAGTATACTATTTACTGCAGTGGCAAGAAAACTGTGTTTTGGTTTGGGGGTTGTTTACGTTTTTTTCACGGGAGGGGGGGTTCTAAATTACAAGGCGTTATTAGCTGTGTTAAAGCTCTTGGATGGCTAAAAATGGAGGCTAGAAATAGTCAACGTTGACTGCCAACTTTAGTTCCTAAGTAAGGATTAGACTCTTCTAATCACTTATTTAGTGACTCAATTTTAAATATTTTTATGGATATCTATATACATAAAAGGCGACTTCTGTTTGTTTGTATAGGACGCAAAATCTCAAGAAACACGCAACAGATCGTCACAAAATTTGGCACAAAAATTCATCTCGTCTACGGAACAAACATAGGCTAAGAATTTTTCGGATCAGAAAATTCCTTCTATCATTTTCGAACGTTTTAAGGGAAAAATACACCACTTTCGCTCAAATCTGATCATTTTTTCCCTTTCGTGATGCCATTCAGCAGAAAAAATTAAAACTTTTAACGAAAATAATTGAAATTGAAAATATTTATTTTGTTCGGTTGCTAAATTCATAATTTCAAATATAATTGATATGTTTCAAGTGACGAAATCCAACCAGTCTCTTTTCTAGGATTTATTGTGTCAATTGCGTTATTTAATTAAGGTCATAGCACGAGAGCTGAATGGGTGTGTTGGTAGCTATATCTTTTCCTCGCCAAATGAGCTAAAAAAAATTGAATTTTATGTATTTAAAATTTGTATTAATTTAAGACGACTTAATCTGTGAATTTTAGAGCGATTTTAAAATTTTGAATTTTTAAGGTAATATAAGTAGCAGGATTCTGTACTTCATAACGAAAGGTAGCAGCAACCTAATCTTATTATTCTGTAACTGATTAAGGGATAGATGAATTGAACTGACCTATATAAATAGCAAATCGTTTGCTGTTTGCTGGAGTGTCTTATTTTTAATTCTTGCTGTTCATTTTTTACTTAAATATGTTTTCTTTTTAAATTGAGCTTCTTATCAAAGGTATTTTTGAGAAATTAATGTTAATCATTACTATATCCAAGATGGGTAATTAAATGTAAAAAATTACTGGTTAATCTTCATATCTTATGTAACTCAAATGAAAGAAAAAAAAATTGTTAAATTGACTATTAAATTATTTTTTTACCTCTACCTGTGCAACGTCGGGTACAACAGCTAGGACTTTATAAATTAAAGGGCATTCATCACTCCAATGATTCTAATATTTTATTTTTGTAGTTATAAATCTGTTAGTAACTTGCAATATTTATTATTGTAATGAATATTGTTTAAAGTTGCCCATTTTTCTTGAATACAAATGCATATAAAATAAAAGAAATCCATCAAAACTAAAATTAAAAAAAAAAAAACTTAATAGGTGACAGTAGTTTGCTATCAAAATTCTTAATCTGTTTTCCCGTTCTCCTCATCGATTTTGCAAGCATAATCATAAACAGCTTATTTCAGAACTCCAAGCCATTTTCTACACAACACCAATATGCAACTTTTAAAAGTAATTGTGACAACATTAAATTTATTTATCTTATTAAAAGATTATGTGAAAATATTTCACTTACAACTAATTTATATATACTTAGTGTACTCTGTTTTGAAATTCAATGTTCTGTTCTATTATTGGTAACAAAAAGAATCAACCTGCCCCAATCAGTAATCCAATATTGGTTCTTTTTTGGTGCACTGGGTGAAAATAGAAAGGAAACCTTAAGTGGTAAAATGTTTTTGGTGGAATTGTAGAAACAAAATGTGTTTTTTTTTAATTCCTGAATAAATTATATTTATTATTTTGAAAAAATAAATGCTCCAATTATAATCTTATGGAACATATTATAAATAGTAATATTTAAAAACCCAATTAATATTATTATACTATTGGAATGTTATTTCTAAAACAAGTTTTCAAAAGCTATTTTCCCCTTTATTCTTCTTAATTTTTAAACTTAAGTTGTGATGTTGTTTTAGAATAAAACTACTGCACACTAAAATCAGGAATTTCAGAATAAAACAAAAATCAAACAGTTCTAACTACTTGGAAAGAGAGAATACAGAAATATTTTTCCTTAACTAATTTTTTAGAAAATTGGACAACCAGTGAATAATTAAAAATAATACTAATGGCAATTTATTGTGTAGTTATTCTATCCAATCAAGGAAGAACAGTAATTTGAGCAGAAAATAAATGAAAATAAAGTGTGATAAATATAATAAATCATTAAATTTTATTTACACAGCTGATTTTGACTCAATCTCTGTACAATTCAAAATTCATAGCTGTTTTTCCTTACTACTTACCATCGAGTCTAAGTCTTTGGTTTAAATTCAGTTATTTAAATCTGCCCAATCATGGACATTTTTAAGATACTGACGGATTGTACAGTAATAATAATTTTGTTCCCTTGATAAGATTGAAGCAGGTATTATAAGCTTTTTTAAGGTAGGGAAAAGACTCACAGATTTTACTTAAGCTTTTATGTTATGAGAATTCATACCGACAAGGTTCGTATGGATGGTTATTTTCATAGTACTATGCAGGATGCATTCTCTTATTAATTTTTCTTAACATTGTACAAATTATATGTAAATTGTTATAAATTATTAAAATAAAGTTATTTATTTGCAAGTCAGCTATCCATTTTTTTGTGTGCTGTACCATCAAGTTATTCTGAAGTTAGGCTATTCGCAAGTTTAATTAATATCTTATTTTACCAGCTTTACTTTAATTTGTATATAATTTTGCAGTATGCATCTTTATTGTTTTCTTCCTTTCAATAATTATTTTCCACCTAAACTATACTCAACAGCAAAGTGTATTTTTCGCTCCTTACAGAGAAAAAGACAACAAGGAAGGGAAAAGTGTCCTTAAGAGGACTCCATTGGAATTTCACATCTTGAAAATCGTAATGTTATTCCTATGGAAAACATTTGCAAGTCAATTACCGCCACAATTTTAATAAAAGGTGACTAGTTTCTTGTATCATTGTAAAGAACGAAAGGAGTAGATTTTGTAAAATTAATTTGGCTAGTGAAAATCGCATATTTAGTATTTTTAGTAATTTTTTGAAGTCAGAACTTAATGTGTACTCCATTTTTTACTTCAAAAATATTACTAAAAATACTAAATATGTGATTTTCACGAAACAAATTAATTTTACAAAATATACTCCTTTCATTCTTCACTATGATACAAGAAACTAGTCACCTTTTATTAAAATTGTGGCGGTAATTGACTTGCGAATGTTTTCCATAGGAATAACATTACGATTTTCAAGATGTGGAATTCCAAGGCAGTCCTCTTAAGGAATACAATTATTTTTTTTAGGTTCATCACCAAGGCCCAAATGTTTCATAAGTGCGACGTTTATTCTTCCAAACCAAATGCTACAACAACATCACTAATTACAACCTGAAACCCCTATATATTAGTTGCCAATTTTTTACTTATAATATTTAATTACTTGTAATATTTAATTTACTTTGTAATAATTTAAAAGATACGCAAAATCAGATTTCAATAATTCATAGCAAGCAGTTAAAAAAAAAATTAATCAGCATATAAGTTGTTTAGCATTTCATTTGTGAAAATATGTTTCTCGTTTTTTTAGTAAGTTCTTTTTAACCATTTCCTGCTGTCTATCATATTTTATGGACATCTATTTTCGGGTGTGTATATAGAAGCTGGATTTCTGAAGAACAAAATCTATGAATTATTTTTTTATGGCAATTTATTATAAATATTAACATAGCCATATTATAATATAAATGATTTGATCTATGTGACAAATTCTGGCACATTAAATTTGTTTTGTTTAGAAACGTGTGTTGGGAATATGACATTTCCCATTATATATTTTAGGTACTGTTTTGATGTAATATTTGTTGTCAATATTTCCTGTGAGTATTTTAAATAAAAAGATCATTAAATAATAAAAATATTTTCATGAAAGATAATGATCAGGTACAAGTGAATGTTTTGAGAAAATCACCCATATACCCATTTTCCTTCATGCGTTATTTTTTCGTTAAAAACCAAAATTCGTTTACATGTTAAGAATGCTAATTTTGAAAGTAAAATTATTTCATCTTTCAAACTTCACAACACTTATTAAATCGAAAATTCCATAGATATTGAGAGTTCACAGAGTATCAGGGACACCATAGATTAAGAACACTCTAGATCTGAATCCCTGATTGGATTAGCATTGGAGAATTTCTATATTGAAATTGACATAGAAACTAGCGCCCCTATAGTTACTTTGGGAACTACTGTGGTTTCGCGGCTGCTTTTTTCTAGCCTTCTTTAAGAGCTTTAACACAGTCTATTACGCATCGTAGTTTAAAATCCAAGTCAAGTGACGAAAAGAAACTATTTTTGGCCACAGCGCGTTTTTTTATAATCATATTTTTGGAATTAAAATGGTTGAAGTTTTACTTAAATTTATCTCTTGATTTAATTTAATGAATGAAATAATATTTCAATTTATTAGACAGTATCTACTTTTTGACTGTGTTAAAGCTCGGGAAGAACAGGCAGTAGGAAGCAAATTGTACTTAGTTTATTTATTTTTAATGAAGTCACTTTTCGAACGACAGTATTATTAAGCATGTTTCACATGCATTAAATGTAGTGCTAGAATATAAATAAAAATTATGCAAGACATTTGTTAATAAATAATTCGCGAAATTATTTTTTACATCATTGATTGTAGCAAATTGAATACAAGAATAAAATTCAAAATCATAAATATCAGCATATTTCTTTTTTATTACAATCATTTTTACAATATTATTTTTTATTCTTATCAAACAATCTTTAAATATGTACATTACAAAGAAACAACACATAACTTTAAATATTTTATTAAAAATGACAAGAAAAACTGCAGTTATTTAGCACAATTATTATTTCAATTTTGCTAGATAATAAAAACATAAGATTGTGTATCAGTGTTTATTTAGAACGCCGCCATGTACCTTATGTATGCGATTTATGCTGGTAAATTTATCAGTTTCTGTGAAGAGGCTGCAATATCCTATAAGTATGAAGCACAGAGCATTTCTTCATGTAGAATTAATTCCTATCATTTCTTTAACCAATTCTAAATGATAAATAAAAACGAATAAATAGATATTCTTTACTTAATAAAATTATTGTTGAAAGCCTGAAACTAGTGGGACTTTTTTGTAAAATTTATAGCAATTTAATCAACAAGATCTTTTAAAGATTTATAACTTAAGGAACAATAGCAAAACTTTTATATAAGTTAAGAAATAAACTGAATTATCTTTTAGAATCGACGACATTCGATTTTTATAAAAAAAAAAACCGAGAAAATTTTACTATAGTTCAGAACAGTCATTAAAAAAACCCCAAAAAGAATAAGAATTTGCAATAGTATTTACATGAAATGCACTTACTGTCGTTTATTCTCAAGATCGCTGAAAATTCTTCGAAATACTACACTACTTAAATAAAAATTAACAAAAAATAATTGCAGACTACGAAAAATAAACAAATTTGAACACTATTCTATTTCTAAAATGCATTAAGCAACTTTATCGTCAATCGTCATAGTAACCGAAATTTACTCTCTGTTGCCAGACTTCGATTTAAATAAATTCGAAAGTTTTAGGATGTGATATCCCGAATATACCTAGCAACAAATAAATGATTAGCTTTATATTAATTCATTCCTGAGTATTAGGGAGCCTTAAAATCGAAAATTTCAATTATCAGTTTATAACTGACCTAATATTATGGCACATTCCGAAGAAACAATTGCGCTGCAATCGGAAAGTGCAATTATGCCAATCAACAAATCAACCTTTAATAGTTTATTAGTTCCTCAAGTAACCCTAGGTGCGTAGGCATCAGATTGACTTACTGGTCTAGAGTGTTCTTTGTCTATGAGGGACACGACACAACAGTGGTGTTTTTAAAATATCGGTTTACCAGCTTTTATCCTAACAGCTTTAACACAGCCCTGGATGTCACAGGCCAGAGTACCAAGAACTCAAGTGTAAGCACAGCTTAAAAATCATTTTGATGTGTAAAAAACTAAGTTTCATGTAATAAAAAGTCAAAACAAAATTGTAACAATTGTATTTGCTCCCTTTTCTTACAACTCGAATAAATTAAAATTAAACTTGTCAAGATGGAAGTTTTGTAGAAAGCAACCAACAAGTTAAAATCCTTGTTGACGTCACTAGTTTCGCAGGATGGCGGTTCATTGCGAATGGTGAAAATGTAAACAGCTGTTGAGTGTCCATCTACAAATGAAGTGCGCTCCACTTGGCGGAATATTCTTAAAACGAAACTAATGGAGATCCAACCGGACTTTGACGCTGGGGAAGTGGCGCGGACGGTGGCGATGGCCGTGTCGAGTATGCGCGCCGTGTCATCTGACAACGACGATACTCCCCTCATCCCGAAGGACTCGCCGTCCGTGAATGCTGACCCGAAGCCCGACCACAAATGGGGACGTGAGTATCCTCATCACTCGTTACAATGCGTTTTTAGGGTGGAGAACTTTTTGGAGCGAATACCATATGGCGTGATTTTTAAGTTACTTTTTCTGTTGGAGAGATACCTTTGATGGCATCTACTGTATTAATTTGCTATTAGAATGCGATTATTGCATAAGAATGTTCACCGTATTCGTTTTTCTTCTGATTGATTGGGGAAAAAAAAACCACTAACATTCTAATTCGCCCTGGTTACAATCTATATTTTAATAAGTTGTGTCAGAGAAAAGAGAAATATTCAAGGTGGTGAATGAATTAACTCAAATTTTTCGCAGGAAAAAAGTTGTTATCACGTAATTTATGGACGTTCCCTAAATTATTTCTACTTTGAGTTTCTCGAAGTCTCGGCATACTTTTACATCCTCTGAGAGCTCATATTCATTGTCATCTGAGCATCGAAATGAGTAGCAAGAGTCACCGCAATAGTGTCACAAAAGAAAATGGCTCTCAGTTCTGGGGAGTATGACGCGCCTGCCAAAGGTTTGGCCTCCCAAAGAGCAGCCCTGTTGTCAAAAGAGAGTATTTGAAATAGGATAGTGCTGTCATTTTCTATGTCTCTGTTGCAGGAGGCGGGGGGTTGCCGTGCCGCTACGTGCTGTCCCTGCTCGGCTTCCTGGGCTTCTGCAACGTGTACGCGCTGCGCGTCAACCTGAGCGTGGCGCTGGTGGCCATGGTGGACCACGCCGCCCCCAACGCCACCCCGGGGGGAGAGGAGTGCCGCCCCCTCAACCACACGCCATCGCTCGCACTCCTGCGCCAGGTCTGTTGTCCCCTGCACTCATGTTAGCCATCCTTTTATTGTTGTAACGTCAAAAAAGTAGGGTTGTAACAGAATCAGTCACTGGGTCCGCTTTGGCAGAGTATTTGTTTTCAACAAGGACAAAGGCACCAAACACAGTACCGATTAATTCTATACTTAACATTGAAACTCTAAATTTGGCTAGTTTCATTTATTTCAAGAATCCATTGTTTCTTTTTGTAAGCTAAATTTATTTATAATTAGAAAAATAAATATGTAATGCAGCCGAACCCCGCTATAGTGAACCCTCTACGGAACCAACAATTCGTTCACTATATCAGAGGGTTCACTATATCCAATTTTTCTGGAATAAAGTGTATTATTCGATATATTTATGTGTCTCTATCTTTTTATACGCTTTAATAATAATAATGATTTTGCATACCTTGAATTAATGGAATAAATAATTTAATTATTCAATAATTTTTCAAAAAAAATATTAATTAATTTTTGAAATTTTCTCAAAATAATTATTGGTACAAAAAGAATGTAAATACATATAATTAAGTAATAATGAATTTAATTTGTTACCTCTATATGCCTACATTCCGTGAAATAAATTGGTAATTTTGGAATTTTTACAATTAGAGTTCATAAGGAAATAAGAGTAACAGAGAAGTGCACATGAATTGGACAATTAGACAGTTCCACTTACCCCCAGTTTCCAAGGGGTAGTTTAAGGGGGGATCATAGTAAACGACAGCAAAAATGACCAATTCTTAGTATTGATTTCGAAAGGCTCTAAATCATTTAAAAATGATGGTACAATAAAAAAAATTGTATCAAATTATAAATTGTACTTTTATTATTATATTTACTCCTAAGAATCTTATTTTCGAAAATTATTATTTTTGAAAAAAGACATCTTTTGAAACATACAATTACGAATTTTCAAAAATACAAGTACTTTTTCGGTACACTTTTCTCCAAATCTATTAAATATTTCTGAATAATTTCTTTTGTGTGTTATAAAACCATTTTAGATCTAATCAAGTCACCTATTTTTTTTGCCTAAAATAATTTTTAAATTCTATTTTTAAAACATTATATTCAACATTCATAAAAATTCTGATTTTCAACGAAGAAAAGTGTAAAATAATAAAATATTTATTTTAATTTGTAAGACTAAATTAGGTGACTTAAATAGATCTAAAATGGTTTTATAACACACAAAAAAAAATATTAAAAAATATTCGATAGGTTTGGAGAAAAGTGTACCTAAGTGTTGAAAATTATAGTTTTGAGTAAAACGCGAAAAACAAATACAGTCGATCCCGTTAACACGAACTCGAAATGACCACCGAAACATTTCTTGTTAACCGAATTTCATGTAAATCGTCGGGAATTTTTTTTTACATTGAGCCAGTGGTTGGTTTTCAAATATCAACACAAAAAAAAATCATATTTTATAATGTAATACATAAATAATACAAGCATACAATTAGTAATTCAAAGGGGGCGTGGTACATTTGTTTATTTTTATAATTTTAATTTTTTATAAGAAATAATTAACCGATCTATACAAAATTGGTCTCATTCGATAGATTGGGTTTCCATCTATCAGAAAATATTGGTTTCAAAAATTCGATTTTTTGGTTTTTGTTTACTATGATCCTCCCTTAAAAGAAAGAATGTATAGCTGGGAAGACGAATGGCTTCATTTAACTCCGGAGGGGGGAGAAGTTGCAATACCAGTACCTATTGCTGTACAAGCCGAGACAAATTGTCCAGGAAAATGTATTGTCGTATTACGGAGACCAGCCTTCCAAGAAAGGTGTACGAGTGAGATGTGGAATATGAATAATGGTTTCGAAAAGAAAGGGTGGTTCCTTTAACCCAGAGGGGTGGGGGGAAGAAAAGGAATGTTTACTTTTAAACGGGTCCAGTTTGAGTACAATAAGATGGAAAGGACGAATTTTAGTTATTTAATATTTATTTTAATTATTATTATTTAATATTAATATTTAATTATTCACAGAAAAAAAACAATAAAACTACTCCAAAATTCACTTAAAATAGGAAATGTAAATTAACAATAAGGTTTGTAACAGAATCTGTCCACACAACAGTTGTGTATAACAGGTAAAAAGGCGCCAAACACAGCATTAATTCTATATTAAACATTTACCCGCTATAAATTCGGCTAGTTTCATTTATTTTATTTCAAAAATTAAACAATTTTTACTTAAATCGTTTGCAAAAATTTATATTTCAAAGAATAAATATGTTATAGTTCTCGCTTTTAAATAGAATGAAAACATTGCATACCAACATACAAAGACACTCGAAGTGAAATATATTTGACGTCATTTCTAACTGATGGATGTCGCAAAAATAAATTTATTGTATAAAAAAATTAAAGTTTCTCGAGTGATTGTTGCGATGGCAATGGCGATTTAATTCTAATAAAATGGCTTCCTATGCTTTTTAAATGAGCATTAAATTTTGAAGTTTTTTTTTAAATAATTGAAGTACTTAGAATTGGAATTCTTTTCTGAAATTTTCAATGTATTCTCATTTGGATGTGCTGAATTTTTTGACGTATCTCACTTGTCTGTAGTATTTGTAGTTTACAACAGCGATCTAAATGACTCAAAATTGAATGTCAATGCTAATTCAATGAGAAATTGGTCGACAAATAGTAGATTTATGTCCGTCTGATTGTACAGACAGACAGACAAAAAGTATGAAAGTTGGGTGTCTGAAGTTATACCTTTCTAATAAAGAATTTTTAAGATATGATTGATAGAACTGAATTTGGAAGGAGGTTAGGGAACGACATCGACAGTATGTCTATACCTACTTTTTCAACATTTAAAAAAATTAAGCTTTTTAATTAAACTTTCCACGTCTTGCCATGCAAATCTCCAATGTGAAATAATTTTTATATTGTATAATTTTTCCGTTGTATAAAAATAGCAAACGTGCTTTGAACATAAAAACATGCTATTAAAATGTAGTAAAAACAGAATTGAACCGCCATTTCTAGATTCATGTTAAGAATGCAATCCAATCTTTGATCTTAAGAAAAGTGATGACATTTATTCTTTGATTTATTAACAAACAAAACGCACTACTCAATTCAAATAAATCAGTCGATCTTTTATGTCAATGTTTTTTTATACTTCCTGTTTTAGAGTATAGCCGTTTTTATCGGCCAGTTACATCGGCGCCATAAAAAAACTCTTTCCAGCCAAAATAGTGATTGGTATAAAAATAAATCTGAGGGGGAGGGGGGGTTACGGATAGGTTTTATTTTCTTCTTCAACATGCGTTTTTTTTGTAATACTATCCCCTTGACTTATTTGTGAGTCAGAATTCACTCTTTTTTTAATCCTCTAGGAGTAGAATTTTTTTCTTTGTTTTACACACATGTAGTTTTGTTTAGTTTGAATTGGTTGCGCGCCTGGTTTCCAATTTCTTATTTGTGGGGGGGATTCTGCCGTTAAAAATTCGCCGCCCTACGCTCTAGCCTAGCTAGCCTATTTAGAAATCCGCTACTGGGTTCACTATAGCGGGGAGTTCGACTGTATTCTTTAAATTTTAATAGAAGCAAAACATTTCTACCTACAACAACCTTAAGCAATCTTCAGAACATAACTATACCGCATGATTTTCAATACCAGTAAAAAAAAAGGAAAGTAAATGAAAAATTAAGGTTTGTGTTTTAAAGAAAAGAAATTGAATGTCTTGTATCATTCTAAACAAATAATATGAACAATCAAAGACTTTTATTATGAAATAAATTATGTCGTTCTAAACCAATTTTTACGTCATGAAAATAAATATAATTAATTTTTTATTCAAAAGAAATAAGGTTTCTCTTGAAATTGTTCCGAGGGGTAATGGCAATTTGATTATAATAAAAATGGGCTTCTTGTGATTTTTAAGTAATATTTTAATTTTGAATGGTTTTTTTTATAATTGGATTAATTGGAATTACTTGTAATTCAATATATATTTTTTTTTTATATTTGATATATATTTTTTGCCATATCACATTTATCAGTAGCATTTGTAGTTTAGGCTATGAAAGTGGGTGATAGACATAGCATTTATTATATAAAAGCTTCCACTTTTAGGTAGTAAACTAAGGAAGCTGAAAGTCAGCTGACATTTAATATGTAATATTGTTTTCTTGTCTAAGCAAACCATTTGCACCCACTTGTTACTAAGCTATGATGTTTCTGCAGGGTGAATTTCCTTGGGGTGCCGAGACCCAGGCCACCATTCTTGGGGCATTCTTCTATGGATACATGGTCACACAGGTGAGTGGTGAGGCGCCATTCAAGGCATGTCCTCAAAGAGACCGTGCCATATACTTCCATAGTTAAGATTTGTTGCTATTCTAAGGTGCTTCTTCATGTGCCATGATTTCCCAATTTCCCGAGGGTGACCAAACAATTTTTTTGCAATAAACTTGCAGTTTCTTCGCTTGTGCGAAAATGTGTGTTAAAAAAAATTGGATCAATTATATATTCTACAATGGTAAGAATAAAGATAACTTATATTGCAATTCCTCAACAATCTTGTTACAAAACTAATAATTCTTAATGTACACATATCCTAAGTTGGTGGCTGATTACTTGCACCAAATTATTTTATACTTTAGCTTTGTTTTTGTTGCTTTTGCTACAACTTCAAATCAGATGCTTTTCACGGTTTTGTTGTGGACGTGTTCTATGAGAAATGAAATATTGCTGTTTGTGTGAAAAAAATATTATTTGAAAATAACAGATTAGCAAGATTTTTAATGGCACACATTTTGTTATTGTTCATACATAATTGGAAAAACCCAGGTAAAAAAAAACCTCCATTGACTGGAAATCCCCCATTTTGGGCCTCATGGCCGAACACAGCGAGTCATTGCCTCAACTAATGTGGGAACCGGTTTCTCACTCCCGGCAAACATGAAACGCTTGTACCGAGAGAAGAAAGAACTGAATGGGCAACCGGTTTCCTCGAGCTTGCCTGATAACTAGAAGATCCCTGGTTTGCACGTGGGCTGCCAATGACGCACCAGCGTGGCGCATGGTTCCGGCAACCGTACTCCAGAGTTCAAGTTCGTTTGTAAACATGACGGTCTAATGGTTACACAAACTACACGATGTAGCTCTTTTATCTACCCTTTTGTTTGATATTTAATTGACACCTAGTGTAATCCTAGATGTGACGGATGAATTTCCATACATAGATTTTAAAGCTTATGCAGACTTCATGTTATTGCAATGTGTATCTTTCGTCTATTGATGACAAATATTATACAGCCATAATTATGTAAGGATGTTAACACCTATATTTGATTTATGTTAACACTGCAAGCAAATTTCAGGTTACTTGGTGATCAATTTGAGGATATAGAAAGTAGAATATTAGATTCTACACTTTTGCAACAGATATTGCTGTGCTTGGAAAAATACTTTATGATTTGAAAGAGTACATTTTATTTCAAATTAAGAGGAAATTAAATCTTTTGTCTCAAATGCAGGGCAACCAGACACTAGATGTACTGCATTTTGCAGTGCGGTTTAGTTCGTTATTCAACTATCTGGCTGCAAAAAAAATTGCAAATAGTCTGTTTTATTTTTTTAAATTTTTTTTTCAAGTAAAAATAACCCAAAAAATATTAATTATGAAAATTTAATGATGATTTCAGAGTCGAAAAGTTAATCACTGAAACAAATTGGGTTATTGGTTTTCAATTCAATAATTAATGACAGATTATGAGTTATCCGGTTGAAAAAGGCCAGGAACATTCCTCCTATTTTTACCACTAGTTGTCGTGTAGCTTTAGTTAGCGACTTTAATTCAACCTAACCTTGTAATTTTACGACCTCGAAGTAAGATTTGTACTTGTTCAAAAATGAAGAAGATTTAGTTCATTTCCATTGTAACGAACTGGTTTAAAAAACAAGCTGTTTCTCTACTTCCTCAGCCTCTATCAATGAAACTTTTCCATCGCTCTAGTGGCAGCGAATGTGTTAATCATGGAGCTCTTCTCCTGTACTCTTCATTACATGCATTACACTCATGGTGTAAAAGGGCGTCACAAAAAATCGGGTTCATTTTCTTTTCAATAATTTATTTTACGTTTTTTGGATTAGCAATATCCAGAAAATTAGAAACTAGGTAAATTTAATATTTCATTTCCAAATTAAAAGCACTTAAAAATCTTACCAAAACTAAAGTTTCTTTCATTTATATTTGAAAAGGTATTTATTGTTTTTTTAATTATATTTTTCTTGTTTACCAAAATTGCCGAATGCCTAACAATGTTAAGTAATTGTCTTACACATCCTGTAACTGACTCATGCGGGACAAAAAAAAATCTTGCCAATTATTCTTGCTGCCTATATAATGGTATTGATGCATCTTAAATATATCATGATTCAAAGTGTTGAATCGCCACCAGACTGTGGTTCAAGTTCACCACACCTGTCCAAAAATACTGCGTCTATCAGCTAAAACCAATAAAAATTATATTGTAACCTATCAAGATGTTTTTTTACTTTTAAATATATTTATTTATAATATATAATTTTAGTTTTAATAAATGCTTTATTCAAGAAAATGAATTCATTTAACAGTGATCATCTAATACAAAGTCAAAATCTAAAACTCTATAAAAAAAAATTCGCCAGTCTTTTATTTACATCCCTCACAAAATATCCTCAAATCAATCTGAATCTAGTGTTTTATTCACAGATTTTGTTTAAGTTACGAGTTTGTTTGAAAAATTAAGTTTAATGTTACAAATTAAGCTTTATAGCATTTGTGTCCATTGAGTCTGAAACAATACTGCCAATTTTAAAGCAAACATAAATTCATTGGGTGACTTTAAGCAAGATGCGAAGGGGTCGAAAAGGGCACAGGCAGACCCAGAGAGCCCTAGTGATCAGGGGACAGAATCCCCTTTCATACATATTTAAGTTCCTTTCAGATTTTATTGATTGTATATATAACATTATTGGTATGGTAAAATAATGAATGTGTTTTTTTTCTTTCTAAATGTGTGCTCTCTCCCCTGCAGATCCCCGGGGGCCGGCTGGCGGAGCGCGGGGGCGGCAAGTGGCTGTTCGGGGGCGGGGTGCTCGCCACCTCCCTCCTCACCCTGCTCACCCCGGCCGCGGCGCGCTGGGGCGGGGCGGGGGCGCTGGTCGCACTGCGCGTCCTCGAGGGGCTCGGGGAGGTGAGTGGCCGCTCCTTCTTCCGTTTCCTTCGAGAGTTCATCGCTGCGTTCAGATGACGTGCTGGAGGCTCCCCGCATTCTTTTAAATTCTTAATGTTCATGCTAGTGGAATGTTTACAATTGCGGTTCTTCCGGGAATCGGTGCAAACACTGCGAATGAAACTGCTTAAACATCTGCCGCTCTTTAGTCCTTCTGAAGTAGCAAGGAATTATTTTTATTTTTGCATGTTTACGACAGTAATTTAATATTGAAAAAAAATATTGTAAGTGCTGCTCCTGGATTATTATGCTGAAACAAAAATGTTCTTTTAATGGAAACTCAAATATAAAATCCCTTTTTATTGCATCAAAATTTATTCCTTCAATTTTTATTAACCTTCCAGGGCTAAAAAAAGAAAAAGTGCCCCCTTTCCCATGACTATGAGCACCAGTCAAACTTTCAGGTCACTCGTATATGGTGCATGCTTATCATAATTCTACTACTAAAGCTATGAGTGATCACTGAGGTTTTTTTATTTTGAATATTGACGCAAGGTATAATGTACATATCAACATAATTAGTTTAGTAGTTACTCATAGCTTTGCAGGTCAAGGTCATTTTTCTTGAATATTGGTCTTGTTTCTGCCTTCTGCTAAAGCCATAATTGACCCACAGAAATAACCATCAGGACTTAGAAAAATATAAAACAACAGGGGTGGCCCTTTACTTTCGTAGTTAAAAAGTCAAAAAGTTGATAATTTAAAAAAATCAAGGTTCTAAGTCAATAACTTGGAGATATAGATTTACATATGCTTTAACTATTGTAGTTTTAGACCCAGGTTGCAAATCCATGTGGCTTAATCTTGTTTTCGTACTGTCCATTTTATGTGGCATGTAAAAGGTCCCTGGCTTGGGTTCTCTCCGAAAAAATTAAATCTCGGCATACTTTAACATCCACAGACAGCTCAGATTCATTGTAATCTGCGCTTTAAAATTGGTAGCGAGAGTCGCCTAGATGGTGCCACAAAAAAATTGCTCTCAGTTATGGGGAAAATGCTGAGTCTGCAAATGCGTGACCGCTAATGTTGTAGCCCCATTAGACAAAAAAAAAACCTGTATATTTCAAATTCCAATTTATACCTGTATGCATTCTAAGTAAGGCATTTGATATGAGCATTGAATATTGAGCATTAAATATTTTAAATTAAGGGTATTGATTAATTGAAATTGCTGTTGATTAGCAAAAAAAATTTAATTCTGCATTTGCTTTTATTTAAAATATTACGTCATAAAATCAACAATTGGATCAATAAATGTCTTCTGAAAAAAGGTTGGACAATGCCTAAAGCAAGCTTGAACACATTTTGTTTTAAGTGGAGAAATCTTGAATCTTCAACACATTATTTTATAATATTATAAAAAGATTATCTAGAAATAGATGATAAAACATACTAATATCTTTAGTAGGTAATTGCATGATTAAATTAAATGTGTATGACAATTTTAATCAATATTATAAATTGGTTTCATTGCATTGTATTTAAATTTGTCCCCCCCCCCCCAGATAAAATTTGAATATTCCTTTTACATAAATGGGAGTAGCTCACTGTGCCCTCAATGAGCGAATGCATGCAGTTATGGATTAGAGGTGTAAAATGGACTGTAATAGATTTTGTAAATGAGGTCTGAAACTGTACCATTTGAAGTACATGTGCAACTGTGTTTCCAAATTATTGGCTTTTGGTTTATGGAGTTATACTTTGACCTTTTTTGAAGAGCCATTAACTTTGAGACCCTTTAATTACTAAAATCGAGGGTCGCACATGGTGTTAATCATTTTTCTGAGAACTAAATAGGATGAGCAGTCAATAATCATTTCTGGCGTTCACCAATAGCTATAGCAGATATGTAGGCAGAAACAACAGCAACAAAAAATTATGTTGAAATGTCCTTTTCCGAATGAGTGGCCCACCAAACGATTGTGCTGGTATGTGTCCACAAGTCCATCCTGGGTCACTCATGCCTTTAAAAGTAGAACGACGGAACTTTTCCTCATCGTAGTATCACTAACATATTCTGAAAGTTTTAAGGTTATCAACTAACACACCCCCATTTAATTTTTGAGCCCTAACGTGTCTCTGTGGTTTTTAAAACATAGCGCACATAGCCACAATGCAAGTTGTTTTGGGAAAACAATCATGCTCACACTGTTTCCTGTAAAATCCTACGAGGGTTGTAAGTGTCCTCAAAGCGTGTTTTGTTATTGGACGGACCCATGATTGCCTACCTCCTAATTCCTCAAAATGTCAACATTGGCGAGGGTGGAACGGGTGCCGCGCACGCACTGATCTGCGGGAATTCTCGTTGGCAAGAGCGGACGTGCTTGTGCGCCAAACGGGGAGCTGTTGTGTGGAAAACCTTTCTCCGAGAATGTAGCACGAAATATAGCTGTTGTGCCCACAACTCTATGTAACCCTTGACTTTTAAATTAAATGAATCTGAGCCATAATTGTTTTTTGGTACAATATAAAGAGCACTTCGTTGGGGAATTGAAGTTTAGACAATGATATCATGCCATGTTGTGTAGACCCGTTCACTAGGAATTGTTGTATTGATTTTTTTTTGGCTGCATAGTAGAGACAGACTTATTATACAAAACTTGAAATTCGAGCCCTACCTAATCATGTTTATTTTAGTTAACACTTGAAATACTTTAAGATGCAACAATAAAATATCCTAGGACGTCTCGTTTTTTTTAAAACCCCCTGGAGGAATACATGGTGTGTGCTGTTCTGTTCTTCTACACGCTTTCCTCCCTTGGCAGGGCGTGACGTTCCCGGCCATGCACGCCATGCTGGGGGCGTGGCTGCCGGAGGGGGAGCGCTCCCGGCTCGCCACGCTCGTCTACTCCGGGGCGCAGATCGGCACCGTGCTCGCCCTGCCCGCCTCCGGCCTGCTGTGCGACTCGGCCGCGGGATGGCCGGCCGTCTTCTACGTCTTCGGTGAGTAATCGCTGTTTCATTCCGGACGGCTTGATCTGTGGGGGAATAAGTCCTGACCCACTGAGTCGCGTATCAAAGCGCAGCCAAAGCGATGAAAAGTACACATTACGAAAGCTTATTGATTTTGTACGGAAGGCATGGTGTAGGAAGCGGTTTTTTTTATTCGAACCCAACCGTCAGGGCAAAACATGAGCTTAAGAATAGCATTGTGCATTCTTGATAGGTTAGAATTCCTACTTTTCAATTAAAGAAAAATTCAGCCCAAGCGTTCACCTCGAATAACCCTAGACCAAGAAGGCAGGGCTAGCCTCAGATTTGACAGACAACAGTGGCCTCGCGAGAGACCCCCCCTCCCGCTCTGCCTAGCAGGACCCCACCTGGAACTGCAGGGCTGGCAAGATTATGCACCAGCTGATGGAGCAGCCAGACCCAGCTGGTTAGACCGTGTCCAGGCTCCTGTATTATCTGGCAGCCCGAGACGCAAAATTCAGTTCATCTCTGGTATCTTTTACGTGACCGCTTCCTCCAAGACCCTTACCCCCAGCCCAGAGATCAACAAGGGTTCATAACTCCCACTCCTTTGCCCGTTTTACCAGAAAGAGTGTTCCAGCAGCAAGGTGTCTTTTTACGGAACAGCCTTGTACCTTAACTCGCTCCCCTGGTATGCCTAAGGACAACTCCCTCCTCTACCAGGGCTTAGGACCTGCATAAGGGGCCCCCCCCCCTTTAGGCAGAGTTATTTGTAACCAATAACTATTTATAATTATCAATAATTTTATTATTAATTATTTTATAATTTAACCAAACTTAACCTTAACCCTGATTGACTGTATGGAAAGAAATGAAGTCCCGCAGTTAATTTTCAGTTTTTTGAACTTTTAGCATTGTTAAATTCTTGCAAAAAAAAAATCCTGCTTCTACCTGAAATGTGAGTTTTCTGCAATCTAATTTCCATGATGGAATAATTACTGTGGCTCCATCCTGTCTCTCTTCACCCCTTAAGGGGAATGGGCGCACAGGACCGGGGGTCTCCAAACTCAAGTGCCTCAATGTTAATCCAATGGGGGAAAAACTATTTTCTTTGCCACATTTCTCCGGCTGTATTGAATATTTTTTACAAGCGGATTTTTTTAGGTGATAAATGTAGCTGACTTACAGGTCTCTATCTTCCCACTTTTTGAAATTGCTTCGAATATTTTGTGTAAAATAATTTATTGAATATTAAAAAAAAATATTCGTACTAATTTCAAAGAGTGGGATTGTCGGGACCTGTAAGTCAGCTACATTTATCACATAAAAAAATCCGCTTGTAAAAATATTCAATACAGCCGGAGAAATGTGGCAAAGAAAATAATTTTTCCCCATTGGATTAACATTGAGGCACTTGAGTTTGGAGACCCCCGGTCCTGCACGCCCATTCCCCCTTAAGCTGCGAGACCAAGAAGCCGGTGGGACGGGGTTCATTCCTCCACTGATTTTTGACGCTCCCGAAAGGGGGTCTCCCTCGCCTGACTTCTCTCCGTGTGTCGCAGGTGCCCTGGGGTGCGTGTGGTTCGTGGCGTGGGCGGCGCTGGTGCACGCGCGGCCGGAGCTCCACCCCCGCATCTCCCCGGAGGAGCTGCTCCTCCTCCGCGCCGCAGAGCACCGACCCCAGGTGAGAGCAAGGGGGCCTCCTCCTCCCCGCAAGAGAACTAGAACCAGGGAGGGCAGAGCTCCTATTATTTCTGTTTTTTAATGCTCTTCCCTTTTTTCCCCTTTTCCTATTTAAATCCCTTTTTTTTTGCATTTTTTTTTAACTCTGGAGTTTTTGTAATGCAGTGCACAGTCTTAAATTTTTCTAATTGTGATTGTTTACCTCTGCAGCCGGTGGGGTCCAGACAATAATAATGTCCTGGTGTCATCATCATTGACTCTCAGATAATACTATTATCTAAATGCATGTCTTGTATTTGATTTGCCAAAGGAATACATTTTGCAGGATTCTCCCTTTGTTATTATGCAAGCAACAGAATAGTACTATACCAATAATAATATGCACTTTCATTAAATACCAATGCTCTATAAATATATAAATTTTTAACAAGATTTTATATGTTAATGGAAGTAACATTTTAAATATTGAAAAATGTGACTGTAGCATTCAAAGTATAACCTAGAATTGGCATTTGATGTGCTTCTTATTTGGATCCTGAGTCGTCCTTGTTGGGATTTTTGTCCTTGTCAAGTTTACCTCAACGAAATATAAGGAAAGATGACACCTCTCATGCGTTATTGTTTCGTCGTTATTTTCATTGTTTTAGTTCAGTGCAGGTGTTCTGTGACCATCGGAGCGTGGTCCTTTTCTCGTTGTGTGGCCTGAACGTGTGTGTGTCGTGCAGGTCCCCCCCCTCCCGTGGCGGCGCGTCCTGAGCAGCGTGCCCGTGTGGGCCCTGGTCGTCACCCACTTTGGCCAGAACTGGGGCTTCTACACGTTCCTCACCGAGCTGCCCACCTACCTCAGCTCCATCCTGCACTTCGACATCAAGAGCGTGAGTACCCCCCCCACACTGCACACCGTCCAAGGGTTGTTACTATCAATCCGCGAAAGTTTTCCGCGTTTCGGCGAAAATCTGTCTTTTTTTTCAATCTCACTTTGGCTGACCCTGAGATAGATGCAGAACCATTGAGAAATTGTGACCTATATATATATATATATATATAATTATATTCAAAAATGTAAATTTAAAAGGAAAAAGGTGGGAAGACAATTAAAGTGAAAACTGTCCGAATACGCCTAAATAAGTAATCAAACAAACTAGAAAGATAATTAAAAAGATATGTTACTCGTTATTTTTATAGTTTAAGTTCAAATGGACATATCAATCAAAATTCAACGTCTAGTAATTGATGCTAATTTTGTGGAAAAATTGTAGAACAGTCTGTTATTTTTATACTTCAAGGATCAGTGAACCAAACATCAACATCAATGGTACCTAGACTGTTCTGCAATTTTTCCTCAAAATTAGTATCAATTACTAGGGCGTTGAATTTTGATTGATATGTCCATTTGAACCTAAACTATAAAAATAACGAGTCACTGCAAATTTGCTACAAACTAAATTCACTGAAATAGCAATACAGTTCGGTAGAACTGCAATGCATTTTTTGAAATGTTTGTTTAATTTTTCGCAGCACCGTAATTCGGTGAAA
The DNA here is from genome assembly GCA_023701765.1 of Hylyphantes graminicola. Lineage (NCBI taxonomy): Eukaryota > Metazoa > Arthropoda > Arachnida > Araneae > Linyphiidae > Hylyphantes > Hylyphantes graminicola. Next base: position 68,047,481 of record CM043121.1, read on the forward strand.
CTAAACTTTCAATAAACAATAAGTCCAAATAACATGTTCTTAACTATAGAGTTCATCATTCAAAAAGGTTGTGTTACCTGTTGAATTACCTTTATTAAATGTAAAATCCAATTTTGAAAGCAAATGAAGTATGGATTTTGTGTGCAGTGTCCAATTACCGTTTAAGTGTACTATTTTGTCGAAATTAAAATTTCAATGAAAAATAAACTGTTAAAGCCATAAAAATAAACTCTTATAATCATAATATATATATATATATATATATATATATATATATATATATATATATATATATATATATATATATATATATATATATATATATATATATATATATATATATATATATATACAATAAGGTCTGAACCACTGCCAAAAAAAAAGACCTCGGCCATTGATAAAGAGGCCAGTTGGATAAATAGTTGACATTTCACTTTTCCCCTAAATTACTGATTTTATCTTGCATGTCTAATCCCTCTTCAATAGGACGGCTTCCTCTCCGCCCTGCCCTACCTGCTGCAGGCTGTCGTGGGCTGGCTCACCAGTTTCGCAGCTGATTGGGTGAGGAGGAAGCAGTATGCCACCGTCAGCACGATACGGAAAGTCAGCAATTCCATAGGTGAGAAACACCTTTCCGTTTCTCACCTTCAAATGTATGTTAAGTCTGTGAGTGAAGATTGTGTATTCACACTGAGTGGAGCATTTTTAAAATTCTCCATTGACACTTTTTTTGACCTGCTGAGCAGGGTTGGGTAATATAGACGAACGTGTGTACGCCGTACCGAGAAAATATTTTACTCCTGCAGAAAATTTCAGGTTATTGAAAAATCATTATCTGTTTCAATATTTAAAAAATATGACTTTTGCTCTTTTGCAAAAAATACGAAAAAATATGTTTGGAAAGTTGACGGTCATTATTGAGTCGGAGCGGAGCCGTGACGTACTGTAGTGATGGGTCGTTCCAGACGAGACGAGGCCAAACTATGGCGAATTATTTCGACTGCAGTCAAAACCTTACTATTTGCTTAACGAATGGCAACACTGAAATCGTAAACAAAAACAAACACCTTTGCCGATTACCGTTGTTTTTTAAATGTCCAAAATAGTTTTTTAAAACTTTATTTTTCTGGTTATTATATATAATGAGTAACAATATTAAATATCAGAGTTGGGTTTGGAAAGTGACATGCCGTTTTTGCGGAGAAAAAATTATATAATGCATCTTAAGCGAAAGCACGAGGAGCAACATGCGGGTGATAAAAGATCGCATGGACAACAATCAATTTCAACATTTTTTACAAACCCAGCACAGAAAAACATTTCTTTTTCATCGCCATCACAAGTTTGCCAAAACGAATGCAATGTAGAAGATGGGCTATTTTTAGTAATTTAACCTTTTTCCGTGCAATTTCTATATAATTTGTGTTTTTATAATGTATAATGAATCCATGATAGCCTACGGGTTAAAAAAGTTAATTATTATTATTAATATTTTTTGCAGCAAGTTTATTTTAACTCGTCATTTTATCTAACTCTGCTGCTGAGGGTAGATTCCAGCAAAAGGTTTTTTTAGCATGGCAGAATCTGTATTCCAGATGGGTACTTCTCATAGGTAGAATATGGATTTTTCTGGTAGGATATTTTATGTACAATCGTGTCTAAAATTATCTTTACTTGTTTTTGTCTGAGTTTTAAAAACTACTCTGCAATGCTATATTATGCAATTTGCATTTGGGAATTGCAACATTCTCTACCACACATATTTTCTTGTAAAATAACATCTTAATTGTAGTTAGGTGGTACACAGTACAAAAGTAAAAACCCGTTTTGGACCACCTTGATGTTGAAAATCAATAAAAAAAAATAGTATGCTTTAAGGAAGAATTTATCTAAATATTAAGAAATTTCTTGTGAAGGAACCAACAATTATCTAGAATATTTTAGGATATATATATATATATATATATATATATATATATATATATATATATATATATATATATATATATATATAAAAATATTAACAATATTTGTTCTTGTTGTTAATTGCTTATAAAATCTTTATTTTCTGGAGATTCGTACTTTCTTTTCATAATTTTATTTTAAGTGACATATTTCAACTTATATATATAAGCCAGGATCTCATATTTGCAGAGTATTCAGACATTTTATCGAATAATTTTTAGTTCTGAGTCGTTCAGTATTTTTTTTCAGTATAAAAAAATTTTCTACTCCGCGGAGAAGATAAATAGGTTAGCCATCAACCAGGAAAAGGGCTCATAATATTTGTCATTTAACATGTCTATGCCAAATGAGGTCTTTCGTTGTTGTTGATGGTAAAACCTGCCTCACTTCAAGAATTTTGGGTTGGTACAAAATACTCCATAATACCCTTCAAAGACAAAATTCATCAGTCTGGAGTGTAGCGCATGACGTTTCTTTGTTGGACTCTTTCTTTTATTAATAGCCTAGACGAGTATAGAAGGCACTCCACGAAATTGTGTCTGCACCAATCGGATATTGCACCAACTTGCGCAGAAATTAGGTTGAGAAATGCAAAAAAAATATACACTTTTTATTGGAAAAGCCTTTTGTGTTTTGTTTTAAAAGTTATAAAACAAAATATATGAGACCTTTAATTTAGGATAAATTTTCATGTTGAATTTCTACATATATTTCAAATTTCCACACTTCTAGCAATGCTTTCAACATTCCTGAAAAACATTAAATTGACTATAAAATTGTAGTGAAAAATGTGATTCAATTTGCAGCTATAACAAAAATCAGGAAGAAAAGAATATACATTTAAAAACATTTAAAAGACTAATGCTACTCCATCAGGAAAGTATAAACTAACCTTTACTTTTTTGTAATAATGGCAATTTTCTTGGTAAAATGGCAACTGTACATGTAGTTAACATGGCTTCAAATACAAAAGTTGTAACAATTGCGAATTCTTATCTGCTACTTTTTTCAGGGTTATTTTTCTAAAGTGAAATAATAGTTTGCTCTTTTGGCTTTGTAATTATTTACTTTTACGTTGCCGACACTAAATGTGTTTTTTCCTAACCATTGCGTGATACAAACCAAATCAGTGTATTCTCAAAGGCATTTGATTTTCATTGAAGTAAATTAAATTAATTGTTAATATTATTGACGTTTTTTATCTTCTGAAATATTTTTGATAATCATTCGATATTTTACAGAAACTTTCCTAATGTTTGTCTTCTTTAAAAGGAATAATCATTTTATAGATTTGTTGGATGAGAGTGGTCAAAAACTGTTTTTTATTTGTCCTATTCTAAGAGCCTAATTGCTTCAGCGCCTCATCCTTATCAAGAAATCATGGATGCCGCAAATTATTAGTTTTTAAGAAATAGAATTGACATTCATGTAAAGATAATTTTGGAGTGGGTATTTCTGGATAACATGTGCAAAACCATAAAGAATATGCCCGCTCACACGTGAATCTCGTTCCAACAGAGGGGGTCCGTTTTCTTGTTCATTGCAGGCTTCTTTGGTCCCGCGGCCTGCCTGTGCGGGGTGGCGTGGGCGGGCTGCTCCCCCGGCCCCAGCGTCCTCTTCCTCACGCTCGCCATGGGCTTCAACGGCGCCACCTACTCCGGCTACATGGTGACCCACGTGGACATGGCGCCCCACTACGCAGGTACGCCCCCCCATCCATATATGTCTCCTCCAACGTACCGAGGTATGACAGTGGTACCTGTGGAACACGGCACGGCAGAGGCCGGCTGTTCTCCTTGCACTTTGAATACCTTTTTAGGATGGTCATTTTCGTGTATTTCGCACATGTAGGGTAAAAGTGTGTTTTTGACCTCTTTCCAGGCACTTTAATGGGAATGACAAATTGCTTTGCTACCATCGCTGGTTTCCTGGCCCCAAAAGCTGTAGGCGCCCTGACAGAATCCAAAGTAAGTTTAGGTGTTTTTTACAGGGGAGGGGGGAGGTAAATCATAGTCAGGTTTGTACCTGACCCCATGGCCTGTTATCGGTTGAACAAAATTATACATCTTCTTCCAGGAAGTTTTCACATTTCTCCCTAATTCATTCTACTAATTAGCCAAACATACCAACTTGGTGAAACTAAACATGAAGAACACCTGTAAGCTTTAAAATCTTAAAGATACCAAGGTCACAGGAAACAAGAAAAGGTTGATTATTTCTTTTATATTTAATGTCTATTTATCCTTTTTATTTGGTAATGAAGTAGAACGTCGATTAACTGTCCTACTTTTATACCAAATCTTTTAAAAAATGCTAAGCCAACATTAATAAATTAAGGTCTATTTCCATTGTTAAAAAAAGTTTGGGCTCAGAAATCTACAACGGTAGCTAAAGTCAGCAATCAGCATTCTGCAGTGATACTAAGATCAGCAAACTTCCGTGATACTAAGATCAGCAAACTTCCGTGATTCAAAAATCAGGATCTCGTGCGATTCTAAAATGTGAACTCTCTGGTGATTCCTAACTCGTTACATGGCGTTTATAAAATTGAGAAAGTGTAATTATTTTAAGATAGCAAAGCTCCAGCAACTCAAAAAAGTTAAGGCAAATTTCTTTCAATTCTATATTTTCAGAAAAATCCCGTAATCGTCTAAAACCTTGAGACTGCAAATGATGAGAAACGAACAAGTTGGTTTGTTAAGAATCTGTCACTTAACCACTTCCACACAAAATTTGTGCTCAACAGGAAACACACTATTTATACACCTCAATTATTTTCAATCATCTTCTTTCTCAGATTTAATAATTCGTCTTTATTGTTTGCATAATTTGTTTTTCATTTTTAATAACTTTCTTTCAAAATACGGCTATTATTTATCGTTTGCTAAATTAATTTACAGTTTGAAGAATAGATAATTGGTAAAATTGATGCGGAAAGGAGGGCATTGCTCCGACCACGGCTCTTCTTTGACGTCCTCCTTTCGTCTGTAAAGCGTTGAAACCACTCATGAACTTCACACACTTTTTAGTCGCTGCTTCCTAACCGTAAACTTTCCCTAACATGTCATGTGTCTCCATCGCCATTTGGCCTAACTTGAAGCAAAACTGTATTTCTTCTTTTATTTATCTTTCTCACACTGACTGTGTTAAACTGCTCATAGCGTGGGCTTCCTCTTTTCTGTTTTTTTTTATTATATAATAAAATATTTTTTTAAAGAATTGTCCATCGATGCATAATAACACAAAAAAATTAAAACCTTTTATTATTTTGCTATTTCCCCCAAATGAGTGTAAGTCTTCATGTCTATCATGAAAAACATGGAATTTTTTTTTTATTTCAAACAAAATCTACTGGGTTAAAATTATTGACACTTAATTTTCTCTTTTTGCATCTCAAAATAAACTGTTTGTAAAAAAAAAATATTAAAATTTGAGTTAAATATAGCGCATCAAACTTTGTGATATCTGTCAAAAATAGTTGTTCATTGCCATAATTCACATAATTAATTTCTTCATGTTCACTATCGCATGCGTGTATTCATTAACAAAGCAGTTAATAAACCATTATACCGAGTTGAGTAATGAAGATATGATGTTGCCATCTATACTAAATTAAATAATAAGTTGAGGTTGCAGTTTGAAACAAAAGAGGGAATTTTAAATGATGTTTAATAACTTCTATACTTGTGCCATGTGAAATATATACAATCTATAGTTTCCTAATTTAAATAAAAATTTGCCAAACTGGAAACTTTCAATACAAACTGACTTCAGGGCGAACCATTCTCATATTAAGCAGGATAAAATTCAGTCTGTGAATTGGCAGAATATTTCCTCTATCATGTATACTAAAATAGTAAATTATTTTAATAGTGATTATGCTGTTATTGTGATGAGCAATTTTTAGTCATAACGGAAATTTAGGGCAATTTCGGTCAACATTTTAAACAGAAATACACAATATTTTCCAGGGTTCCCACAGGTCCTTGAAAGTCCTTGATTTTTATTTTCAATTTCAAGGACCCTTTAAAACTCCTTGATTTTTACTAAAAGTCGTTGAAAAGTCCTCGATTTTAATTTTTGATAAAAAGTACCTGTTAGTACTCCTTGATTTTGCAAATAATCGTTGAAAAGTCCTTGATTTTCTTAGTTCGCGACATTCAAATTTCGAGAAGTCATTTCTTAAAACATTGCTAGAGTTGGCTCTAAATGACGCACATAGTACTTAGGCATTCAGGTCAGACGTTGCTTATATATAAACACTTTTATTTTTGCCAAATACTTCCGTGTTTTCCTCTGATATAGTTCGGCGGTATTTCAAGCACTATTTTATTTTAATGTTTGGTCGATTTAATAGGTATAGTAATCGACACATTATGTTTAAGGGTGTTCAGTATGTTGTATATCGGTAATGTTAAATTGGCCAATTTCAATGTACCTTTTCACAAAAACTACTGATCAGATCATCTTAAAAATTTCTGTGTGTATCATACGAACCTTATATATTAATCTGAGGTTAAAAGTTTTATTTAAATAACTGTTAGATTTTTTTAAATAAAGTTTTAACGTACCCAAAAAATCATGAAATTTCTCACTTTTTTGCCCCATAACATTTTTTTCACTTTAGTTTTATTAAAATTCATAACCTCAGATTAATCTAGACTATGTATTACATCATATCAAAAAAGTTTGCGAGAAAACATAGCATAGTTTTTTAGAAAAGGTACATCAAAGTTTAAAAAATCAAGTTCTGAGAAAAACGCGTTTAAAGTTTTTATTGTTAACCCATTTCCTTACGAAGCCATGACATTAAAATGGCTTTTAATGTCAAAAATAGTTTTCCAATCGTCTTGATACTTGGAGACATTATTTATAAAGGTTGTAATAGTATTTTAAGCCAACAATTTTTGTTTTGATTTTTTCACCGATTTGAGGGTATTGAACCCCCTTAAGGGGCCGTGAAATTTTTTTTGGGTGTCCTTGAAAAGTCCTTAAAACTCCTTGATTTTTATTTTGAAATAAGAATGGGAACCCTGTTTTCAATGTAAGTGGTAGTTATCAGTAAGCTTTCAACAGTCTGGCATTTCTCAGCCTCATCACATGGCAAAGGATATATTGAAGGCATAAAGCAAACCTTCAATTGCCATGACAAGAAGAAAAAAAAACAATTCCTGGTACAAGAAACTCGCATTGTTTCTAATCATGTGCACTTGGCAAAATATTTTATCGTCTGACTTCAGAGTAAAAAAAGGGTACCGTTTCAATTTCAATTCAGGTTCAATGTATCGAAAACTACCTTTTGAAAAATCCAACTACTCATACTTTGCAGTGTGGCCAATGGGTGAACGTGAAACAGGATGAAGTTTTTCGTTGAATGGTAAGAGAAATCGTACAGAACCAGGACAAGTAAAATACATACACTGCTCACAACAATTAGGGGAGCGCATGGTTTAAAATCTTTCAACCCCAATGTTTCCATTTGGAATCATGAGCTTGCGATTTTTTTTCTCACTTAGATGAGCTTGCACTAATTTATCGTTAGACGGAAAAATCATGTCTTTTGAGGATGTAAATAATGTTTGTAAATAATACGCAAGAACAAATAACTCAGAAGGTCTTCCGACCCGTTCACATGCCCCATATAATTGACCATGGGAAACGCATGGATTTTCTAGATTCAGACCACAAACTTTTAAGGATTAGCATTGTGATTTGTTGATGGTCTTGGCGAATGCAAGAAGGATCGGAAATTGAAGTCGTTTAAGCTCAAATGGCATGTCGTCGGTTAGGATCTTAGGGATTCTTGGAATGAGAACTTCCTCACCTTCGAATTTTCCTTTGAGTATCTTTGTGTAAATCACATTGTTCATCAATTTCTTTACCACTAAACACTTCCGTTAAGACTTTCAGACCCAGTTGGCAAAAACTTTCTTGCGGTAGGTCCCAGGTGTAGACATGGGCATCGCCAAAATAACTGCTGACCTATAAACGACGCCATTGTATATATTTCACATGTCATTTTAAACAGAAATACACAATATTTTCCAGGGTTCCCACAGGTCCTTGAAAGTCCTTAAGAAGTCCTTGATTTTTATTTTCAATTTCAAGGACCCTTTAAAACTCCTTGATTTTTACTAAAAAACGTTGTCCAATTTTATGAAATAGTAAAATTTCTATATTTTCTAGAATTTTGGATTATCCAACTAACCTCTAGTCTCAATTAGATGGGATAATCAATATGCTACTGTGGCTATAAATTTGTATACCTCGTCCGTCAAAGGTACTTCTCATAAATTACATGTATCTCTGGGCCGCTATTGGTGTGCGAAATCTTGAAACTTGTACTTTATATAAAGTAATTGAATTCATTTGTTCCTTGGTTAAATTTTGAAAATATATTTCCGATAAAAAAAATATTATGCAATGAATGGTTTATATTTAAAATGCTGTTTTCTTTTTTTTTTTCAAAAGTGTATTACTCAATTCTATGACACAACTGTATTATTGACGAGCAAACTACTTGTTGAAATTGTTTTGCCCTGTTCCTTCTCTTTGCAGGAGACCCTGGCCCAGTGGCGGATCGTGTTCGGGATTGCGATCGCGGTGTACGTGGCGACGGGCGCCCTCTTCGTGGCGTGCGGCTCGGCCCGGCTGCAGAAGTGGGCCGACCCCAGGGACAAGAGCGAGGATTGAGGGCCCCGTCTGAAGATCCCCCCCCCCCCTTCGTGTGAAATATATTTTTAAGGTGAATTTTAAGTTTCAGATGCATATATATACATTGTTGATTTACAAGCTTTTATCCAAATTATAATTTTGGAATATAAGTATTGTTGTATTCTTAAATTTATTTATTTGCACTGCATACATTTTGAATGTGTGGTTAACCAGGGCATATTTTCTACCATTTGTTTCACGTAAATATTTTATGAATGTTTTTATCTCTTTTTTATTTCTTGTACTTTTTTCTACAAACTGTCAGTTATTTTGTAAAATAGTTTAGTTTTGTTCCTATAAAAAAATTGTGATTTTGTTGGATCAAACAATGGATATTATCCAAGAGTCATTGTTTCCAACCTCTTTAAAATAAGTAATGAAGGAGATCCCAAAGATATGGGCAACAGGGTAGTCTGAAAGAACAATATTTTTTATTAAACTTTAAAATAGGGCTCAAAAACTGTGCCAATATAGGAACTATTTAATATGCATTCATTTTATGTCGTAATAGCAATAGCCAACTTTATTGTAAATAGAAGTGTCAAGCACCATGGTTTAGTTAGCTTCCAAATGTTACAAAAAAACTTAATATTTAATGGAATAAATTTGAAAGTGTGTTGATTGCTTTGCAAATTATAAAATGTATTTTAAAAGTATGGTTTTTAATAAAAAGACTATAATAATTTTGACTAATATAAAACTTGAACTTGAAAGGTTCCCTGCTTGGTACTAATGTAAACATATAAATGAAAAGTGAGTATAGTTGTTTTGGCAGTTATTAAGCGAAAAGATGTGGCCTATTGAAAAAGTATCGTGTTTAATAAATATGCATATGACTGATGATCAACAGCCAACTTCAGCTCGCATATTTTATTTGTGCTCAGTTAAGTGAAAAGTTTTCAAAATGTATGGCTGTGGGTAAAAAGAAAGTTGGGTAATAGGGAGACAAGCGATAATAACTAATAGTCATAATAAATCATTGATTTTTTTTTAAATTGAAATTATATACTTTCATAATTTTATATATAAACTAAGAATAAAAAAAATTGTTCTTTTCTCTTGCAAGTGCTAATACTTCCCAATTGTGTATTTCCAGTCAGCACACAAATAAAACAGAAGCTGAATATGCTATAGTGCTTAGGGACAGGAGTTAAGACAAACTTTTTCTTTAAAAGAATGCAATGGATTTTTTCGAGGAGAGAAAGGAATATTTTTAAATCTTCACCATTGTATCACAATAATTATTTTTTTTTGTCAAAGTATTTAAATTTCCATCTGATCAATCTATCTTTTAGCACAATTTTAGCCATGGGGAACTTTCAATTTCTTGAAATGCATCTTTTACTTTTAGACCATCAGTAAAACCATTTTTTTTTTGTTGCAACTTAATATAATACTAATTAACGCCTGTTTTAAAATGATAAGGGAAAAAAAATCAGAAGCATACTGATAATTATCTATCCGATGCGTCAACTCTAATGAGTATGCTTAGTGATGTAGTGAGTGTGTAAAATATCCAAATATTTATAAGTGTAAACATCAAGGGTACCCAAATATACCTGGGCATTTATAAATTTCTGAACATGTAATTCGGTGCTTAAAATCATTTAAAATGCTACATAATAGGGAAAACCTGAGAAATTAACTTTTATAAGTGTTGATACTGAGTTTATATGCTAAGAAGTTTCCTTGTCGGGCAGCCTAGTGATAATTTAAATTTGCTAAAGAGGTCTCAAAGTATGTGTATAAATCTCCAGGTGTCAAAAACTTTTCAAATCTTTCTTCCTTTTGATATTGTTTTGCTAAAATTAAACTGGTAAATTCAGAACCTTTTCTGCAATAGATATAATTAACAAATATCTGTTCCAATTTTTTTTTTTTTTTTAGCCCTATTTCAAGTTGTTTTTCGAAATTTTGTTTTTTCGATCACTCCAAATTAAGACTTTTGCAGATGATGTGGTTCTCTCTCTGGCCCACGACTGTAACCCGGACTCTTGTAATATACTTATTATGTTTGTTATTTATGTATCATGTTTTATACATATAACTAGTATACTTCAGTTTTTATATTTTGATTTATTAAAATTGACTTTTTGCAGAAAATTAGGGTTAAATAAAGCAATATATATATTTGCAAATTATTTGGTCCCCTAAAAAAGTTTAATGATTACTTTTAGGAAATAATTAGTTCTAAAATTTTCTATTTCTACAATATCTAATTTTGAATAACAAAATAATTGTTCTGAATATGCATTATTATTACAGTATCCTCATAGGTTGCACAAAAACAACCCTGTGGAATTATATTCAATGATTTTTTTAAATGCATAATAGTTTTTTATTGCATAATAAACTTGAATAATTATTCATTATTGATTCAGAATAATTTAAAATTCCTGACTTATGTGCAATTACTAATGTATTTCAATGTACAGCTGGGGGGGAAAAACCGAATCGGTTTCTCGGCTGCTATTGGTCAAGGAAATTTGTGAAAGGTGTCATTTTTCAGGAAATAACGCAGGGAATCGGAAACTGGCAACAAAACTTGTATAAGGGGTCGTCTACATATTAAAATGAGCACCAACTTTGAAAATTCCAATAGCAACATCCAATTTTTTTTACACAAAAATTTTCATCACCTTCAAAATACCCCATTTGTAAAAAAAAGAATTATTTAATTTGCACTGTTTGTTGAGATATATGCATTCAAAGTTGAACGCCCATAATGTTAAAAAAGTTTCACAAACTTTTATTCATACCTCCACAAAGAATATGAATTAAACAAAGATTTTTTTTTTCATTATATACTTCTTAATCTTCCAAAAACAAATCACACAAGTTATTTCAGCAATTTTTCATTTTTAATATTTTTTTATTTAAATTTAAATAAGAAAAAATGAAACAGGTATAGCAACCCCACATTTTTTTTTTTTACATAAATCGATAAAGTAGGTTAAGTAGAACCAAAATCTCGAATTTTGTAGTTCAAAAACAATTATTTGCCGAGTTATTGTAAAAAAGCTGAAAAGACGAATTTTAGGGATCGTGTAAAAAATTACGTGGCAAATTTGATCCTAACTGGCATTATCGTTTGATGGTTGAAAAAAATTTGTTGATAAATGTTTATTCAAATTATTGATGTCTGTCCACAATTATTGATGTTTCCATATTTCCAGGGCATACAATGTATTTTGTTTGTTTAATTAACATAAAATTATATCGATTATTATGTTTTAAAATGTGTGTTATTTCCAACACATTTTCAAAAAGTGTGTTTAATATTTAAAATTAAATACCCTAAAATATTATTGGAATTAGGTTTTCAGTAAATTTCATTGTTACCACATTAATTATTTAAAATGATTAGTGCCCACTTGCTTTGGTTAAAAATCATTCCGAGTTATTTTATTTTGCTTTCTTTAAATATCGTGTTACGGTCGTAACTCTCGTTTTGTAATATGTGGTTTATATTACCGATAAAGTGTAATGAGTTTTAAACAAACATTTTGCAAAAATATGAATGAAACAAAAATTTGCATAAAAAATGTAAAACAGAAATGTAATAATCATGTTTGTCAATCTGATTGTAACTAATCACATTTGAAAATCTGTTCGTTATAAATAACCGTATATGTGACTTAATTTAAAATTAAAACTTTTCATCTTCTAGTCTTTTATTTTATTTCTGAATTTTAAAATCCAAAATTAAAAAAAAAACATAAAAAAATCACAATATTAGTGAAGAAATTCTAGCATCCGCGGGCGAGATTATGTTAACTTTTTTTTAAGCTTGCAGTTTTGAAAAGATACAACTTAAATATTACCTTTTTCACTTTGGAGATTTCCCCCTAAACGAGTTCAAAATTAATGCCTTAATATCTCAGCAAATATGGCAAATTAAATAATTCTTTTTTACAAATGGTTTTTTTTTTAAGGTGCTGAACATTTTTGTGTAAAAAAATTTGGGTGTTGCCATTGGAATTTTCAAAGTTGGCACTCATTTTAATCTGTAGACGACCCCTTATACAACTTTTGTTGCCAGTTTCCGATTCCTTACAATATTTCCTGAAAAATGACACCTTTCACAAATTTCCTTGACCAATAGCAGCCGAGAAACGAGGGGTGATTAGTTTTTTTCCCCCAGCTGTACCTGTATATATTTTTTTGTGTTTTTTATTCTTCAAATCAGTCCTTAGTAGAATGAAAAAACAAATTTTAACAAAAACACTTATTTACACTATTATTAAGTACTAGCAAATAAATACCCGTCCTTCGCAGGGACTAAAAAATTCAAATTGATCCTAATATTATGTATAATTTAATCTGTTATAGGACAATAAGCTTATGTTTATTGTTTCTGCTCGAGTATAGAATCTCATTACTTATATTACCTTGAAATTCAAAATATGCTATAAAATTAACATATTAATGCCATCGTATTTCACGCATAATCCTTTTAGCTCATTTGATGCGTTTTTGCTAATTTGGCGAGGAAAAGATATAGCTACAAACAAACATTCAGCTCTAGTGCGATGACTTTCGCACAACCAACCAGTTTATAAATTATTTTTAAAAAATTGTTCTCATTTGGCTTTTTTTGTGTAATAACTTGGCGAGGTTGGCAAAAAATGAAGACGTAAAACCCTAATATGCAGCTCTAATGTGATGACCTTGAACGACCGTCATAGTTTAGTAATAGCTTAACTATGCATTTATTTCTAAAATAACAAAATCCTAGAATGAAAACTGGTCGGAGTTGCGTCACATAAAACATCAATTATTTTCAAATTGTGAATTTAGTTTCTGAAGGTAATAGCAGCAAAATAAAAAAAAAAACATTTTTAAATAGTTTCGTAAAACTTTGTTTCAGCCGATGGTAACATGAAAGGGAAAAAAAACTGTTTTTTCAGAAAATTCAAATTTTCTTTAAAAATAGAACAAATATGAATAAGACTAAGCCTCAGGTGCACACGTTGGTATTGAAGAGAATCTATATTAAATATTTCGATCTTCTGAGGGTAGTATAAGTAGGTCTTTTATGATCCACAGACATACACACACAGACTCTTTTATCTTTAAAGATGTATTAGATTTTATGAAAAGTCATAATGAATTTTTTTATTGAAAATTTCTTAATATTAATTTCTATACATATTTAACTGAAGAAAATCATTTCATTTTTTTTTTTCGTTTCACAATACCAACACAGTATATATGGTTTTAGTCGTCAGTTTTTTATAACATTCATCAATCAATTCTATCTGAACAGCATCTGAAATAAAAGTAATGTTTTTTTAAAAAAATAAATGCTAGATCTGCAGAATCCTACTTGTTGCGCTTAACTCAAACAAAAACAAACAGTTTCAAACCCACTCCTACAAGTATAAATACTGAAGTAAACATCGAAAATGGTTGCTGGTAGAAAGTATTTTAAGTTGAAAAGAACAAAAATTAGCAATTTGCTTATTTGAGTTACAAATAAATCCATTTTTCCCATATTTTTGTTTGTTATTTCATGCATTACCTGTGTCAGAATAAAGGCAGAATTATTAAAAAAAAAGTGGGGTTGCTTCTACCATAAAGGCAAGCAGTTCATTATAACTTCAGCTAGCTGGGATGGAATAAGTTATTTATATTTTTGGACAAGTTGGCCGTGAGATGTTGAAACTTCTGCCATTTGTAATGTTGAATCCTAAATGCATGTAAAAAAAAACACCTCTGTACCACTCCTGTAATTGAAAATAAAAAGTAAAACCAAGGTTGTTAAAAGTGTAATGGTCTACATTTGGTTTTAAGGATATTAAATATTTATGTAACAATTTGTTTTAACTTTTAAAAAGTTATTTGACCAAAGTAACTCACCAAGTTTACTCACAAATTAATGAATATTTTGGTTAATGATAATTTTTGGTAAAGTTTTTTTTTTTCATAAATAGAGTAGGAAAAAAACACTGAAGCCGTTTCGAAGAAAACCTCATGTGGAGATGGTGGAGGAAAATGCTTTCGAGGCTTGCATTCTAGATAGACAAGGTATAGTGGTAAAGCATCCATGTGAAGCTTCTTCAGTAGCCCCCAGATCAAATCCTGGCTGCCCCCATGACAAATTTTTTTACAATATTTTGGCAGCAATTTTGCAACCATTCACAGACAGCGCCACTCTTAATCCTCTTCTCCTCCCTCCATTTAGATCGCATTCCTTTCGAGTAGTTTGCAGGTGCCGCCAGCGTCTATGGGAAACTCCAATGTAAAGGCGATTGTACGAGTATCCAATGAGAGTGGAGGTTCTTTACCCCTCATTACTCTAGATTAAAAGGAGAAAACTATCATTCCATTATGAACAGCTAATCAATTCTCCACAAATAAATCTAATTAGCTATTTTTAATGGTACGCACAGACATAAAACCCTGTCATGGTGTCCCAAATTATAGGTTCATATTAGCATTCAAAGTTTTCTCTCCCTTGTACTATAAAAAAACTAACAACATTAAGTACCTCACCATCACTTAAATTCATGTATAATTTAAGAAAATATTCATTGTTGTCTCCTGCTGACTAGTAAGGCATTGGGAAGTATCACGCAACATACCTTGATACTTAAATGAGTTCATTTTGGTTTTAATTACCACAGTTGCTCACGCTCCCCAGATCATGACTGATCCACCGCCATACTGCTATTCAGAAAAGTAGGGTGATTTTTGTGTTGGTACATTCTAAAGGTCCATCCAAAATTATAATTTTTCCCATCCGAAAAAAAAACTATCCATTAATCTCCAAGTGAAACATGAACTTTGAAGCAAATTCTAAGCCAGCTAATTTATGCTTCTATGTCGAGGGTGTAATTCTACGAGCTGTGCTATCAGGTTGGAACTTAAAACATTGCTGACGGTTCGGTTGGTACTGGCTAGGCACGAACTAAGAAGACATTTTCCCCCCAGCACACCCATTTAATTTAGAGCCTTGAAAGTGCACTTAGTCTTACGCTTGCTGTTTCATACTTTGAAGGATCTTAAGAAATTATTGACAACCAGTTTAGACCTGGAAACAGCTGCACCACTCAGATGAAGTTGTTGCACCACTAGCGGTCGTATCCACCAACCACGATTAGGCGAGGTTTAATCTCTGAACCGGTTCTAGTGCGGGACTAGCTGCAAAACAGTATCCACCAGCACGTAAGCGCGAGACTAATCCTAGACTAGGCGCTCGAGAATAAACCACCTCTCGAGGTGGTTTATACCTGGTACTACATTCCATCTACCAATAGCGTTCGAGCAGTTTTGCGAACAGAAAAGATGGCCGATTACTACGAGTCTTATGATAAGGAAGATTTAAACGATATAGAAAATTTAGAACACATTGGAAGGCGAAATATAATTGAGGTGAAAACAACATATATATTTAAGCTTACCAAAATGTTTTTTTTTATAGTATAAACTTTTGTAAACAATAAATTACGATGCATCAAAACAGTGAAAATGAAGATTTTCTTATCATCTTTTCTTATCTTCTTCATCTTTAGGATTTTTTGCGTACTATTTTCTACAATTCTTTTAAAATTTATTTTAACAGTGATATTGGATCGTTTTTATTAAGGGGTCATAGGAGTCTTAAAAATGTGCAAAGAAGGTACTACAAAACAAAGTTTGATCTTTCATGTAATTTTTTAACTACTCAATATATAAGTTATAATTTTTTTATGTAATTCTACAAGATTTATTTAACATAAAACAAATTTTAAAATTTATGAAGCTTTAGCCAAAACTAAAATAAATTATTTAAAAAAAAACTTAAAATCCAAATTTCAAAATTTTTATTAATTTTTTTAGAAAAAAGTTCTTAAAATAATTTCTAATTAAAATTGAGCTGAGAATTTAGGTATAAGTCTTTGTTTGTACATATTTGTACAATATAGTCATTTTCTTGGTCATTTTTTTAATTTTGACCTCAAAATTTGCCGCGCAAGCCTAATCCCAATGTGTTCAAATAGCTTTATGTTTAATATCATTTATTTTAGTTTTGGCTAAAGTTTTATAAAATTTAAAATTTTGTTTAATATTAAATAAATCTTGTAGAATTACATATAAAAATTATACTTATATATTGAGTAGTTAAAAAATTACATGAAAGATCAAACTTTGCTTTGTAGTACCTTCTTTGCACATTTTTAAGACTCCTATGACCCCTTAATAAAATTGACTAATTTTTTGAGCCAAACATATTTTTAAAAAAGTGTTGCAAATTGGCTATTGGAAAGAAAGGCACACCCCCTACACGCGAAGCAACTAAAAAAATCAATTTTCAAATTGAAACGCAACCATCAGAGAGGTGCAACCACGAAAAAAATTCTTCAAAGTGAAAAAAAATAAACATCTATTTCACTTTGTTTTTTACAACTCGTATTCAACGTTTATCAAATAAAGCAACCCGGAAAAAAACATGCACCTATATCATACCAACCAACCAATCAAATAAAGACTAAAATTGCAGTTGGCCAATCAGAAAACTTCCGGAAGATAGTCTGCCGAACACCTAATCCTGTGCTGGTGGATAGGGACGGCGCTTTAAAACATGATCAAGCAGTTCGAGTACTAAAGCTAGATTAGGCTGTCCCAGGTTGATTCCGTGGCTGGTGGATACGATCGAGATGTAGTGCTTAATCTCGGCATCTACTAAAAAAATAAATCGTTAATTTTTCGATTTCCAATAAGGTCACATAAAATTATAAAACAATACTATTCTAATGCTGAAAAGATTTCGGTTTATTTTGCGAGAAGCAATAGTCGTTACATAAAAATAAATAAAATATGAATTTCTATCTCGAACTAAAAGAGCTACGGATTTCAATTTTTCACACAAATTTCTAGAACGCGGCTGTGTTAAAAAATAAAGTTTTCAATAAAATTGGCCTTGTGGTAGCTGCCTCTTAGAATTTTTTTGGTTTTATAGGCATTGCTAAAAACAGAAATACAGCCTTTAAATTTAGTACACCAGTTCCCAGAACCTGTCAGCCACCAAAATAAGGTTTTCGATAAAATTTCACAAGGGGTAGGCTGCTTTTTATAAATCCTTTGGTTTTTCACAATGCCTTTAAAACCAACAGTTTTAGAAAGCAGCTACCAAAAATTAAATTGTTTTTCAGAAATTCATAATGGCATTTGCCCCAACTTATAAAATGCCTGATCTTTTATGTCATCAGGGTGTCCAGCATTATTGCTGGCAAAAATTCAAGACATTTCAAAGGCTCATTTTCAAATATGCTAACATATAACCAATTACATCACGACATTGTTTTTAAATATACTTAACTACGACCTAACAGAAATATTAGGCAATCAAAAAAAAATATATATTTGAGTTACGAATTGTTTTTGTTTTGGCACTAAAGTTTATTTATAGTATACCCAGTTAGAGTATCCTATTAGTTGCAGAGTGCATGGCCTGTACGTATACCTATATTTTTCTGGTCATCAATTATATTTAATTTGCAATTTTCAGGTAAATTTATACTTGAAAATTATTGGCTAATTACCAAAACTTACTAAAAAAACAATTTAATTGAAACAACCAATTTTCTATACTTAAAACAGCAGGGTTCGTTGATTTAAATCAATGGATTTTTTTTAAAAAAAATCATGATTTAAATCAATGAATTTTTTGTAAATTTAATTTAAACCAAATTTTAAAATTTATATTTTAATGATGACATTATGATAAAAAAAAAAAGCTTACGAGTTTATATTACCTATGCATTCAATTTTTAACATGACGATGCCAGAATGCCACTGATGAACGTAATAAACTGAAATGGTACAACAATTAATTACAGCTACTTCGGCATCAGTGGAAAGCTTTTTCTCTACATTTGGCCTTGTTCATTCAAACAAAGCTTCGAAATCATTTGAGGACTGAAAAGGCTGCAAAGCTGTTGTTTCTTTTTGAACATTTTAACAACAGTTAGACTGATCACATAATGAAATGATAGACTAATCATTCATACACAAGGCTATCAATTTATCAAGTATTGTTTTTAGTAGTTTTTTGTTAATCAAGTATTTACTATTAAGTTAATTAATCAAGTATTGTTTTAGTAATGTTTTTCTTCAATAAACCTGCAATTGGAAATTTTGAATTTTTATTTTTTATATTGATATTATATATAATTATGCTTATATGTTAAGTAATTTCAGTAAAACAAATTGCCTGGTACTATGTATTCAAAATTCATTTAAAAATTAAACATTTGATTAAAATCCGATTAATTTGATGTTTTTAAAAAAATCACGAACACTGTAAAATAGGCTGACCATTAAAATTATGGCTAAGTCAAAGCGGGGTGAGTTACATTAGTTAATATTTAAAGTGACAATATTCAATTTTAATAAACACCACCACCTAACTTTGGATTCTCTTTTTATGAGATACTTTTTTAAATGTTAAAAAATAAAGGATATTTTAAGAATATTTCAGTCATTATAATTTCAAATAATACCAACTAAGTTTTGACAATTAGTGATTCATGAATTTCATGAAGTCTGGGAAAATTCCAAATTCTCAGATAACGTTGAATGCAATCCTTCTGAAATCGATAAATTGCAAAAAAGAAAAAAAAATCTAAAAGTTCTTAAATCTGAAACTTGATAAGATAAACTTGAATAATAACTAAAACTTGTCTAAAACCACAAACCCCAGTATGGACCGAAACAGAAAAATGCACACAAAAAGTTAAGCTGTTCTTGTGATAATAAGGTCACAATATTCACGAATACTGGATCAAAAGAAAATATTCTGATTTGGCCGATTGTCCTGAACCGGAGCTACAAAAGCAAAGAGACACTCCTCCGATCAACCAGAAGCAAAAAAGACCTCAATCACGAGGCAATGTGACCTCATCGGCTGTTTTCGTGGAAATTACTAAACAGCAAAATAAGTTAATCCGATCAGGTAGCATTATTGGATTGCACAGTCCAGTAACCAATATTCAAAGACAGCTTAGAATAATCTCAATTCATCTCCAAATTTTGATTTTTTTATTATTAAAATTTATTATATAAACTCGTTGTTTTGTACTGAATTTAAAACTTTGCAATCGACAATCACTTATCTATTCCTCACAAATCGTCAAATTACATCAGAATTCAAAGATCGCTTAACGACAAAATTGAAATATTTAAATCGCGAAACTGAAAATTTGTAAATCGTGCATCGACAAAAACAGGCAAATTGAACTATTGAAAATAAACCAACCGGAAAAAATTAGCATATCGCATTTAATTTCTCAAATTCTGCTACAATAATAAATCTAGGGTAAATGCAGAAGCACGGAAAATCGAGAATCTTCGCAAATTAGCAAACAAATCGCGAACTCGGCGAAATTCTTAATCTTACAAAAAATAACTGAAAACAAATCTCGTAACTTTGAAGTAATTTGACCATCCAGGGAAATATCGAGAATTCTTGAACAATTAAATCTGAAATTTACAAATCAAATGGGTTTTCTTTTTTCAAATCGGCTGATTGCTAAACTGCAAAATAAAAGGTACAAAAGGCTGCAGAAAGTGGCGAAATTCGCTGGTACACAACGGAATCTTCCGACAATTTCAAGCATAATTCCCAATGCTAAAAAATTCATGTAGAATCCAAGATTTTCTCGATGTCCGACTATGTGTCACTAGAAATACAGGAACTAAACTACGATGTGTCATCTAATTCAGGGTGGCTACAAAAATTGAAATATAAAATTCCCTAAAATTTCAAATTTTGTTCAAAAACTAATTTTTAAGCATATAAAAATAACTTTAAAGACTAACTTTGCATTTATTTTTTCTATAGAGACCGTAAAGTAAGCGAGAAGAAAAACGACAATGTGCTCGCAGTGGCCAAGTTCCGAAACTCTGGAGTGTAAACAAACGCCGAAAGTATTTGTTTACATTGTGTTTCTTATGCCAAAAGTTTTTCCAAATGCTAAAGTTGTTTTATCGTTTTATGGTTATGTGGTGAATCTCATTTCATTTCTATAAACTTTCTGTCACGATGGATTGTGTTTTATATTGCGTTTTTTTTTTATAAAATCAATATTGACGAAAGCGAAATTCGATAATCCGTTTGGAAAAAAGGTCGGAGTTAGTATGAAAGTAACCATGTGTTCGGCCTAAAAGAAATGGTATCTGAAAGCTTAATTACAGCTTTTGTGATACCGGAAACATCGGTGTCTTCAAGATACAAAGTTGAAATAAGGGTACTGTTTGTAATAATTCAACCCCCAGTTCCCTTTTCCTTTTTTGAGTACGCTGAAATCTGGACTCGGCTTGACCTGCATCTGCTGATCTTCTGTGGCATAATTGTAGGAATATAAGCAGGATGTATAACTTCATCACATTTTTTTCCTCCTACGAAATGCTCACTACATATCCTCCTACTATTAGTAGAAGTACACCAATTTTTTACACAGGGCTGTTAAAAAATAAATCAGATATAAATGACTTTTCCTTCAATAAAATTCAAAAGTATTTTAAGTTAATTTTATTTGTAAGTGCTTTGCCAAAATAATATTATAATTATCGAAACATAATTATGTTTGCCTACGACTTATTTTAACTACATAATTTTTTTTAATATTGGTTCGAGATTTCGATGTAACAGTTTAAGACATGTATAAACGCCATTAAAAAACTGCAACCGTAACAGAGAAGCTTTTATTCTAAAGGAATTTCGGTCATTGTTTTTAAAATAAAATATTTTTAAATAAAAAAAAAACTTCTTGCTATCCATTTATCACAGCGACCCGGAAATCTATCTTCAGAAGGAAAACGATAAAATGCTAATTTGTATTATCTTTATAGCTTTCGCATAGGAATTTGAGCACCCCAGCACACAGTTTTACTCATTTTCAGAATATTTTATTTAGAAATATTTGATAAATATATGAAAAATGTCACTTGTAGAAACGGTTCAAATGGTAAACAAACAGATTCCGATGCAATGTTTACAAGCCAGAATTTACCCATTTGTCCTGCAGATGGCCCAGGCATCTACGCTTACGGTCTCTATAGCAAAAAGGTGCGATTTTCATACTTTTATCCAACACAAAATATATAATTAACATTTCCTAAAGTAGGTTCTTTACATTTTCATAAAGTAGGTAGACCATTAAAAAATGCTCGCATTCTAAATTAGATATACTTGTCATTTTCAACACAATAGAACAAGCTCTTTAATTTTTTTTTTGATATTGAATTGCATTTTAAAACAAGGTTAAGATAAAGATGCGATACCTAATTTCCCGGTCTTGTAGCCACCCTGTAACTATTGCGAAGAATTTTTATTTACGGGTGGTTAAGGACTAAAAAAAATCCTAGATTTTGCAAAATAAAACATTTTATTAAAATATGGGTATGATATTGTTCTACTTACATGATGCATAGTAACATTTTTTGTTAATTCAATAATGAAAACGTTAAAAAAAAAAAACGGATCACGTCTCGCCGTAACCCGGGCTCTGCCGTCACCTGGGCTCCCCCGTCCAAGGGGGCAGCAATCCCTCCTCTCCCAACTGCAGGAGGGTGTCCAGGTCCACCAGGGGCTCCTCCTCCTCCCAATGGGGCTCCTCCCTGCACTGGGGAAGCCCGTCCTCCTCCCAAGCGGGCTCCTCCTTGCACTGGGGAAGCTTCTCCTCCTCCCAATGGGGCTCCTCCCTGCACTGGGGAAGCCCGTCCTCCTCCCAAGCGGGCTCCTCCTCCCAATGGGGCTCCTCCTTGCACTGGGGAAGCTTCTCCACCTCCCAATGGGGCTCCTCCCTGCACTGGGGAAGCCCCTCCTCCTCCCAATGGGGCTCCTCCTTGCACTGGGGAAGCCCCTCCTCCCTGCACTGGGGGGGCGGGGGGTGCTTGCGGCGGTGGTGGGCGCGCAGGTTGCCCTTCTGGGAGAAGCGCAGGCCGCACGCGTCGCACTGGAAGGGCTTCCTGCACTCGTGCACCTGCTGCACGTGCAGGGCGAGCACGGAGCGGCGGGAGTAGCCGCGCTGGCAGAGGGCGCACACGAAGGGCCGCTCCCCGGAGTGGCCGCCCAGGTGCCGCGCCAGGGAGCTCTTGATGCGGAACTGCTTGGGGCAGAGGGGGCAGGGCCAGGACGCGGCGGGGGGCGGGTGCGCCAGGCGCAGGTGGCGCCGGTACAGGGGCGCGCTCCGGAACCCCTTCTGGCACGACACGCAGAACGACGACCCTGGAAGGGGGCAGGGGGAAACATGAGAGAGGGTACATTTTGTTTACTAAGCAAAATCCTGAAATGGAGGTGACTTGGGGTTTAAGCCATTTTAACACAGCAAAAAAAAAAATTGATTCTAAGTTTCGGATTTTACGTTCAAAACTAGACGGTTTTATATGCAGCATGGGTCAGAATGACAGCCTTATTTTCAAATTCATGTGCCTTCCTGAAAATGACTTCCAATTTATTTATAACAACGAATGTAAAATCTCAACATTAAATACACGTTTCTTTACAAGTGTGCTGTTACCACAAAATTGTTGGGACATGATGCACAAAATGTCACTGCACATCTTAAGACACTATTTTGATCAACAGTACTTTCTTTACTTGTTACACTTATGAAATTTAAAAAACATGAATTAATTCAAAACAATGTGTGTACTGCTCTGGGACGATGCCCTTGATCCCACCTTTCTTCTTCCTTGCTGTGGGGTCGCCACTCACTTCATTTTCTAAAAACATCTAAAATGAAAAAAAAAAAAAGGAGCAGTTAAATGTCTGCATTCTTTTGGTATCATGCAGTTTAGTTTTTTATTTTATTTAATTGATTGGGAAACCAAATTATAAACTTGAAGTCAAGGGCGGATCTGGGATTTTTCTGAGGGAGGGGTGCACCCAAAAACTTGCCTGAAAACCCAACTATACTATCACAAAAGCTGGGACGCAACTAGAAAAAGGGGAAGGTAGGGGGTTGAATTTTATCGTTTTATTTTTTAATAATTTTTTTTCTTAAAATTATTTTTAATCAACATTATTTTATTTATGATTCACATTATTTTTTTTTATTTACATTTTATGAAATTTAATTCTCCATGGTAAATACATATTTTCTTAGTAATTACTATTTGTGAACTAACATTAGTTTTTACTTTACCTAACTAATGTTTGTATTGTTAAACAGATTATTGATGAATAAAAAAAAAGTGCAATAAATAGGAAAAAATAAATTAATGGGAATGCTATTTTGGCAGTGCCTGGCCCTGAACCTGGGACCTTCCCCATGCTAAGCGAGTGCATAACCGACTGGGCTCCCCAGCCCACTTGGTTTCACTCTAAAAATAACCGAAATAGATGAAGTAGATAATATTCTATGCAAGCCTTCTTTAACAAATGAACAAGCAACAGCAAGAAATGATTTAACATTTTAAACTTCACCCAAGCCAATTAATATTTTTAGTTAATTTTAATATGTCGTACAAGCGCGAATCGCTGATGTAAGACAATTTTCAAATTGTTTGCATGTATGCCGTTATATAAAAATAGCAACTTTATTTTAACTTAAATAGCTTAAGTTCCTTAATATCCCAAAAATAACTGCCGAACTATTAACGTCCCTTGCAGCCAAAAAATGTTCGATGATTAATAATCTGTGTAGAGGGAGTGTGGTGATTTAATTTTGTCTAAATTTCTCTTATAATTTTGTTTTCAATAAAAAAAAAACGGTCAACAGGTCTTGATGCGCGCGCCCCCTGGCTAGATCCACCACTGCTTGAGGTTCGTAGGAAGTGTTTAAAAAACTAGCTGAATTAAAAATTGATCGGCACAAAAAATTGTTAGTAATTTTTCTATATTTCGATCACAGAGTTTCAGACTATTTTCTTTGGTTGTTGCTTTGTAGGTACGAACTGGACCTATTCCCTTACCTAGCACAAGATTCATTGTCAAGAAGATAATGCCATATGTAAATTAGAAGAAAAGTATATATTCTGTGATATTTTCTGGAAAGTGTGTTCTCTGCTTAACGATGTGGATGTTCTTTAATAAATGATTTCTTCCACATTAGACTTTGATAGCTTTATTGCTTCCACTGAGCATTATTTTTTCTAATTAAATCCCAACAAAAATGTTTACTTTTAAACAAAAACAATTTAGATTTAAAAAAGATTAAAAAATAACGATTTAGAATCACATGCAACGCCACCGCGACACTAGTCGGAATGGAGAAGAAAAATAAAACATGCATGGTTGCCAAACTTCGGATTTCAGGTTTTTTTGCGAAAAAACAATGGGAAAGGTTGCTAAAATTGGCGACATTCACAATTTGGTGATTTCGCCAAGGGTTGCTGTAAAACGGAATCCGGCAGGGTTGGTGACTTAATTGCGGGGATATAATGTATGCTTGAGCCGTTATTTTTCCTTTTAAAATTTTATTACTTGGTTGAAAATTATGAAAAAATTACTGTATAGATTTTATTTTAACATTGAGCTCCTTTTTTACGACTTGTCTAGATAATGTGTTTGAAATAATTATTAATAGGTCACTTTATTGAAAGTAAGAGATAACTAGTACTATTTGAGAGGCTGCTAACAAAACATGTTGAAATCTATACTTATATGCAATTCACTGTGCCGCGTTAATTAAAAAATCACCAAAAATAAGGACGCAGATAAAAAAATTGGCAGTTTGAATTAAAATAGTTTACAGACATTATATGCAAAGTGGCTATGTGGGCTTTTTTTGTCACTTTAAAGATAAAAAATGGTAATGGGTTTTGAAACTTCTTTTTTAAGTATAAAAATTGCGTAAATTTAAAATTTGTTATATCCACTGAAAAGTTCATATTTTAATGTATATTTTTCAACCAATAAATATATTCAAAGATTTTTAAAAATATACAAACTATATATATTTCGTAACTATTTTTTTACCGCTCTATAAAATCTTACATTAAGTGACTCTAAGGCTTTTATTATAATTACTTTGAACATAAATTAAAAATACCGTCTTAGGAAACTATGACTATACTAGATCAATAATATATTCAGTAAACTTCTCAAATAAAAAGTCACTTTTTCGATTTTTGTTCATTACATGGCGCACCGTGCGGCGTCCGCCGGGTACGACCTTCGTAATTGAATTCAGTAATAATATGTAAATACAAAAACTAATCCTGACACGGCCTTGAAGTAAACATTTGAGAGGACTGTCAAAACAATGAGTGTGCGGACCCACAAAGGCTGCAGCGCGAATAATTTCAAGGCATTATTTCAAGATTTCACTTACTTCGGTGATAGGAGATGTTCTTGAAAATATATTCTTTTTCTTCAACCTTCATAAAAAATTTGCAGGTAATACGTTCTATATGCAGTAATATCGTTGAAGCATATTTTGAAGCAAGGCTTAGTTAGCGCGCTTTTTACTTTTAGAAAAAGTAACCAGTGATTCAGTTTACGAAGTACAAATTTTTTAGTAAAAATAAAATTTTGAGAGACTTTACTTGCAGAATAAATAATAATAATAAAGAAATTTTGCATAAAACAATAATAAAATAACTAAATATCCGTAAATATTTTAACAACAAAGCTCATGCTCCACACTAGACAACAAATAGAACTACTTAGTCGAATACCAAATAATTGGCTTTTTTCAGGTGACGTATACCTTAAGTCGTGAATTACTATTGTTTTGTACTATTATGAATTGTCACGCTCCCACACTACGATGTCAATGGCTGTTTTATTTGCAAAAAATTAATCTTCAACCAAGCTCATTGGATTTTTAAACGTCACATGCTCGGGGGCCATTCACGGCCATATCCACCTGAGGTCCACCTGAGGATAACATTAGCACGTGATTCGAGAGCTGTACGATAACAAACCGCGTGACATCACAAGAATGTTCCACATAAGAACTGATAAGAAAAGCGCGCAAATGAAATTCATATACAATTTGTACAGGCAAGCGCGCGCAACTACCTCGAATGAAGCAAATTGTACATGCACTTCCATGCGCGCGCATTTCGTTTCAGTTTTTATTGTCGTAGTGTGGACATAGCATCAAACTGTTACCCTAGTTGAAACCAGCACATTTTTTGGTTGGTTGGTTGGTAGACATATATTTTCAGGCTTGTGTGCTTCGTCGCAAGGACCCGCTTACAAACCATCGTCAAGTAGGACACCACAAGACACACACAAACACATATGACAGATGTTGTCATCTGTCGCCACCTCCGCAATTAAGACATGTCCCTGAATTAGAGGGAAATTTTCTGAAGCGACCTGTACCCATGGGAAACTGCGCAATGACCGCCCACAGGACTTTCGGATCCAAAAGATTTTACGAGCACGTACTCTACATATACTCGACAAAAACAAACACCCATGCCTAAATGAGATTCGAGCCCGGACCCAGCAGCTCCAGAGGCCAATGCTTTAACCACTATGCCGCCGGATCGGCATCTTATGGTTGTTTTTTTCCGCCGAGGGGGTGTTGCCACTCAAATGCTTTTACTTTTTTGTGTTTTCTTAGTGAACTAATGAACTGAACTGGGATGAAGTGCTGTGGCGGGGCTGTAAGGAGCCTAGTGGTCACGATCTTGGACTCGAGGTCGGATGGTTGACAGTTCGAGACCCGGTGCCACTGAAGACTTACCGAGTATATCCGGAGTACGTGCTCGTAAAATCTGTTGGGTCCGAAAGTCCTGTGGTCGGTCATTGCGCAGTTCACCATGGCACATGTTCCTGGAGACTATTCCCCTCCCTTTCAGGGACATGTCTCAATTGTGGAGGTTGCGCTATAGCGCAACCTCCACAATTGAGACATGTCCTATAGATAGCAGCATCTCTCCCGTATGTGTGTGTTGTGCCTGTCTTACTTGACGAAGGTTTATAAGCGAGTCTCTGACCAAGCACACAAGCCTGCAAATTTATGTAAACCAACTAACCAATAGAAAATACTTCTGAAAAGGGGCTGTAGGGAGCCTAGTGGTCAAGGATCTCGGATTTCGAGATCGGAAGGTTGAGAGTTCGAGACCCGGTCGCCACTGAAGACCTACCGAGTATATGCGGAGTACGTGCTCGTAAAATCTGTTGGGTCCGAAAGTCCTGTGGTCGGTCATTGCGCAGTTCACCATGGGTACAGGTTCCTGGAGAAAATTTCCCTCCCCTTCAGGGACATGTCTAAATTGTGGAGGTGGAGACAGATGGCAACATCTGTCATATGTGTTTGTCTGTGTCTTGTGTTGTCCTACTTGACGATGGCTTATAAGCGGGTCCTTGCGACCAAGCACACAAGCCTGAAAATATATGTCAATCCAACCAACCAATCAACTACTTCTGAAAAGTAACAATACCGAAATCTAAAAAGTAAAAATAGCTGTATTTTACTTATTTTAATCTAATTTTTTAAAAGAGGTAAGATTTTTTACGTGAAATTATATCTTAAATATACAGAGAGATGATACAGAGTTGGATTGCTTTTGTTTAGCAATAATTATTTTACAAAGAAAGTTCTAATTCTGTTCAATGTTCCACTCTTTTTCCATTGTTTTCTATATATCATATTTTGCTCCTTTTTGTTCAAACTTATTTAAGAGTGTTGTCTGTTAGTATTTTTAGTGTTGTTTGATGATTATTTTTTTTTTTAGATACAATCAGATTTTTTTCCCTTTATGATTGATTTTGTTTCATAAAACTTTTGTCAAGTTTATACTAGGAATTCATGGCATATTGATTAAGATCAGTGGTGCAAAGTTATTTTTTTTTTCATTAGGTACTTTTTATTAATTTTTTTCATCGAATGAAAATAACTACCATATTGTTTTAATAAAAGTAAACTAAATTACATAAGAAAAGTTGTATGTTTGTGAAATGTACTTTTGTTTGTCCCCAAATTATAGTTATTTTTCAACTTCACATAATTTTACCATTTCATTTAAAAAGTATTCTTTTGAGTCTTTAATTTAAGTCTCTATTTTGTAATACATAACCATTATTTTTATTATTCATTTATCTTAAAACAATTTACTGTGGATTACATTTATTATTCAGGCGTCACAGACGTCCATAAATTCTATACATTTTTCAAAATGGGGGAAAAAGTCCTCTATGTCCTATATTTTACACTTGTTCTATATCTGTATTGATTTGGTCTATATTTTCTTCGAATTTGTAAAAACTGTCTTTGGTCATGATATTTTATATTTTGGATTTACTGCAATCGTTATGAAATATCCTGTTCTTTGAATTTATCTCTTATCATGTCACCTAAGCTGCATTTCTGTTCCTTTCTGCGTAACGATCGGCAAGGCAAGTTGACAAAGGTCACCTGACCACAATCCTTTGCGCTTGCTTTCAAACCTAACATTTTTAAAGAAAATTGCATAATTTTTTTGCTTTTTGAAGAGCGATCTGTCCGAATCTGTCACTTAGCCTGCTTCCACACAGCATTTGTGTTCAACAGGCAAAAAAAGTACCAATCTCATTATTAATTCTATACCAGCGGGTGACCGAGCTCTGCTCGGAGAAAACAGGTATCGAAGCTAACTCGAATATTTAAATTTTTAATTGTGATTTATCAAAACGTACGAAAATTTGTGAAACCATTGGTGAAAAGATAACCAGTTAAAGTTAATGTGACCAGATTTTCAAAATCTAAAAGTGGGACACTCCATCACCCCCCCCCCGATGTATCTTTAAGTATTTTTTTTATGCACATAATAGTCCCTTCACACAATTACACACTTGGTATAAAAAAGATAAGGAAGGCGCGTTCAACAGCAGCAGTGGTTCCAGGCAAACAGAAACCATACTCCACCAATTTGTTGATGACTTTAACTTCATTTAACAATTTCTAAAGACGTCATAGCGTTTTACAACGATTATTCATGAAAAAAGTCTATTTTATTTACAATTTCCTCGTTTTTCGGGACATTGTGGGACTTTTACAAAAAAGCGGGGCGTTTTGGCGGGACATTCGGCCCGCGGGACAGTAATACAAAAAGAGGGACGAAAGTGGGACGTCTGGTCACATTAGTTGAAGTGCACCATTGTAAACAAAGTTAGAGTTTGGAAAGGGAACTATTCTATACGAAGGTAAAGTTTTAAAAGTCATAGGAAATGAAATGTAATTGATAATTGGCGTTTCGTTGAAAAGCAACGAAGATGTCGAAATGTGGTAAACATTCCATTTCTTACTTCATTCAACTCGATAGGTATAGCAACCATACGTTAAATTTTCAAGATCGCCAATGAACAGTTTAGAACTAAAATCGTCTGCTGATTGGAACTAAACAAATATTCATGTTACCATTTCTGTAAAACTCAATAAAGTTTAAAGCAAGGTTGAATTTATTTAAATTTGAAAAATTAAAATCTTAACTAAACATTTATAGCTTAAGCAGAGGCTTATAGCTTTAGCAGATTGCATCATCAGGAAAGTAGCCATTATGGCGAACTAATGAAGTTTGAAAATATCCTATCTGTAACTCCAAACTGCTTGACCGTAGCGCTTCAAAACCTGTGCCAATCGATTCGTCGTGGCCAAAAACCCCAGACCCCCAAGTTTACCGGAGTTTATTAATTCTGGGGTGATTTTCGACTTGGCACCAATTCCTCGTATTATAGTATAAGATTAGGCATTTGACTACACTAAATTTGGCTAGTTTAATTTAATTTCTTCCGAAAATTCAATAATTATTTCAGATTGTTTGCTACATTAATTTTTATTCAATGAATAAATATTCAAATTAAATGTACCTGGCTTTTGAATCTCATTTCATATTTTCTTGCCTCATTTGAAAGTAACAGCTAGAACAGCATTTTTCATGTATAGTTCTTTAAAGCCTCCGCTGTGCTAGGATATTATTTCTTTCTACCCATAATTAGCATATTAAACACAAAGTTTGTAATGGCATGTATGTGGCATTTTTGACAAATCAAAAATCCATGCCTATGATCTATTAGATTTTCCGTGCCTTGAACACAGTTGTTGAAAAGTACTCCCATCATTGCAGGTGGAGATGCTGCGCGACGCCCCCTTCTGAGCTGCACCCAGAGAAGGTGAGTGCTTGTTACTCTCTTTTGCAGATGCAGCCCACTCCCCAGAACGGATAGCCATTTTTTAGCCTACTTGCCTTTGATGAGCAATTATTAATTTATTATTCATGTGATTGCTGAACTGTGGTGGTTGATTGTTTATGTTTTTAATATAACTGTTTCTTTTGTGATTTAAAAATACTACAGCAGCCATTTTGGAATGTTAAGTTGTGGCCATTTTAATGGATTGGTCTGAGTAAAATTTAATTAACTTTTTCTGTATCTCCTGAACAAGAACTTTTCTGCAAATGATTTGCTGCAGTATCTTTCGGCTGTGGGTAAACATTGTCCTCTAACTGGGTAACTTCTCAGCATTCTGCACTATTTTGTTTTTACTGCTTTTAGTTAGTTGTAACTATCTTATATCACAGTCAACTAAAAACTTCTAATAAGGTTTGATGCTTGGATGCACTTAAAGTTGTTTCTTTTGACTCTGGTGGCATACAGGGGCGGCAACAGCGGAGGGGCTAAGGGGGCTGGAGCCCCCCTGTCGAGGAAGTCTAGAAAAGAAATTTCTGTGTTTGTAGAAAGCAATTTTACAATGTTTTGTAACGAACACTATAAAAAAAAAACTTTCCAAAATTAGTTCTTGGACATTTTCATGTTTTGTCACTGTAAAAACAATTAATATTTATGAAAAAAACTCGAAATATAAAATTTGAGATCATACATGCTGTTAACTAATTTAATTTAAAACCTTCAAATAACAATTAACTAAACACCCACTAATAGCTACCGGAGATTGGATGGCACACTTGGAAAAAACACACTTTTCTAGGCTTATCGAGGTTCTTCACATAGTGGGTTTTAGCCCGCGTGGGTGATATAATTTTATATTACTCATTCTCAAAAGTAAGAATATGCATTTTTGCCAATTTGAGATTAATGTATTCGAAGCTATTATTATAACGTTTTCAAATATAAGAACATTATTCACAAAATTTGGGAACCCTTTTTTAACAGTGCATCAGCAATATAAATAAATTTAAGTCATTTAATTGATGAGATATCATTTTGATATTAATACAAGTAAACTCATCTAATGCATAATCTTGTATAAATTTCTATAGAATGTAATTCAGGCTATACAGTACTTTCCCAAAATGATGTATTTTAAAAAGTTAAATTAGAAAAGTAAATTTGTAAAAAATAATTTTCGTCTCTGACAGAAGAATTTATATCGTTCACATGTCGATAAAATGTTGGAAATTTTTCAAAATGTTTTCAACATTGCTTCCAAAGTTGTCCTCCAATAAAAAATTGCAATTTATATAATTAAATTGCAATTTTTTTGTATTGAACTTCACAGGAACAAAAATGAAGCTTGGAGGGAGCTTGAAAATGAATATTAAAAAAAAAAACGTAATTTTAAATTGTACCTTAGCCCCCCCTGTCGGGATAAGTCAGCCCCCCGTCGGGCAATTCCTAGCGCCACCACTGGTGGCATATTTTCTGAACTATACACCAGGTCCCGATAGCATTAAAATATTAAGACATTTGCCTTTGAAGGGTCATTAAATGTCATTAAAGTAGTAGCCTCAGACATTAAAATGTCTGCTTACCTCTGTTCTCAAGTGGTATTTGAAAATTAAAAATTAACCCTCCATTTTTAGAAGTGGCCTTTTCCGTATTTTGGGCATCAGTTTTAGCTTCCACACTACGTTTATAACGTAAAAAGTGGAAGGTTTTATAATCGTTTAGTCCGTCTGTCTGTCACCCACTTTCACAGAACGAACCACAATTCTCAAAAACAAGTGGGATACGTCATTTTGAAGCAAAAAATCAGTTTAGGCTACATTCCAAATTTCATTAAAAAATTTAAATTAGAAGTTTATTTAAAATTTAAATAACTAAATATTTAATCTACGTTGAAATTACATGCAAATTCCATTTTTATTCAATATTTTCACTGTTGCCATTTCATCAAACGTCCGAGAAACTTTATTTAAATAAAAATGAAATTCTTGAATTTTATTTTATTTTTGTGATATAATTCAATTTGGAGTGTTGTAATAGCACACTAAAGTTTTTTTGAAGGTTCATTATATATGAATGAAGAAAGATGCATACAAAAATTTTAAATTTGTATAAAAAATATGCAAAGTTTCGCTTTTATTTTTAAAGCAAGAATTTAACAAGTTTATTTTTCGAAATGTAAACTGGTGGCGAAAAGGTAGTTATTTATAAAATATATCACAATTCTTCGAACTTCAAAAAAAGTAGCAAACGAAATTTTGACTTTTAAAATTTTGAATTAAAACTAGCTTAAGGACTGCTTGACGATTTTCTTTCTGGGGTGTTGTGTGTTCCTGTTGAGCGTAAATATTGTGTGGAAGCGGTGTAAGTGACAGATTCTGTAACAAACCTACTTGTTACATATATAGATTTAGTTCAGATCAGAAGAAGATAAAAACAAGCCGAACAAAACTACTTAATTGGCTCGGTTCTCAAATCTCATGATAAGGCCTGAAAATATAACTGAATATCGTTTCAACGGGCGCCAGATGTGCCTATTCCAAAGACAAAACATATTCCACGAGATTGATAAAAATAATATAAATACGAAAAACAGCAAACCACCATTGTTTGTATAGGACGCGAAATCTTAAGGAACCACGCAACAGATAGTCACGAAATTTGGCACAAAAATTCATCTCATCTCCGAAACAAACATAAGCTAAGAATTTTTTGTATCAGACCATTCCGTCTATCGTTTTCGAACGTTAAAAGGGAAAAAATACACCACTTTCGCTCAAATCCGATCATTTTTTCCCTTTCGTGATGCCATTCAGCAGAAAAAATTAAATAAAACTTTTAACGAAAATAATTGAAATTAAAAATGTTTATTTTGTTCTGTTGCTAAATTCATAATTTCAAAAATAATTGATACGTTTCAAGTGACGTAATCCAACCAGTCTCCTTTCCAGGATTTATTTTGTTTTTTTAATTTGATTTGAATTATGAATTTTTTAATGCATTTTTAAGATAATACTGAACTATGTTGGCTTTTGAAGGCCATCGTTTTTTGAGTTGCTTAGTAATCACAAATGCCAATCTGTAAAGGTAACGATATTGCACAACTATCCTATTCCTTACCCCCCTCGGAAGGGTTTGCCATCCAATAGAAATTAAGCGCAGGATTTTGGATATAATTTTCTTTTCTTTATGAGGATTTTTGTTTTTATGCAGACGTTATTGGGTTCGTTCTTGGCGCCTTTATGCCAGCGATGTCTCAAACAGGAAATATCAAGAATAAATAAAATATGGACTGATTTATTTGAAAGCTCTTACAGAGTGCATTTTATTCTTTGCGAAAAAGAAAACGTCAAAGAAATTCTACTGCACGTGCTGATGGATACATTTTTTATTGTTTTTTTTTTTCTAAGGTTTTTTGCTTATTATCGAAGTAAGCTGTAAAATAAGTGTACTTGGGACTCGGGAGTTTTTCGCGCCTGTTCTTTCGTCCTTAACACTTTACCTACGGGCGTCGACTGACCCGTAGACTAAAAATCTTCTAGACCAGCAACTTAATCTAATGCCTAGCTCTTCTAACGTGTCGAAAGCAACTAAAACACTATTAAAGGTTGATTTGTTGATTGGCATAATTGTACTTTCAATTGTAGGGCTACTGTTTCTTCGGAATGTTCTCTGTTAAAAAAAAGTTACCCACTAGTGATTATTTCAACCGTTAGTCATCCTTTTACATCGGACCTTTTTGACTATGTGAACAAATAACATTTTGAGTTAATTGCATGACACAAAATTTGCATAAGGGTCCGTCTTAATATTAAAAATGTTACGAACTTTAAAATTTTCAATAGCAACACCCAATTTTAATTACTTAGAAATGTGAAAAACCCTCGAAAACCCCTAAATCTAAGTTTTTGTTACATTTGGATGAATATTTGACGAGTTATTCAATCGAATCACTTGTGGATCTTTGGGGGACCATGTCTAAAATGACAAGCGTAGTCAGTCTGTAGGTTTATTAATGGAGAAAAAGAAGCACAAGGTCAAATATCTTGAGGATGGGCCTACGAGGGATATAAAAGTCAATGACTAGCTGTATATATTCAAAAATAAGTTGTAGTCAAAAATAGATCCCTATCGTCACTTGATAAGGGTTACAAATTACGAGATGTCATTGGCTCTGTTAAATCTCCTAAAGGTGACTGCAAATAGGCAGCCAGAAACCATTACATTAGTTCCCTTAGACACAAAGAGTTTCTATGTCAATTTCAATGTAGAAATTCTCCAATGAGAGTTTGAAACTTAGAGTGTTCTTAGTCTATGGGTCAGTCGACGCCCGTAGGTAAAGTGTTAAGAGTTTAATAAACTCCTATTTGTTTGTTGTTTAGTTAGCGTCTAAAACTTACTGTATAAGCTTACTTTCGAAACTGTCATTTCCCTCAGGAATTTTTATGAATAATATATGTTAATTCACAGATTATTTTAAAACAATTTGATATTCTAAAAATGTCATTTTTTTTTATATAAGCATTTTTATAGTAATTTAATGTATATGTTTAACCCTCAAATGCATACTGTTGCCATATGGCAACAAGTCACACAATACACTTAATTTCATTAAAGTAGAGCTCCCTCTCGACAAATCTGTGTTTTCCCCCCATATATTACATTCCATTTTTGAAGTTGACTTTACTACTAATAACCCTCATAGATGACAGCAGTAAAAGTGTATTCAAAATTAAAGAGTGAAGAAAGTAATTTTTTGGTTCAAGAGGGTTATTTAAAAATATATTTAATGGTTATCGAATCATTCATATCAAAATTGGAATTTTGTTGTTGGTTTTTGCCATATGGCAAAAATTTAAAAAATTGAAATTATTTAAATTCCAATGCAGTAAAAAAAATTCCTTATAATGTATGAGTATTAAAGATACAAATATATTATTTTGGGATGAAAAAAAAGTCATGCATTACAGGGTAAAAAAAATTAGTGAAAATGTCACTTTGACAAGTGTGACACTATACCAAAACCGACCTTAAGTTTGCAGTATACAAATGTTCTACGAGAAAAAGGGTAAATAGTTCTCATTTTTAAGTGCGAGAATCGAATACAAAAAGGTATTTCACATTCAATAAACAAATTGATTTGTTATTTCAAGACATAAATTTATTATTTTTATTAGTTAAGCGTCAGTTAGAGTGTTATTTTAATTATTTTTTCCTTCGATTTTGACGTAAAGGGCGCATGAATATCAGGGTCGAAAGGAGCAGCCAATCAGAGTTCGTGAAAGTGCGGCGCCAGCCGGGTTGTTTACCCAGTTTCCTCCGCTCAGTACATTTCTCTGCTGCAAACTTAAGCTCAGTTTTGGTATAAATGGTGTCGGGAAAATAAAAAACAAACGAGAGTCAATTTGTCGAATAGTAGACAACACGGGGCTCTTCGGGAAGAATTACTTTGTTATGCTTCAGTTGCGAGATTTGTTTATTTACACGACGGCCGAAATTTGAACGCAGCTGGTGTTGAAAGCACTTGCATAGGGTCTAGGCAGACTTTTCTCTCCGGGAGATAGGGAAATTTTGCGCGTAAACACTCGATACGGTTCTTTCACACACGCCGGTCATATTTGGGGAGCGGCAAGAAGCTTGCATTGTATGCCCCGGACATTGCAAAAATATCTTCCGACAGAAAACTGTCTTTGCTACTGAAAGTAAAATCAATAATTAGAGTGAGTATGTGAAATATAATCCATAGTCCGGAAGTCGGGTCGCCCTTAAAAAGTTGCGTTGGGTGCCTTACTCGTTCCTTTCATTGGTTTTACAATAATATAATTAGACTCCAGTCGCCCTCGTATAACTCGACGATTATTCAACTCGGCTCGGACAGCAGAAATAACTGCCGACCTGTAAAGTATGTGCAGTTACAAAGTCCCCTGTAGAGGAAGTGAACGTTAAATGTTCTCCAGGCATCGGTTACGATGTCGCTACTACAAGTTGTATTCGGTGCAATGCACCTTCTCGGCTTGTCTTTGACTGTGTGGGTCGCGACTTACATCGCCGATGTTCCTCGTGTATCTCCAGGGCAACGTTAATTCAAACTTACGGGACTTCAGGATTCTCAGTTTCAACGCTATGTTAAATCAATGGGGGACATTCATGCCATATCCACCTGAGCTTCAATTCCCAATCACTGTGGGGAAAAAAGCAGTTAGGCAGGTTTGAGCAGTAGGAAAACATAAGCACGTGTTTCGATAGCTGTATAGTATAACATTAGCACGTGAGTCAAGAGCTGATGCATAACAAACCGCGTGACGACACATGAATGTTCCCCATTGGTACTCTCACATGGAGGTACTACAGGAAGAGTAGGGGTAATTTTTTAATTTAATGTAATGTTTTAATTAAAATTTAATTATTTTTTTAATTGATTGCTTTCACATTTTACAATCCCGGTTAAATTTGACTTCTGCGATAAATATGTGCCGCCGTACATTGCGTATAAATGTCGTTAACGCTACGAGCGAATATCTGTTATCAAAACGTGAACATGTTTTCTCTTTGGCATGTGAATGCTTCTATTGATCTTTTCTTGCCACTATAGCCATGGGTACCGTATTTACGTTAAAAAAATAAGAATGTATGTTTTTTTCTCCCTTGCACTCGAAGTTTGGAGGCCCCTGACTAATGACTCCGTTTGGCACAAACTCGAAGAATGTGGTGTCTCATTACATCCGCCGCGTGTGACGTGACCGTTATCAGGGCCCGATCAAGACTTTTGTGCAAGGCCTTTGATTTGGGGGCCCCCTGCCTTTGGGGGCCCCCGAGGCAAATACGCAACTCAACTAATGGGCCAACGTATGCAATGTGGCGACAGCTTTTAATAAGTAAAAGGTTATGTTACCCATGGCCATGTAACTGTTGTTGGCATAGCAAATCTTTAAAATTAAACCTGTTGAACTCATGATGTTCATGACAAGGAATTTTCTATTATAATTCCTCCAAGCGTCAGAAAGTTTCTGAGGAATTATAATAATGTTGGTGGGCCTCCTACAGAAACCTATCAAAACAACATAGTCGCACAACAAGAAGCTCCGCTGCAGAAAATATAAAAATGTTTTGTATCTGTTGGTTCATGGTCTGGTTGTTCCAAGTTCCAAGCACGACTCAAACTCTTATTTGACATTCCAAAGCCATATAATAAATATAATTCACAAAAAATGTAACATACACTTTGAAATACACTGTATTTATAAATTTTTATTATGAACTTTATTACTTTGTTTCGGGTATTTTATTTATGCATGTATATGTGAGAGATAGGAATTGGCAAATCTTCAATCTGCAAAACAAAATACTTAATCAAAATTTGTTGCAGAAACTTCTTTTATTTAACCAATACAATACAGCATCAAACAAAACTTAATATTTAATAGCTATGTCCCATTTGTGTCTTATGTCTGCATCACAACTTTTATTAAACAATGTTTTTTCAAAAACGGTATGAATATCCACATAATGTGAAAACAGAACTCCCTTACAATTGTTTTTTCCCATCCCATGAAATTATAGAAAAAATATCAAAAACTCGTTAAACAAATTACCCAAAATACAGCAGTACCACCACAAGCACAAGCTAAGATAAGATAACAAGAGCAAAAAACAAAATATTCAATATAAAACCATAATTATTTAAAATTAGAAATTTATTCGAAGTAGTATTTATTAAGAATGGTTGAGGAGTTTATGGTTTGCTTGTTTGTGTGTAATTGGTGGGTTTTTGCTAGATTTATGCTGCAACAAAGAGGAGCTTAGTTCAACACAATTCAAACATTAGTTTTTTATTTTGAAAATTAATATTTATAATATAATTGCGAGGTTGTAAAATGGGATTATATAATTCTGTAATAGATCCAAATCAAACACAGTAAATGAATATTAGTTTTTAAATTTTTGAAGTA
The DNA here is from genome assembly GCA_023701765.1 of Hylyphantes graminicola. Lineage (NCBI taxonomy): Eukaryota > Metazoa > Arthropoda > Arachnida > Araneae > Linyphiidae > Hylyphantes > Hylyphantes graminicola. Next base: position 68,086,160 of record CM043121.1, read on the forward strand.
ATTATGGATAGTCTAAATCGCATCACAGCAGGAGCACTGATTACTCAACTCTGCCAAGGTACTGATTTTTAATTGCAAACAAAAACAAACTTATCAGCGGTCAGCTAAGCAATGGCTTAATTTATTTGTTTTCGTGGGTAAAGAAAAATATAATTAGCTGGAATTATTCGCGTTCGTTACTTTTCGGATTTAAATTGATATTTCGAAGTTTTATTTTCGTGATGGCTGTCCGGAGTGAGAACTCTGGGTCTGAAAAGCGGAAATTTAAAAAGAAATGGGATGGTTCGCTTAAAAAGTTATACTGTTCAAGTTATACTGTTCATCATAAGATCAATCTTCTAATCAAAGAGCTTAGTGGAAGAGCGTGCTGTGTGACAAAAAGGCGAAAACGAGATAATGAACATCAAAGTTTTTAGTTAGCACTAGGATACGTTAACAACTACACTTGCAAACGGTAAAAAATACACTAAACTGAAAGTTTATGAAAGATATTATTGCTATCTTTAAAGGATGAAATAACGTTTTCACAACACAGAAATCTCAATTTTGTCACATTACATGTTCTTCCACTAAGCTCTTCTATTTTAATAACAAACAAATGACTATAAAAAAAATAGGGGAAGGGGTTCATGATATAAATTAAATGTGTGTGCGAGTCTATGCGTCCACATGTACATGAAATATACATATTTTAATTCTTCAAACAAATACATATTCTTTCTGGCAGTGGCGGATCTAGCCAGGGGGCGCGCGCCCCCTCCTCAAGACCTGTTGACCGGTTTTTTTTATTATTGAAAACAAAATAAAAAAAGAAACATTTAGACAAAATTAAATCTCCACACTCCCTCTACACAGATTATTAATCATCGAGCATTTTTTGGCTGCACGGGCAATAGTCCGACAGTTATTTTTGGGATATTAAGGAACTTTAACACCTTAAGATTAAATTAAGTTGCTATTTTTATATAAGTTTATATAAGTATATACTTACATACAATTTGGAAATTGTTTCACATCGGCGATTCACGCCTGTACGACGTCCTAAAATTAACTAAAAATATTACTTAGCTTCGGTGAAGTTTAAAAAATTAAATCATTTGATTATTTTATTGGTAAGCTTTCACATGTCGTATTTAATTTAATAATTAGTTACTTCGAATAACTATGCCATTTTCAAGATATACAATCATTGTTTTCCTTGTTTATATGTTAGCTACTTAATGCCAACTTCTTGCTGTGCTGTAGTTGCTTTATCAAAACATTTGTTAAAGAAAGCTTGCATAGAATATCATCTACTTCATCTATTTCGGTCATTTTTAGAGTGAAACCAATGCAATCGCAGTACATAGAAAAGTGAAAACAAGAGCGTTTTATCATCGAAAACATTCCCCTTAATTGAATTTTCATTTATTGCACTTATTTTTTTTAATTATTCATGAATAATCTATTTAACAATATAAACGTTAGTTAGGAAAAGTAAAAACTAATGTTCACAAATAGTAATTAGTAAAAAAAAACTAGTAAAAATATGTATTTATCATTAAGAATTAAATTAAAAATTAATGTAAATCAAAAATAAAATAATGTTAATTAAAAATAATTTTAATAAAAAATTATTAAAAAATAAAATGAATGAAAAATAAATGAAATTGAACCCCCCTCCCTTTCCCTAGAAATTTGTTTTAGTTGCGTCCCAGCTTTTGTGATAGGGTTTTCAGGCAAGTTTTTGGGTGCGCCCCTCCCTCAGAAAAATCCCAGATCCGCCACTGCGTTTCTGGGTGCCCCAAGGAAGTTTATACCCAGTGCTCTGATTTATCCTGATCGAAGACCCCTGCACATAAGAAAATCATATACTTAGTATTTTCACAATAAATTTAGTAAATTAATATTTTGCTTCTTGTGTTCTGAATTATAGTTTGTTTTAAGCAAGGCTCACACAGTCTGTTTTGCGAACTTAAAGTTCAGGGATACTTTGTGTATTATTTGCAAGTTAAATTCGAGGGTTTTTTAAAAGGCTGATGTTGTATGATGTGTATTACTGAAAATGCATCATTAGCTAAAAAAAATTTAAATCCCAACAACAAGGTAAAACAATTTTTTCCTTTTTGACTTTTAAAAAAAAAATATTATAAAAAAAACAGGGCCTTTATAAATTTCCATTTATTTGGGATCAGGGATCCCATCTGTAAGTTGGACATGGGGGCCCCCAAAAGTGGCTTAACTTAAAAGTTTTGATGAATTTACTTTTTTTAAAAAGTTTCCCAGATGGTGAATTTTATTTTGTTTTCCAGATATCCCGTATTATAAAATCGTTAGTTGAAGGGGCCCCCAAAAGTGGCTAAGAGCATATAAAGAATACTATACAAGTTTCCAAATGGGGGATTTTATTTTGTTGTGCAGATATCCCAAACTTGTTAGTTGGAGGGGCCCCCACAAGTGGCTTAAAGCTGTAAAAAAATGCCATATGAAGTTCACAAATAGGGAATTCTTTTTGTTGCCCAGACATCCCATATCCCAAACTCGTAAGTTGGAGGGGCCCCAAAAGTGGCTTAAAACTTTAAAAAGGAAACCATAAAAAGTTTATGCAACGGGGAACTTTGTTTTGTCGCCCAGACTTCCTCAAAAGTGGCTTAACTTAAGCTTTAATGAGGAATACGATTAAAAAGTACTACAATTTTAATTTTTTTGTTTCCAGATATCCCGTATCATAAACTCGTACGTTGAAAGGGCCCCCAAAAGTGGCTTAAAGTTTTATAAAGAATACTATTTTAAAAGTTTACGTCATGGGGAATTTTATTTTGTTGCCCGCAGACAACCTATCCCAAACTTAAAATAAAAAAATGTTTTCGGAACGTAAGTGTTTGAAAATGTGGGAATATTTATAACAGAATTAGTGTTTAAAAAAAAAAGGTGATTTGGGGGCCCCTTCAAATTTTGAGGAGGAAGCCCAGGCTTCCCCGGCCTATTCTGTGATCGGGCCCTGACCGTTATCGCCAAGATGGGTTTTTTCTTTTTAGGGTTCTGGAGTTGGAAGGGGGCTTCGAAACTGTTGCTATCGCACAAGCGAAAGAGAAATCCTAAAAAAATACACAAGGTTGACCTGCGACCGGTGAGGTGGTTGATCGAGTCAGTTTGTTTCTGTGCATCGATTGCATGCTCATTGTAAAAATCTCTTGTTAGTGAGAAAATAAAAATATGGAAATATATAAGGGACGGGGACCTTTACATTTTTTGGGGGAGGGGGAAGTCTTTCTGACATTAATTAAGGTTCTAGGCTAGTATTTTCCAAAATCTGAGTTTATTTAAATGAATTGAATTTTACCGACTCTGAATGGATTTTACGGTCTTGAACCGTCATTTCGACCCAAAAGGACTCCATTCCAAGGAGTGCCAGTTACTGTAAACACAGTTCTACCATAATTTTTGTTAATTTCAGGTTAAAAAAAACTTGTGAAATTTAATTTTTCAAAGTCACTTTAAAAGTGTGTAAAAATGCTTATAAGTGTTCTAGAATTACGAAAAAAAGTTCAGCAAAGCTGAACTTTTGAAATAAAAACTGAAATAATTTAGTTTACTAAACTGTGACGCCTTGCATAGTAAAAAATTGGTCGAATTAATAATGATATTTTGTTCGCTAAAGTTGAAAGCATCTTTAGGGAAGGTGCATTAATTAGTTAGGGGTGGGGGGAGGGCGGAGGGTTATGGGGGGGGGGGGCAAGTTTTAAGGTCTTCAGAAAAAATTTATATTACCAGAAGTTTTATTTATTCATGTCTCACTAAATGTGTAAAATTGATGATTTAACCGAATTTGTAGTAAAACTTTTCTAAATTATATCGTAATTACTGTGAGCTGCGTCATATTGATAAACTTATCAAATGGACAAATTGTACATTTGAAGATTCTATTTTCAAGACAGACATTTTTCAGATTCTATTTCTACAGCAAGACAGTCAACCGAGTTGTAAAAAAAATCTGCTTGTTTCCTACGGCAATTCCCAACTTTTGAGGACATAACATTCCCCCCCCCCCCCCCAAAAAAAAAAAAAAAAAAATTCTTTAAGAAGGTTACTTACTTACATCATCTTAACATTCAAATAAAAACTTCCAAAATTAAAATGTTTTGTTAAAAAAATCATATAAAACAACATTTTACCATAAACTAAAACAAAACTTCTTTTAGTGTAACATAAATATTATTTCGCTTAATTTTTGAAAGAACATTTAAGATAAAATAAAGCAAAGTTGGTAATGCATTGCAAACTTGAAATTTAATTGGATCAAAACCGATAAATTTTAATGTACAGCAGGAATGTAAACAAGTTGCTCGTAAAACTCTAAAATTGAACTGTTTAAAATAGGATACTGATCTAATTTTTTACAACACTAAGTCGCCAATAGATGGCGCGGAATGCTCGTACGAAAAGTTGTTTAAAAAAAAATTCTACATTCTTAGTGTTTCTTGTATTTTCGTTTTTTTTTTCCTCTGTCGTGCGGTGAAATTTGACCTTCATATTTTGCACACGTGTGTTTCAGCCGTACGGGTATTTTCTTCAATCCGTGATTCCTTTCCAATGTCTAAAACAAAAACCTGCCATTTTTTGTTGTTGTTGTGAGGATTGTGTTATTTTGTCATTGTTAATGTTGGGATGTTTTTTCGCCGGGGTCGAAGAATTTTCTTTGGATATTTGCTATTATAATTTAACCATTTCTTATATTTAATGTGGTTCTAAAATACGACGCCCGTCACCAATAGCCTTCGTGTAGCTCATGTGCGACGATTATTCAAACCTAATCCATGTAATCCATTTCATATATTAAAAAAAACCAGTCCGAATTACTTTTAACAAATGTCCCGTATTAACGTCCCGAATTAATTTGAAATGCTAAAACTTAATTTCACCTAATTAAACCTCACCTCAAATTAAATTTTCTTCAAAGATTCAAAGGAATTTGTGCTCAATTTTTAGCCTACTTTTCTTTCTTTTTTAATTCGAAGAATTAAAAAAAAATTAAAAAGTAGGTTTGACATGCTCTCGATGGCTGTCCGTCCGTCTGTCTGTCCGTACCCCCCTTCCTAAATCGGTTCTATCAATCCGATCTTAAAAATTCTTTTTTTATTAGAAAGGTTTAACCTCAGACACCCAACATTCATACTTTTTGTCCGTCTGTCTGTACGATCGGACGGACATAAATCTACTATTTGTCGACGAATTTCCCGTTGAATTAGCATTGAAATTCAATTTCGAGTCATTTAAATCGCTGTTGCAAACTACAAATGCTACGGACAAGTGAGATACGTCAAAAAATTCAGCGTATCGAAATGACAATACATTGAAAATTTCAGAAAAGAATTCGAATTCTAAGTACTTCAATTATTAAAAAAAAAACTTCAAAATTTAGTGCTCATTTAAAAAGCATAGGAAGCCATTTTTATTAGAATTAAATCACCATTGCCATCGCAACAATCGCTCAAGAAACTTAATTCTTTTATACAATAAATTTAAATAAATTTATTTTTGCGACAACGATCACTTTGAAAAGACGTCAAATATATTTCACTACTAGAATCTTAGAATGTTGGAATGAAATGTTTTCATTCTGTTTAAAAGAGAGAAATATTACATATTTATTGTTTGAAATATAATTTTTTGCAAACGATTTAAGTAATAATTATTTAATTTTTGAAATAAAATAAATGAAGCTAGCCGAATTTAAGAGGGTAAATGTTAAATATAGAATTAATGCTGTGTTTGGCGCCTTTTTACCTGTTAAACACAATTGCTGTGTGGAAGCGGGTTAAGTGACAGATTCAGTTACAAACCTACTTGTTAATTTACATTTCCTATTTTAAGTGAATTTTGGTGTAGTTTTATGGTTTTTGTTCTGCGAATAATTAAATTTTTATTTATAACTGCAAATAATCATGCGGACGATAAGTAATATTTATTTTATTGCCGATAGAAAATTAATAATAATAAATTTTTGTTCAACATGATAAAAAAGTTTAATTCTATATTAGGCTTAAGGTATGTTCCTTGCTTAAAAAAATATATAATCAAAACATTTCCAATAATTTCTTTGTGACGTCATTTCAAAATTTATGTTCCAAAAAAATACATTTCTTTTAATAATAGATAAATTTCTTAATTCAAGTGAAGTTTCTCAAGCGATTGTAAGTTATGAATGACAATAGTGATTTAATTTTAATAAAAATGGCTTCTTAAATGAGCATTTAATAGGTTAGTTTCACGTCGGATCTGGCAACAGCTTCGCGGTCTTTCTTTTATTGTTCGAGAATAACTGGGGCCCAGATGGCCGAATGGTTTGGACCATACCGCCAGCACTCTTCGCGCTGAACGGGTGGGGGCTCGAATTTCTTTCCTTTCTCTGTGACAGTAAAAAAATCTTTCTTTGTCTGTCTAACTTGACGAAACCTTATTGAGCAGATCTCTTATCAAGCACACAAGCCGGGATAAATACGTATATCCTATACTGATTCTAGAATAACTTTTGTTTTGGTATTCGAAAGCGAGTGTTCTAAGAATATTTTAGTTATTTTTTTATAAATGCCAACTTCTTACTGTGCTGTTGGTTGTTTTAATCGTTTATTAAAGAAAAATTTCATAGAAATTAATAGTTTCTTTTCATCTATGTCCGCATTCTGATCGTGAGTTGAAACCAAAACAACCAATAATCGCAGAACGGAGAGCTTGAGAACGCCCTCATTCTGCAACTTCATTGTTCATACAAAAGAAATATTCTCATTTTACATTTTTTTTTTAATCATTGAAGTACGTACTTTGAATTCGAATTTTTTTGTCACCTGACTGTGGTTCTAAAATACGTCGCCCGTCGCCAATAGCCCTCGTGTAGCTCTAGTGCGACGATAATTCAAAACCTAACCGAATTCGAATTTTTTCGAGATTTTCAATATTTTTAAATTTCTACGTCCTGAATTTTTGGACATCGCTCTTGCCTGTACCATTTGTAGTTCCGGCCATGAAATCGGGTGATATGACTTTTGTCGACGGTCGACTTTTTATGTTATAAACAGCTAAAGCTAATAAGGTGAAAGTCGCTAAAGATGGTATTATTGGATGGATAGTATTTAACGGATTTTAAACGAAGCATTAGATTATGTTTTATGAAGTATTTCAAGAAAAGAAAAAAAAGTGTAAAAATAAGTCATATATATTAATTAAAAAAAATTCGGCTTGTAGTTCATAAATCGTATAAATTACGACATTTTATAATAAAAAGTTTTTAAATACTAGGCTATCGTAGACATGTAAGGCTATCGTAGGCATGTAAACTGCAAAAACCACAACAATGAGTTGTATCATTCTTTAGCTGAAATAATCCGTCATTTATTATAGTATGTTTCCCTGTAGGTTAAAGTTAGTGAGTTTTTTACAACAATGGTCCAAGCCTAGCTGTTGCAAATTAAATCCCCTATTAAAGTTGTTGATTTTTGAGGTTGTAAATATTTAAATTCTAACTGAAATGCACAGTAAAAGTAGTTTCAGCGGTCGTATGGGTGCCCCGAGTACAGTCGGTTAAGGCGTTCAACTTGCGGTTTCTGGTCCGGGCATTGCCCAAATAACTGCCGAAAAACAATAAATACCATCCAGAAACGTCCGACGAATATTCCCCGTGTTAATGTGGAGTGCATGTTAAATGGCCATGACTCATGGCTGCGTACGATGTCGCCCTTCACAATTGCGTTGGGTGCCTTCTCAGGTATCGGCTCGTCACGTGACTGTGGTTACGAAGCTCGTCGCCAATACACCTCGTGTAGCTTTAGTGTGACGATAATTCAAAACTAACCTAACCTAATTCAAAGAAAATAGCCAATTTTGACTAATAAATTTTCTAAGTTGTATCTTGTGTAGAATTGGTCCTATGTGACAGTTACTGTTAAAAATTTATCTCATTGTTGTAATAAATTGAGTGAGCCGGAATGTAGAGTAAATTTTTAGAATTTATTGTTAAACAATAAATACCTTTTAAAAAACAAATAACATTAATAATCAAAACCATACAACCCCTCATCAGAATAGGAAGTGTCAATTTGTAGACTATTATAATATTAATTATTTTTATATTAATTATTATTAATTAATATTAATAATTATATTATTAATATTAACAATCACCTTTATTAAGGGTGCACCCTTGCAACGGTTTATAAAGCTTGGTTTATAAAGCTAGTTCATTAATGAATGCTGAAATATAATTGAGAAATTACGTTTGCTTTTTAAATAAGAAAAAATGAATTTTTGCTATTTTTCTAAACAAATAATGCAAACTATCAATTAATACTATCTTGGCACGTCATTAAAACTGCCTAATACATTCCAAATTTCATTAAAAAAAATTAAATTAGAAGTTTATTTAAAAATTAAATAACTAAAAATTTAATCAACATTGAAATAACATGCAAATTCCATTTTTATTCAATAGCTGTTGTACCCGACGTTGCACGGGTAGAGGTGAAAAAATAATTTAATAGTCAATTTAACTATTTTTTTCTTTCATTTGAGTTACATAAGATATGAAGATTACCCAGTAATTTTTTCATTTAATTACCCATCTTGCATAAAGTAATGTTTAATATTAATTTCAAGAATACTTTTGATTAGAAGCTCCAATTAAAAAGAATACATATTTAAGTGAAAAAAAATCAGTAAGAATTAAAAATAAGCTACTTCAGCAAACAGCAAGTGATTGGCATTTTTTTTAGATAGGTCAGTTCAATTCATCCTTCATCTTCATCATCTATGGAATAATAAGCTTATGTTGCTGATACCGTTCGTTATTAAAGTACAGAATCCCCCTACTTATATTACATTAAAAAATCAAAATTTTAAAAACGCTATAAAATTCACCGATAAAGTCATCATAATTTCCCGAATAAATTTTTTTTAGCTCATTTGGCTCTTTTTGCGAATCGGGCGAGGAAAAGATATGGCTAACAACACACCCATTCAGTTCTCGTGCGATAAACTTCGAACAACCAGCTAATTAAAAAAAAAATTGCTCATTTGGTACGATTTTTGTAATAACTTGGCGAGTTTGGCAAAGTATTTGGCGAAAATAGGAAGACATAAACCCCTAATATGCATCTGTAGTGCGATGGCCTTCAAAAAACAACATTGTTCAGTATAATCTTAACTATGCTTTTAAAAAATTCATAATTAAAATCATATATTCACAATAAAATAATAGAATGGAGACTGGTAGGATTACATCACTTTTGAAACATATCAATTATTTTTTCAAATTAAAAATTTAGTTTGTGAAGGCAATGATCAAATATTAAACAAATTGACCATTTTCAATTTCAATTGCTTTCTAAAAAGTTTTATTTAAATTTTTCTGCCCAATGGCATCACGAAAGGGAAAAAAATGATCGGATTTGAGCGAAAGTGGTGTATTTTTCCCCTTAAAAAACGTTCGAAAACGATAGAAGGAATGGTCCGATTAAAAAAAATTCTTAGCCTATGTTTGTTCCTGAGTTTATGATCTTATAACAGGTTATATGGTACACATACTTGGATCGATTTGATATTTTTTTATATCCGGTCTCTTGACCAATGTACTAAATGTACTAATTACGAGGCGTAGCCAATTATGGCTAATTGCGTCCAACACATCCAATTGCGCCTCTTGTATTTTAGAACACTGGTCAGGAGACGAGTTTGTTTTTTATGATTCCATTCTCCCCCCCCCCCCCCCCCTTTTCATTATTAGTATAGTCTCAATTTTTTTTGCATTCGTATTATTCGTTAAAGCTACAGACCACTCCAAATAGCGAGTGTTATTTTATAACAACCCTGTATGTAGTCGGCTTCTAGTAATGTATTATAACACATTTAAAAGTAATTAGTTTTTGTTTGCAGTGCACAACTGCGTTCCTTGGCTATAAATCGTTCCCTTATAGATCAAAATCAAATTTATGAATCTTTTGCTAGCAAAAATTTTGAACCAAAGCAATAATATACCTCGTTTCCGCGTTCGATTGTTTATGATTTCATAGACTTAGATATATTTTAGATATAGATATATATTTTAGACATAGATACATAGATTAATTTTACTTAGCGTTATTATAATAAAGGTATTATTTCTTGGTTTATGTTGTAATTCTTGTTTGTGTTGTAATGAGTAACCTGTATTAATTTCGATGTTTTTTTCATTCCCTTTTGAGATATTTTTCATTAAAAATGGCGAAAAATAACGATTTTGAGCAGTTTTGAAGTATACGTCTGACACCCCAGAACCTGTGAAGACTGTGGAATGGAGGTCTTTTTTTGTGGATTTGACGGTTCAGGACCGTCGTATCCATTCGGAGTCGGTAAACTTCAAAGGAAACCTGTACTACGTGGCCTTTTCGAGGCAGAATCGCATTTTTTATGTTTCAGAAACAGATAAAGGTTGTTGGTTGGGGTAATTTCAAGACAGTTAAACTTTCTTTAAAACTAATAGACAGCTTTTTTTTCGGTGTAAATTGTATTAAATTTTTTTTAATAATCTCAGATATTAACAAAAGATGTTTTGGTAAATACTAGCATAGAAAATTAATTTATTTTAAAGATACTCCCCCCCCCCATAAAAAACCCCTCAAAGGACCCTTATATAGTTCCAAATATATGAGCTTTATCTCACTAAAAAGATAATTTCAATGAGCATGCAATCAGCTTACAAGAAAATACAGATTCAAACTTATCCGCAACGCAAGCGACTGGACATATATAAATTCCAAACGGTTGTGCCTTGTGCCGAATTCTAAACGGCCAAACGCAAAATAACTTCCACTAAGAAACTACCACCCAGTCTGACCCCCTATTCATCCTCTTTTTTGTTGTTGTTTTTCTAAGAATCGCCACTCAAGCCTGAAACTATCGTATTCTTGTGGGGTTAATTTCAACTTCTCGATTCCCCAAAAGGATTTCAGTTAATGGGTCACTATAATAAAAAAAAAGTACAAAGTTATACAATGCCCACTCTGTTAATGAAAATATTTTTTTTAAATATTATTTGCAATTTTGAGTTTGCATTTTTTATGGATAGCTTTGAAATTTTCGATAATTAACCATTTCACATAATATTTCAAACTAATTGTTATAATAAACTAATTGTTATTGGAGAAATGTTTAAATTATTGAATATAATTGCTTCGATTTCTGAAAAAAAATTGAATTAACTTTTTTAAACAGATTTTTATTGACCGTTTAGAGAAAAATACTAAAAAAACACCTTGACATATGCAATGAAATTTTAAAAATTTATTATAAAAGGCAAATTTTGATGTAAATAGCAAATAGAATACAGGGAAATTTTCTGCTCATCTACTCCAAAAAACCCTACAAAAAGGCTAAAGAAAACCTGCGATTAACGTTAACCAGTACGTCTGACACCCCCAAACCTCTTAAGGGGTCATAGGAGTCTTAAAAATTTGCAAAGAAGGTACTACAAAGTATAGTTTAATCTTTCATGTAATTTTTTTAACTATGTGCAATTCTCTAAGAAATATTTAATATAAAACAAATTTTAAAATTTATGAAACTTTAGCCAAAACTAAAATAAATGATATTACACATAAAGCTATTTGAACACAATGGGATTAGGCTTGCACGGCAAATTTTGAGGTCAAAATTGAAAAAAAAATGACCAAAATGACTTTATATTGTACAAATATGTACAACAAAGACTTATACCTAAATTCTCAGCTCAATTTTTATTAGAAATTATTTTAAGAACTTTTTTCTAAAAAAATTAATAAAAATTTTTTTTAATTTTTTTTTCCCAATGTGTTCAAATAGCTTTCTGTTTAATATCATTTATTTTAGTTTTGGCTAAAGTTTCATAAATTTTAAAATATGTTTTATATTAAATAAATCTTATAGAATTACATATTAAAAAAAATTGTACTAAAATATTGAGTAGTTCAAAAATTACATGAAAGATCAAACTATGCTTTGTAGTACCATCTTTGCACATTTTTAAGACTCCTATGACCCCTTAATGCAGGTTCTCTCCGAATTTCGGATTTCTCTTGTTTACTTAGGGAGACCGGGAACCTGCGGTACACCGATACGTGTAACAGGGGCGACACTTTTATTAGTGGATTCCACTGTCTCGCCAGCTGGGTTCCAGTAAATCACTCCTTCTGGGAAACGGAGCGTTGGTCGACCTGAAATGAGTCAGCGAAGAGGGGAGACGTCCTTCGCCGGATTTGCCGCCTGTAGGCAACGATCTGTTTGCCGCCATTTCAAGTAACGAAGGTATTTGTCTTTTTTTTGTTGTTCGGAGACGATGTTTTCCCTACACCAAAACCGAGCTTAAGTTTGCAGCAGAGAAATGTACTATACCTCTCCCGACCTTAAGTTTGCAGTATACAAATGTTCTACGAGAAAGAGAGTAAATAGTTCTCATTTTTGAGGGCGAGAATCGAATACAAAAAGGTATTTCACATTCAATAAACAAATTTATTCGTTATTTCAAGACATAAATTTATTATTTTTATTAGCTTAGCTTCAGTTAGAGTGCTATTTTAATTATTTTTTCCCTTCGATTTTGACGTAACAGGGCGCACGAATATCAGGGTCAAATTATATCAACCAATCGGAGCAGGCGAAGCTTCGGCGCCAGCCGCGTTGTTTACGCAAATTCATCCGCGTAGTACATTTCTCTGCTGCAAACTTAAGGTCGGTTTTGGTATAGGCAGAGGAATTTGCGTTAACAACGCATGCAGGCGCCGAAATTTCGCGTGCTCCTATTGGCTGCTCCTTCGACCCTGATATTCGTGCGCCCTGCTACGTCAAAATCGAAGGAAAAAAATAATTAAAATAACACTCTCACTGACGCTATATTAATTAAACTAATAAATTTATGTCTTGAAATAACAAATAAATTTGTTTATTGAATGTGAAATACCTTTTTTTATTCGATTCTCTCACTCAAAAATGGAACTGTTTACCCTTTTTTCTCGTAGAACATTTGTATACTGCAAACTTAAGGTCGGTTTTGGTGTATTTTTTATGGTTCAAACATTTTAATTCTATATATACAATAAGATATTCGAAACAATTTCAAAAAGTAGAATTTGTGACATGTAAACCAGCTTCATCTATCAAAGAAAAAAATCATTTAAATACGTATTCAATACAGCTGTGGCTTTGAAAATAAATTCGATTAACACAGACAGAATATTTCGGTTTGGAGACTTTCATCCTCATCTCCACTGGCGCCGAGACGGAGGGAAGGGAAAGAAAGCAACTTTTTATGTGAAAAAGGAAAACAAAAAAAAAAATCTGGCATATTTTCGTTTTTATTATTACTTTTTAGCCACGTGCCCTGTCGTCCCGCCAATATGCTGTAACTGTTTTGTTTAGCAATTGGCCGCTACTTTTTCTTTTGTTTTGACCAGTTATCATACAATATTATTCATTTTTAACCCTTATTCTCTAAATTTTCAACCATTAACAACATCATTTAATTTATTAACCGTAAATTTTTATCAACAATTATTTTACAAAAGTTTAAATTAAAGTTATTAGATTATTTTTAAAAACCTACTTTTCTTTTTTTTTTAATTCGAAGAATTAAAAAAAAAAAAAGTAGGTATTGACATGTGGTCGATGTCCTTCCGTTTGTCTGTCCGTACCCCCCCCCCCCCCAAAAAAAAAAATCGGTTCTATCCATCCGCTCTTTAAAAAAAAAATTATTAGAAAGGTATAACCTCAGACACCCAACTTTCATACTTTTTGTCCGTTTGTCTGTACGATTGGACGGACATAAATCTACTATTTGCCGACGAATTTCCCATGGAATTAGCATTGAAATTCAATTTCGAGTCATTTAAATCGCTGAATTTAACTACAAATGCTACGGACAAGTGATATACGTCAAAAAATTCAGCGTATCGAAATGAGAATGCATTGAAAATTTCAGAAAAGAATTCAAATTCTAAGTACTTCAATTATTTAAAAAAAAACTTCAAAATTTTATGCTCATTTAAAAAGCATAGGAAGCCATTTTTATTAGAATTAAATCACCATTCTGCCATCGCAACAATCGCTCGAGAAACTTTAATTCTTTAGACAATAAATTAAAATAAATTTATTTTAGAGACATCGATCAATTTAAAATGACGTCAAATATATTACTAGATTCTTTTTATGTTGAAAAAAAATGTTTTCATTCTATTTAAAAGCGAGGAATATTACATATTTATTCTTTGGTAATATTTTAAAATTTTTGCAAACGATTTAAGTAATAATCATTTAATTTTCGAAATAAAATAAATGAAACTAGCCGAATTTAACGGATAAATGTTTGAATTAATGCTGTGTTTGGTGCCTTTTTACCTGTTAAACACAACTGTTGTGTGGAAGCGGGTTAAGTCACAGATTCTGTTACAACTGTAATTTTGTTTTGTTTTGGATTTATTTTAAAAGCACAACTTGCTTTATTATGAAACTATCGAATGAAATACATTTGTATTTTGAGTTGCTGTGTGGTGGGATTTCCCTTATTCAAAGCACCCCCACGTTAAATCAGAAATGTGTGCGATTTTTCAAACCACCCATTTCATCGGTGGGTAAAAAAAAATTTGAACTCTTAACCATAACCCATAGCTCTTTCCAGTACGCATACATGATTGTTTTACGTTGATTTTTGCGAGGGAATTGCGGGATGGACGTGGGCATAAAATACGTTATGCAAGTTATGGACGCCTCCTCCCTTTTGTAGAAAGTATGTGAGTGCGCACTGTTTTACTACCTCTATAGCTTAAACTGGTATAAAATACATACTGTCAGTGGCGGATCTAGGATTTTTCTGAGGGAGAGGCGCACCCAAAAACTTGCCTACTAACCCAACTATATTGTCACAAAAGGTGGGACGCAACTAGAAAAGGGGGGTGGTTAAATTTTATCATTTTATTTGTTAATAAAATTTTCTGTTTAATTAATTTTATTTAAATTTTCCTTGTTTTATTTCTGTTTTACATTATTTTATTTTTGATTTGCATTATATTATTTTTGATTGACATTATTTTTTAATTTAATTCTCCATGGTAAATACATACATTAACTAGTATTTTTTTAATTACTATTTATGAACTAACATTAGTTTTTACTTTACCTAACTAAAGTTTAAATTGTTAAATACATCATTGATAAATAATTAAACAAAATAATTGCAATAAATAGGGAAAAATCAATTAATGGGAATATTTCAGATGATGGAACGCTCTTGTTTTCATTTTTCTATGTACTGCCATTGCATTGGTTGCTTTGGTTTCACTCTAAAAATGACCGAAACACATGAAGTAGAGGATATTCTTTGCAAGCTTTCTTTGACAAATATTTTGAACAAGCAACAGCATAGCAAGAAGTTAGCATCAAGTAGCTAACATACAAACAAGGCAAACAATGACTGCATATCTTGAAAATAGCGTAGTTATTCGAAGTAACTAACTATTAAATTAAATACGACATGTGAAAGCTCACCAATAAAATAATCAATGAATTAATATTTTAAACTTCATCGAAGCTAATTAATATTTTTAGTTAATTTTAGGACGTCGTGTAGGCGCGAATCGCCGACGTGAAACAATTTTCAAATTGTATGCATGTATGCCATTATATAAAAATAGCAACTTGGTTTATAAGGTGCTTAAGTTCCTTAATATCCCAAAAAATAACTGCCGAACTATTAACGGCCCGTGCAGCCAAAAACGTTATAGCCGTTAACGTTGGTTACTAATCTGTGTAAAAGGAGTGTGGTGATTTAATGTTGTCTAATTTTTCTTTTAATTTTTTTTCAATAATAATAAAAAAAAAACGGACAACAGGTCTTGAGGAGGGGACGCGCGCCCCCTGGCTAGATTCGCCACTGCATACTGGTATCTTTCTTTTAACGAAAAGCGGCTCATTCCAAAAAAGTAACGACTTAAAAATTCCTACCTTCTTATATCAAACAAGGATGGAAAAATAGGAAGTTAAACGAGCGGAATAGTCCTGTAGTCCTGTCTCATTTTCATCGCAGAATATTTCTTCTCATAGCAATTCTGGAAGCTGACAGTTTTAAATTAATTTCATAAATTAATTATTTAATAATAAATAATTAATAATAAAATGGAAAAATAATTATTTAATGCCGAAAGAGAAAGCGCAATTGTTAGGAATTCAGCTCACCAGATTACCCCCCCCCCCCCCCCCCCCAATCCCATTTTATTGTATACGCTTCGAAATGTCCCCTCTTTATTTTTTTTATGAAGGCTTTCATTTAAAAAATAATGTGGTTTTTTTTATTATTTGCGTTGGTTTCATCTTTCTATCTTTGCGCACGTGTTTTCCGCAAAAATTATTTGCGCTAATATCAAAGCGCAATAGAACACTTTGAAATTTTACTATTTTCGTTTCGGAAGCAATTGTGCTTTTATTTAAAACGGCTTTGTCAGTATGGATGAGATGAAAAACCTTTCCAATTATTTCGTTGTAATTAATATTCAGTTACTTTTGTTTTGATAGAATGATTATTTTTACGTATCACTGTTACAGTTATAGATTTTATAAAAGTTTCTACTTATGCGTTATCGTGAACTTTTACGCGTGGAACTTTGCAATGAACCAATTCCTTCTACCAATTTGTTTTGAAAAACGACAGGTAATTTTTTTTTTTCAGATGCACCACCTATAAAACAGCATTCACTTTGAATGAAGTTTAAAATGAGAAATAATCTGCCGGTGAATAATATAATAATAACCAAGAGAGAATTATGAAGTTATCTGTTTTTAGTTGGCTTGAAATACTATGTAATAACATTTAATCATTTAGGAGATTTATTAATTTTGTTACAACTGTTTTTTTTTTATTTGCAAGGCTTTTGCAAACTTTTAATTTGTGAACTACCAGAAAAATTGGAATCATAAATTTATTATATTTTAGTAGCAATTACGAAAAAAATTAAGCATTTATATAAATTTATTAACAATTTATAATAATTTCTATTAATTAATAGGAAAACTGAAAAACAACATAACACTTTTCAAAAGCCGAGTCGGTTTCTTATAAAACGTGCTTTTAAAGATCGCTTTAATTTGAACTGGAGTAGTTTTCCCGGGTTTGAAAACTTTTTTTCTTTCAAAAAACGCCATTTCTTCGAATTACAAGTTTGAGAGCTCTCTCACTTATTATTCGAAACTTTATTATTTTTTACAGTTTTTTTTTTTTTTTTTTTTTTTTTGTTACCGTCTGCGTGTGTCTTCGAAACGAACCCAACGATTGGCTCTTGAGTTTTCGAAAATTTGCCGCTTTCGTTCCATCAACCAATCGCATCATCCGTTCACGTCATCAGTTCTTTCTTTTTGTCTTGGTTTTTTTTATTTCGAATCTTCGACGGTCTGTTCTCTGTGGCGCTCTGAATGCTTAGGGTAAGATAATTGCTAATTTTTCGACTCGTCTTAAAATCTTTTATTTGTTAATTTTTTTAAATTGAGGTTTTTTTCCAGCTATTTATTTGCTTTTCTACTTATTACTTAGTGAACTTTTATGCTCTAGAGTTTCTTTTTCTTAAGATAATTTCCGATTAATTTAATGTAATTACAGCCTAGCATTGCCATGAACATTCTATTAAATTAGATCAATTGAGTAAACAATAAATGAATCAACCCGGTGTCCCTCTAACTGCTATTTTAAGTTTGTGCGTTGACTCATTTTGCTGTTCAATTGCAATATACTATATGAATTAAATAACTTTTTGTTACAAAATAACTTAGTTTTGAATTGGTAACGCTATTACGGTCGACTAAGCTGCTCCGAAGTAATTTATTTTCAACATTCATTTCCTAGGCTTTGAAAAAAGCCAGGAAAATTTAGAAAATGATGCAAAGGTCAATGTTTCTTAGCTATATTTTAAAAAGTAATAATAATCTGTGTCTGCGGCCATTTCGGATCTTTCCCATACATAAAATTAAATATTCAAAATGAACCAATATTGGGGATAAGAAGTTATTAAAAATAACTTCTCAATTTTTACGTAAAACAAGTGTTTCGGTACGCTGGGTCATGGGTCTCTTGCATATTGTTGTACACGTTAAGGTGCGTGATTTTATTGTTCACTGATTGTGCTTTCCTCATAGGGTGGTCCTTCCTTGTTTCAGCTCACGGTGCGACAGAACGCACCATCAAGAAGGGGAAACCCCGTAGCGTTGTGTGACCCCCCCCCCCCCCCATGTACAAGATTCATGGGCCAGCGTCAAATCAAAAGTGAACTAAAGTACTCTTGAATCTGATATCATTTCAGTAGACAAGTACTCCAATTGGCACCATGTGATTTTTTTCAAACCCTCCAAGGCTTGGATTCCCTGGGATTAGGAGGAGGAAACTATTTTAATGCTGAGTATGCAGAACAAGTAAGTTTTTGTTTGTCTATGCACTTTCCAAATCATATAATTCATTAGTATTTGAAATTGTGTAATGCTATAATTACTATTTGAAAATAAGATTGATAGTTAGTATTATGTAACAGTGTGAACATTTTGCTGTTTTTTAACACCTTCCCTTAGATAATAAAGGTGGTAGATTTTTCCCACACTAAAAATTTACTATGTAAGTAATGCTAGCTGTGAAAAAAAATAATGCCAATCAAACTTCTTGGTCATAACATAATGAAGAGTATAATTGAAGTTTCACTGCCATAAAAAAAAATGCGCTGTTTGAGCCAGCGCTACGTATGATGTCGCCCTTAACGGTTTCTTTGGGTGTCGGCTCGTCACTTGACTGTGGTTCTACATTACGACGTCGTTGTCAATTATGGTGAAGCTCTAGTATTTTATATTTAATAAAATATATTAACCATTGAATTATTAGAATGAGAAAACATGAGCTTTAATTGCTTATTCATCAGTAGCCCACATAGGTATAGTATTAACATCATTATTTATTATAACATCCTTAGGATTCAAAAGAAGAATTATTATAATATTAGCACATTTATCACTCTCTGCACTATTTCTATTATTAGTAAATATAACCTACTCGGAATATTTTTATAAATTAAAGGAAAAACAATTTTTTTTCAAAAGATTGCATTCTGGTGATTTTTTTTTTTTTTTAGCAATTAACACTCCCCCCCCCCCCACACCACCACCATTTATTAACCTAGCAAGAGAGCTACATTATAATAACAAGAATAATTTTTTGGCAACCCTCTATAATAATAATTATATTTATTATATGCTCATTTAGAGCCTCAATTTTTTCAATCAACATATTAATAAATTTAATTAATGATACATCAGAGTCTTTACACCTAGAAACATCACCATCCAAAATTTATCTTTCTTTATTTACCTATTTTATTCCTTTAGTAGTATTGATTGTAAAATGAGAAATTATCTAATTTTGTAGTTTAAACAATGCAATGGATTGTGGAGCCATAAAATCTAAAAATATATCTACTTATAGTTTTTATATCAATCATTTCTATTAGCCCAGTAATTTTATACATATTTAGTATTCGTGATATCCGGTAGTTCTGATTTTTTGCACACTTGTTTATGATGTTGGTCTAATGAATAATCCAAGTTTTCGACCTCGAGCGCCGAATGCAACTTTGTCAAAAATCGAATATACCGCGAAACAATTGGGGTTTTTCAAATTTTGGCGATTTTAACCCTAAAGGACTAGTTTTTGAAGAATCTTTCAAATAACGTATTTAAAGTACTCTCTAAATTTTCTACAATATGATACTGGAACTGTCACTGTAGACTCATTAGTTTCTGAGATAGTCATTTTTTTCGAACTTCGATCATTCGAACTTATGCATTTTGAATCGGATTATATACTATCCAAGCCCTGTACTTTTACGCTGGGAAAAAAAGAAATTAAGTAATTTTAAACTCAAAGAATTCAATTAATTTAGCCCTCTCACCATCCCTTTTGATGCTATCCTAATATGTCGATCCATATATGGATGAACCTCAACTGGGACCTTCCAAGAGGGCTGAGTTATTTCAATTTTTAGTTTGAAATTATTTAATTTCCTTACAAATAAACTTATTAACTATTGTTGTGTGTCCCATTTTCTTTCTTTTTTTTTACATTTCAGCATAAAAGTATACGGTCAAAAGCATTAGTTCGAATGAGCGAATTTCGAAAAATATGACAAACTTTGAAAGGAATTGTCTCGGAAACTACTGGATCTACAGAGACAGTTGTCGTATCATATTGTAAAAAATTTAGTGTACTTTAAAAACGTTATTTTGAAGATTCTTAAAAAAATAGTCCTTTAGGGTTATAATCGCCAAAATTTGAAAAAATCCCGATTTTTTTTTTCGCGGTTTATTCGATTTCTGACACTTCCGTTCGGCGCTCCAGGTCGAACACTTGGATTATTCATTAGGCCAACATCATAAACAAGTGTGCAATAAATCAGAACTGCATGATTTCAAACATACTATCCCATACTTTCAGTCGACTAAGTTACCTGGACTATATAGAAACTTCTATTTGAATCTTAAATAGAGTGTAAATATTACAACTTTCCTACTTATAGATTGGATCTCTCAAATATTTATTTCAACAAATAGAATTTTAATTCTTATTTACATAATATCCTACATTCTTAAATCTGAAAATAAACAATTTTCAGTAGTCATAATTTGTTTTGTAATCTCAAATTAACTTTAATTTTTATAAACAAAATTATTTTTATATCAATATATTTTTTTTATTACTATGATAAAAGTTCACTTGGGGTAATTTAAAATTTGTAACCTGGGAACAACTAATAAATTCAGGCATGAGAATTTTCCGCTTTTTGGCGGATTTCCGCTTTTTTCCGATTTTTGGTTATTTTCCGATTTTTGACGTTTTCCGTTTTTTTTTCTTCAAATTTTTGTTTTTGTACTAAAAATGGAAACTGAATTGTAAAATTATTTTGATCACCTCAAATAGTGCGAAACAAAATACATATTGAATGTCATTTATGTGTCACGGTAAATCTTCTCTACGCTTAAATTTTCTTATCGGCTCGGTGTTTCGGTCTCGTGTAAAGAAGTTGCGAGAACAGATCCGATGCGCGGTTTTAGTCTTCAATCTAAAGTCAAATCTGTAAATTTTTTTAGTACGCCTTCTAGTAAACTATCCTCATCACATTGGCATATGCTTCCGATGTAAGTCGACGTTTTTTTATAGGAAAAGGAACAGAACACTTTCGAACCCATTACTTTTATGATGTAGTTATAGTTCGAGAAGGATCATTCAACCAAACTTCAATTTGCTAGCTGGTGGCGAAATCGCCTACATGGTAACTCCTTAAAAGGTGCTAGAATTTTAAAAAAAAGTTCATTTACAAGTCCTAAAAAACGCTTGGGGAAAATCCGTATTTATTGCAAAATCGGATCGGATCAAAAAATTTCTGAACGTAATTTCCAAAGCATGTGATAACTACGCGTCATCTTTAACCTGCGTTACTTGATACCATGATACTCTCTTTCTAATCTAACTCATATTTTTAAAAACCCAGTCTTTAATATATACTGCATCATAGGCCGAGAATTTTCGGACTTTAAAGAAGGCATTAGGCTAAAACGAGATGTCTATTTTTCCACAGCATTAACGCCACCGCAAATTCATCCATTCTCGGTCCATATTAGAGAAAACTAAACTTGAATTTCATTAAAGAAACAAGTTAAAATTATAAATTTTAACAATAAAAGTAAAACATATATTTAAATTTTGAAGATTAATTAAGATTAGATTTCACTAAGATGTCTTCAAATATCAACAAAGCGCCAATGCATTCCCCTTTTAGAAGAGTAAAATTTTCACTTGATCAAAAATTTGCAGCATCTTGATTTACAACATCCAATGATGCCGCGCCGCCTAATAATGATTGACTCTGCTTGATTAGAAGTGGCTAACTTTTCTGCAGCTCTGGTTCAGGCCAAGTAGGATCAACCAGAGTCTCCTAATCGAGTGTCCGTGACCTTGGGCGACACGCATCATCCGATGATGCCGCGTTGCCTGATAATGATTGACTCTGCGTGATCAGAAGTGTCTCGTTACTTCTGTAGCTCTGGTTCAGGCCAAGTAGGATCAACCAGATTTTCCTAATCGAGTGTCCGTGACCTTGGGTCGGCAAGAACATCTTCAATGCAAAAGGGTTTTTTTTTGTAGTGCTTCATCAAACCTCGGCAACCTCGGTTTTCTAATTTTAGATTTTTTTTTGTTTATAAAAAATGGAGTCGGTTTATATAAGAATATAGACTGTATGCTTATATATTCAGGTTTTATGGTGTTAAAAATTTTCGGATCTCGAATTTTCTGGAATGCTACAGAACAGAACTGTAAAAGTTATTAATTTTTCATTCGAAAAAGTGCAAGAAGTTAAAAAAAAAAAACAATGTGTAAGTGTAAGTAAAGATTGTATTTAATGTAAACACCATTTTTCAAAGTTATTTTTTTAATGACCTAACTTTAGTGTAAGATAGTTATTTTTTTTATCTGTGTCTTTATCTGAGTGAGTTGTATAAGAAAAGGTTAAGGTAGATTTTGTAGCATATTTTTTTACACATTCTTTCTATCATTTATTCAGTAGAAATATGGCATTTTTATGGCTTATAGGGTATACTGACCAGTGAGTGAACATGCCCCAGTGAATGAACATATAGTAAATATAATTAAAAAATAAAGATTGAAAATCATTCCACTATATGGATTGGCAGCACTGACTTCCTCCCATGTAGTAGGAAGCTATCTGACAGTGGTTGGTTGTCCTGATCATTATATCCTGGTGTTCATTCACTGGCGAACGTTACGTCTTAAACGTTCATTCACTGGTTAGTGTAGTGTCTACCCTACCCATAGATAATTATTTCTTGCTGTTATGATAAGTTTTGATATAGGTACCCCTTACAGCCGTGCAAATCAACATTTTCGCAGATATTTAATAAAAAAAAATACTGCCCCTTCAAGTAGTACTTACTGTACCCCCCCCCCCCCCTACTTAATAACTAAAAGTTATCTGTCCCATCGCGCTTTCAGCTTTTTTCATATTTTTGTGTTCTCATGCCTGTAAATTGTTGTATGGAATACTATTACTAATTTTAGCATTTTGAAGTCAGTAGGAAATAACATTAGTTCCAAAGGAGAAATGGGTACAATATATTTGTGTATATGAAAGAATATGTGCAACCGAATAGATTTTTTTAAATGAAGTATTAATATTGCAATATTTTTTTTATTTAATATAAATATTAATTGAAATGTCAAAGGTACAAGAGACTTACATTTTCAATAATACAAAGTGATTAAAAAATATTTGCTATAGTATTTCATATTTTAAGTTTTTTACTTAGTTTTTTTTTTTTTTTTAAATCCTATCGCTTGCACATATTCTTCCATATACACAAACCTATTACACCCAATTCTCCATTGGGAACTAATGTTATTATCCTCTGACTTTGAAAAAAAATAATTTCAGTAGGAGTTTTGGGAACAACAGCGCACTTTACCAAAATGTTACCATTAGTAATAGTATTCCATACAATAATTTATTAGTTGTTCCCAGGTTACCCTTTTTAGTTATTCTGGTTCGAAAATACTCAATTTCCCTTAGACCGCAATGCTAAATGAGAAAAAATTAGGCTTAACTTTTCAGTTTCAAAAAATCATAACTTTCTTAATTCTTAAAATTTTGAAAAAATTAAAAAATACATGTCTGATAAATTTGTCTCTAGTACTTGGAATAAAATATAGATGGAATTCTGTGACATGAAGATTTTGAGCTGGTCGATTTGACGTGGAATGACTCTTATGTATATTGTCAGAATAAAAATTAAGCCACCCCTTTCTGTTAACGGTATTAACATCTTATTCCTTTAAAATTGATAGTTACTAAGTTAGTGTTATTGCTTAATCTAAGGAAATAACTCGGTCCTTAAATTTGATCTTAATGTCAAAACAATTAAACTAATGTAACTAAATATTTGAATAACAGATTTGAAAATATAATTTTTTTCGATTTCCCGTAAATGGCAAATATATTTCCTTATTCAAATAACCAATTCAATTGTGGTTTGAACTTTTAACTTTAGGGATCATTATGTAAAAAATATTTAGAAAAGTGAACGGTTAATTAAAAATATTTACATAACACATACTATTCCCAAATAGTCATGTGAACTCAAACATCAGTGTGGACCTTGACTACTCTGATTTTAATATTTTTTTGTAGTTACTACTGGAAAAGTATTTGAAATATTATCGATTTTTAAATTACAAAAAAAAATTAAAAAATTAGAATGGGTTCATTGTCATATCTACCAAAAAAATTAAGGCATTTGTCACCCTCTGTCACAGATCTTGATGAAAGTGAATGGACTCCCTTAAGAAAGGTTGTAGTTTTTTTTTGCAAGTATTGAAATGGTGTTAAGTTTTATCATAAAACTTAACACCATTTAAAAGCTCCATAAATTATGGAGCTTTTAAATCATTGTTTTCAGTTTCGTTCTTTTTCAGACTTGATCTAATTTGGTATTCCATTTGATTTTTTTTTTTGTCAAAAGGAAAGAAGTTTAGAATTTTTATTTTGCATTATATCTATTAATAATCAGAATTTGACACACATTGTGCTGATATGTTATATAGTGTGAAGAATTTTTTTTTAATTAAAATTTTTAATAGTGGCTATTTAAATCCTTTAGACAAATTATGAAATGTTTAAAACGCTTTTTTTTTTTTAAAATCTATGTTGTTGAAAATGAAATGGCAACTTTCGTATTTAATTTTTTTCTTATGTTAAGGTTTGCAATTTTTTAAATGTTGTTATATCATAATCTATTTCTATTAGTATGTTAATAATTTTTTAAGGCATTGATTACATTTTTAATTCATGATCGAAGATTTTTTAGGTAGTTCTGTTTAAACTTTTCGTAACTTTTGTTGTGTGTCAAACTCAATTTTTCTCTGAGTTCTGAAATAAAGTTAATTTTAAGTGTTTAATGAGAAAGTTTAACATGGGTTTTTTTTTCGCTGAATAGAAAGAAGTGCAGCTGGGGAAAATAAACGATTCACCCCTCGTTTCTCGGCTGCTATTGATCAAGGAATTTTGTGTATGGTGTCAATTTCCAGGAAATAGCATGAGGAATTGAGGACTGGCAACAAAAATTGTGTAAGGGGTCGTCTACATATTGAAATAAGTACCAACTTTGAAAATTCCAATGGCAACACCCAATTTTTTTTACATTAAAATGTTCATCACCTTTAAAATACCACATGTATAAAGAAGAATTATTTATTTTGCATTATTTGCTGAGATATTAAAGCCTTAATTTTGAACTCGTTTAGTTGGAAATCTCCTAAATAAAAAAGAAAATATAAAATTAACAGTTTTGTCTTTTCAAAACGACAAGCTAAAAAAAGGTTAGCATAATTTTGCCAACAGATGCTAGAATTTAACCTTCTTCACTAATATTGGATTTTTCGAATGTTTTTTTTTTTTTTTTAATTTTGGATTTTAAAATTCAGAAATAAAATAAAGGCTAGAAGAAGAAAAGTTTTAATTTTAAATTAATTTGCATATACGGTCAGATTTTCAAATGCTATTAGTTACAATCAGATTGACAAGCATAATTATTACATTTATGTTTTAAATTTTTTATGCAAATTTTTGTTTCATTCACATGGCTGCAAAAAGTTCGTTAAAAATTCATCGCACTATATCCGTAATATAAGCTTAGTGGTAGGGCTTGTTAAGCATTGCCATGCCACAGGTCCGGGGATTGAATCCTGGATTGGGCGAGGTTGACCCATCCTTTCATCCCTTAAGAGGACTCTCTTTGGAATTCCACATCTTGAAAATCGTAATGGAAAACATTTGCAAATCGATTACTACAACCATAATTTTAATTAAAAGGTTACTAGTTTCTTGTATCATTGTAAAGAACGAAAGGAACTAAAAGGATAAAACTAATTTGTTTTGTGAAAATCACATATTAAGTATTTTTAATAATTTTTTGAAGTTAGTAAAAAATGGAGTGAGCTTTAAGTTCTAATTAAAAATACTAAATATGTGATTTTCACAAAACAAATTAGTTTTATCCTTTTAGTTCCTTTCGTTCTTTACAATGATACAAGAAACTAGTAACCTTTTAATAAATTTGTGGCGATAATTGACTTGCGAATATTCTCCATTGGATTAACATTACGATTTTCAAGATTTGAAATTCCCAAGAGAGTCCTCTTAAGTTTGTCGATAAATTGGGGACCAAGCATGCTTGGGGTTCCGCGTGAGGCTTTCCACATACCGGGACACATGCCTTGCACCCCAGAGCCCTAGGTAAAAAAAGCTGAAATGGACACGGCAGGCCGTGGCCCACTAATGGGCAGTTGCGCCGAGGAGTTGTAAGTTTAGTTTTTTTTATCGGTAAACCACGTATTGCAAAATGAGGGTTACGACCTTAACACGATATTTAAGGAAAGCAAAATAAAATTACTCGGAAAGATTTTTAACCAAGGCAGTGGGCACTAATCATTTTAAATAATTAATGTGGTAGCAATAAAATGTACTAAAAACCGAATTCCAATAATATTCTAGGATATTAATTTTTAATATTAAACTCTTTTTGAAATTGTATTGGAAATAACATACATTTAAAAACATAGTAACCGATATAATTTAAAGTTATTTATACAAACAAAATCGATTGTATGCACTTGAAATAAGAAAAGATTTTTAGACATTTGACAGACATCAATAATTTGAATAAACATCAACAAACGCTTTTTAATCACCTAACGATAATGCAATTTAGGATCAAATTTGCCGAGTAATTTTTACACGGTCGGTCCCTAAAATTAGTACTTTTCAGGGTTTTTTTTTTACAATAACTCTGCAAATATTTTTTTTTCAATTAAAAAATTCGGGATTTTGGTTCTACTTGATCTACTTTATCGATTTATGTTCAAAAAAATTTGGGGTTGCTATTCATGTTTTATTTTTTCTTATTTAAATTTGAATAAAAAAAATATTAAAAATGAAAAATTGATGAAAAAACATGTGATTTGTTTTTGGAAAATTAAGAAGTATATAATGAAAAAAAATCTTTGTTTAATTCATTTTATTTGTAGAGTTATGAATAAAAGTTTATGAAACTTTTGTAACATTATGGACGTTCAACTTTGAATACTTATATCTCAGCAAATAATGCACAATAAATTATTCTTTTTAAAACATGGGGTATTTTGAAAGTGCTAAACATTTTTATGTAAAAAAAATTTGGGTGTTGCCATTAAAATTTTTAAAGTTGGTACTCGTTTTAATATCTTTATAAAAATGTTGTTGCCAGTTCTCAATTCCTTACGCTATTTCTAGGAAATTGACACCTTACACAAAATTCCTTGATCAATACCAGCCGAGAAACGAAGAGTAAATTGGGTTTTTTCCCCAGCTGTACATGAAAAACTTTCCTGGTTTAGTAATCACAAATGTACTATCAACTGTCTTAAATATAATAATAAAATGTCTTTAAAAAAATGATTTGGATGATGTTGGCGTTTAAAAAAAAAATAATAAGTGCAGTATTCCTTGAATACTTATTTTCGAATACCAAAACAAGAGTATTACCAGACAACAAATGGAAACAAACCGTTCTAGTCTTTTTTTAAATGAAAGAAACTGTATTGTATAACAGAACAAAATGTGTCAGATTCAGTGTAATTATACATAAAGCTGAACGAAAATTTTTAACCCTCGTTATTTGACCAAAAAGGAAAGTTGAAGTGCTAAAACAAATTATTAATTAAAAAAATAATTATTATTGGAATTATTATTAAAAAAATAATTTTTTAAAAATATTTTTAGTTTTTTCACCTTAAATTGATCTTCATATTAAAGTTTTTAATAATTTAAAATTGAAGGACACATCCAGAGCTTAAGCATTATTCTATCTACCACTTAAAAATGATATCAAAGTATTAATTTTTTTCTTTCTAAGAGATATATCGTGCGTATATATTTTTGTTACATATGGTAAAATTCTGATAAATGTGCTATTAAAATCGAAATGTTGTTTTAAATTATTTCTCTGTTGAATATTTTTATGCTGTGTGTGTTTTAAAGTTATTTCATAAATGTTAGAATTATTAATTTTTGTATATTGCTATGTTGAATGTTTCACCACAAATAAAGAAGATTGTATTTGAGAAGCTGTCCAGAATATCTACATATCTTACGATTTCATAATTGTTTTTTTATTCTGTATTTAAATGGTTTTATAGGTGCTTATATTTTGTGGGAGAGAATGTGTTGTTGTTTAAATGATTGATTTGTTGTTGTGTGATTTTGGGGGGAGAGAATGTGTTGTTGTTTAAATGATTGATTTGTTGTTGTTTAAATGATTGATTTGATTTTGGGGGAGAGAATGTGTTGTTGGTTGTGTGATTTTGAGGTTTGGCGTGTTGTGGATTTAGCACTGTTGATTGATTTTGTTTGGCTGTGTGATTTTGGGGATGGATGTGTTTTAGATCCGGTGGTGGCTTATTTGGTTGGTTTGAATGTGTCCTTGTTGGCCGGGTGTGGTTTGTGATATTTGTTTGCGTGCGTTGTTTGTGGCTGGTTGTGTTTTTACATTGGCTTTTCAAATGAAAAGTATTATCAATACAGTACTGTAAATGTAGATAATTTAGTTGTCTGTGCTATGTATATTACCTCTTTTTCCTTTCCTACAATACTAACCTGACCTTTGCTAGGGGTACCAGCTTCTGTCCTCTTTACGAAGGGGAAGAAACAGGGGTAAGGCCTCTGGCAAGGATTCCCTTCCACTCTTTCTCTAAGTTCCTAAGTATATGTTCATTTTACATTGAAACAATTGTTCAATAAAGTTTTATATAAAAATAAAATAAAGATTAAATAGAGCTTTGGTTGTCCTTTATTTTAATGATCTACTCTCTCTTGTTAATTTAATGTAGGGTATACTTTGCTAAGGGTACCAGCTTCTGTCCCTTTACTGGGAAGTCACAGGGGTAAGGCTCTTAGTGGAGAAATACATTTTTACTTTGTTAAGGGTACCAGCTTCTGTCCCTTTACTGGGAAGCCACAGGGGTAAGGCTCTTAGCGAAGAAAAGCACTTTTTTAGAATCAATACTTAAAGACTATATACAGAGAGAGTTATCATTCTTTTCATATATTGGCGCCCGGTCAGCCACAATTAAGACTTGAAAAGTTGAGGCTGGCCGGTAACCGAAACTTCTGGTGGGGGACGGGAGAAGTCCTTGCCCTCACCGGGACATATAAGGGAGGCTGGCTCCCCCATTGATTGAGTCAAATTTCCAGCCTCCCGGTCCCACACTTTTTTGGGGGGTACTTCGAGATTTTTTGAGGAAAATTTTTCTAGGTGCAGAGGGGTCACGCCCGAGGTAAGTTCGAGTTTTTTGGGGGAGTGTGAGGGCCTAAGTCCACAAAGTAGGGGTATTACTTCGCGCGCGAGGGACGCTAAGCGGCTCCTCGCGCGCCCGAGCGGGGACTGTTGTTGCTCTAGCAACGCGTGAACCGGGCCACGCGGTCGTGCCGCTTTGCGTCCCTCCCGCGCGTTATTGTTGCCATGTTAAGTCTATGGGGCGAGTTAGGCCTAACTTCAGTTTCGCGAATTGAGCATTTTTTCGGTAAGGGTATAGCCTTGGGAGAACTAATAGGCGTAGGAAGACGAAACTTAGACCATTATTCCTCATTTTTCTCATATAGCATAACACCAGTGATTTGGGTCTCTAAAGGCATTACAAGGCATATAGATCATTTTGGCGGGAAAAAAAAATCGAAAATTTTTCTCCCCATGTTAACCCTATGGCCATGTTAAGTCTATGGGGCGAGTTAGGCCTAACTTCAGTTTCGCGAATTGAGCATTTTTTCGGTAAGGGTATAGCCTTGGGAGAACTAATAGGCGTAGGAAGACGAAACTTAGACCATTATTCCTCATTTTTCTCATATAGCATAACACCAGTGATTTGGGTCTCTAAAGGCATTACAAGGCATATAGATCATTTTGGCGGGAAAAAAAAATCGAAAATTTTTCTCCCCATGTTAACCCTATGGCCATGTTAAGTCTATGGGGCGAGTTAGGCCTAACTTCAGTTTCGCGAATTGAGCATTTTTTCGGTAAGGGTATAGCCTTGGGAGAACTAATAGGCGTAGGAAGACGAAACTTAGACCATTATTCCTCATTTTTCTCATATAGCATATAACACCAGTGATTTGGGTCTCTAAAGGCATTACAAGGCATATAGATCATTTTGGCGGGAAAAAAAAATCGAAAATTTTTCTCCCCATGTTAACCCTATGGCCATGTTAAGTCTATGGGGCGAGTTAGGCCTAACTTCAGTTTCGCGAATTGAGCATTTTTTCGGTAAGGGTATAGCCTTGGGAGAACTAATAGGCGTAGGAAGACGAAACTTAGACCATTATTCCTCATTTTTCTCATATAGCATAACACCAGTGATTTGGGTCTCTAAAGGCATTACAAGGCATATAGATCATTTTGGCGGGAAAAAAAAATCGAAAATTTTTCTCCCCATGTTAACCCTATGGCCATGTTAAGTCTATGGGGCGAGTTAGGCCTAACTTCAGTTTCGCGAATTGAGCATTTTTTCGGTAAGGGTATAGCCTTGGGAGAACTAATAGGCGTAGGAAGACGAAACTTAGACCATTATTCCTCATTTTTCTCATATAGCATAACACCAGTGATTTGGGTCTCTAAAGGCATTACAAGGCATATAGATCATTTTGGCGGGAAAAAAAAATCGAAAATTTTTCTCCCCATGTTAACCCTATGGCCATGTTAAGTCTATGGGGCGAGTTAGGCCTAACTTCAGTTTCGCGAATTGAGCATTTTTTCGGTAAGGGTATAGCCTTGGGAGAACTAATAGGCGTAGGAAGACGAAACTTAGACCATTATTCCTCATTTTTCTCATATAGCATAACACCAGTGATTTGGGTCTCTAAAGGCATTACAAGGCATATAGATCATTTTGGCGGGAAAAAAAAATCGAAAATTTTTCTCCCCATGTTAACCCTATGGCCATGTTAAGTCTATGGGGCGAGTTAGGCCTAACTTCAGTTTCGCGAATTGAGCATTTTTTCGGTAAGGGTATAGCCTTGGGAGAACTAATAGGCGTAGGAAGACGAAACTTAGACCATTATTCCTCATTTTTCTCATATAGCATAACACCAGTGATTTGGGTCTCTAAAGGCATTACAAGGCATATAGATCATTTTGGCGGGAAAAAAAAATCGAAAATTTTTCTCCCCATGTTAACCCTATGGCCATGTTAAGTCTATGGGGCGAGTTAGGCCTAACTTCAGTTTCGCGAATTGAGCATTTTTTCGGTAAGGGTATAGCCTTGGGAGAACTAATAGGCGTAGGAAGACGAAACTTAGACCATTATTCCTCATTTTTCTCATATAGCATAACACCAGTGATTTGGGTCTCTAAAGGCATTACAAGGCATATAGATCATTTTGGCGGGAAAAAAAAATCGAAAATTTTTCTCCCCATGTTAACCCTATGGCCATGTTAAGTCTATGGGGCGAGTTAGGCCTAACTTCAGTTTCGCGAATTGAGCATTTTTTCGGTAAGGGTATAGCCTTGGGAGAACTAATAGGCGTAGGAAGACGAAACTTAGACCATTATTCCTCATTTTTCTCATATAGCATAACACCAGTGATTTGGGTCTCTAAAGGCATTACAAGGCATATAGATCATTTTGGCGGGAAAAAAAAATCGAAAATTTTTCTCCCCATGTTAACCCTATGGCCATGTTAAGTCTATGGGGCGAGTTAGGCCTAACTTCAGTTTCGCGAATTGAGCATTTTTTCGGTAAGGGTATAGCCTTGGGAGAACTAATAGGCGTAGGAAGACGAAACTTAGACCATTATTCCTCATTTTTCTCATATAGCATAACACCAGTGATTTGGGTCTCTAAAGGCATTACAAGGCATATAGATCATTTTGGCGGGAAAAAAAAATCGAAAATTTTTCTCCCCATGTTAACCCTATGGCCATGTTAAGTCTATGGGGCGAGTTAGGCCTAACTTCAGTTTCGCGAATTGAGCATTTTTTCGGTAAGGGTATAGCCTTGGGAGAACTAATAGGCGTAGGAAGACGAAACTTAGACCATTATTCCTCATTTTTCTCATATAGCATAACACCAGTGATTTGGGTCTCTAAAGGCATTACAAGGCATATAGATCATTTTGGCGGGAAAAAAAAATCGAAAATTTTTCTCCCCATGTTAACCCTATGGCCATGTTAAGTCTATGGGGCGAGTTAGGCCTAACTTCAGTTTCGCGAATTGAGCATTTTTTCGGTAAGGGTATAGCCTTGGGAGAACTAATAGGCGTAGGAAGACGAAACTTAGACCATTATTCCTCATTTTTCTCATATAGCATAACACCAGTGATTTGGGTCTCTAAAGGCATTACAAGGCATATAGATCATTTTGGCGGGAAAAAAAAATCGAAAATTTTTCTCCCCATGTTAACCCTATGGCCATGTTAAGTCTATGGGGCGAGTTAGGCCTAACTTCAGTTTCGCGAATTGAGCATTTTTTCGGTAAGGGTATAGCCTTGGGAGAACTAATAGGCGTAGGAAGACGAAACTTAGACCATTATTCCTCATTTTTCTCATATAGCATAACACCAGTGATTTGGGTCTCTAAAGGCATTACAAGGCATATAGATCATTTTGGCGGGAAAAAAAAATCGAAAATTTTTCTCCCCATGTTAACCCTATGGCCATGTTAAGTCTATGGGGCGAGTTAGGCCTAACTTCAGTTTCGCGAATTGAGCATTTTTTCGGTAAGGGTATAGCCTTGGGAGAACTAATAGGCGTAGGAAGACGAAACTTAGACCATTATTCCTCATTTTTCTCATATAGCATAACACCAGTGATTTGGGTCTCTAAAGGCATTACAAGGCATATAGATCATTTTGGCGGGAAAAAAAAATCGAAAATTTTTCTCCCCATGTTAACCCTATGGCCATGTTAAGTCTATGGGGCGAGTTAGGCCTAACTTCAGTTTCGCGAATTGAGCATTTTTTCGGTAAGGGTATAGCCTTGGGAGAACTAATAGGCGTAGGAAGACGAAACTTAGACCATTATTCCTCATTTTTCTCATATAGCATAACACCAGTGATTTGGGTCTCTAAAGGCATTACAAGGCATATAGATCATTTTGGCGGGAAAAAAAAATCGAAAATTTTTTC
The DNA here is from genome assembly GCA_023701765.1 of Hylyphantes graminicola. Taxonomy (NCBI): domain Eukaryota; kingdom Metazoa; phylum Arthropoda; class Arachnida; order Araneae; family Linyphiidae; genus Hylyphantes; species Hylyphantes graminicola. The sequence continues at coordinate 68,119,435 of CM043121.1, forward strand.
TCCCCATGTTAACCCTATGGCCATGTTAAGTCTATGGGGCGAGTTAGGCCTAACTTCAGTTTCGCGAATTGAGCATTTTTTCGGTAAGGGTATAGCCTTGGGAGAACTAATAGGCGTAGGAAGACGAAACTTAGACCATTATTCCTCATTTTTCTCATATAGCATAACACCAGTGATTTGGGTCTCTAAAGGCATTACAAGGCATATAGATCATTTTGGCGGGAAAAAAAAATCGAAAATTTTTCTCCCCATGTTAACCCTATGGCCATGTTAAGTCTATGGGGCGAGTTAGGCCTAACTTCAGTTTCGCGAATTGAGCATTTTTTCGGTAAGGGTATAGCCTTGGGAGAACTAATAGGCGTAGGAAGACGAAACTTAGACCATTATTCCTCATTTTTCTCATATAGCATAACACCAGTGATTTGGGTCTCTAAAGGCATTACAAGGCATATAGATCATTTTGGCGGGAAAAAAAAATCGAAAATTTTTCTCCCCATGTTAACCCTATGGCCATGTTAAGTCTATGGGGCGAGTTAGGCCTAACTTCAGTTTCGCGAATTGAGCATTTTTTCGGTAAGGGTATAGCCTTGGGAGAACTAATAGGCGTAGGAAGACGAAACTTAGACCATTATTCCTCATTTTTCTCATATAGCATAACACCAGTGATTTGGGTCTCTAAAGGCATTACAAGGCATATAGATCATTTTGGCGGGAAAAAAAAATCGAAAATTTTTCTCCCCATGTTAACCCTATGGCCATGTTAAGTCTATGGGGCGAGTTAGGCCTAACTTCAGTTTCGCGAATTGAGCATTTTTTCGGTAAGGGTATAGCCTTGGGAGAACTAATAGGCGTAGGAAGACGAAACTTAGACCATTATTCCTCATTTTTCTCATATAGCATAACACCAGTGATTTGGGTCTCTAAAGGCATTACAAGGCATATAGATCATTTTGGCGGGAAAAAAAAATCGAAAATTTTTCTCCCCATGTTAACCCTATGGCCATGTTAAGTCTATGGGGCGAGTTAGGCCTAACTTCAGTTTCGCGAATTGAGCATTTTTTCGGTAAGGGTATAGCCTTGGGAGAACTAATAGGCGTAGGAAGACGAAACTTAGACCATTATTCCTCATTTTTCTCATATAGCATAACACCAGTGATTTGGGTCTCTAAAGGCATTACAAGGCATATAGATCATTTTGGCGGGAAAAAAAAATCGAAAATTTTTCTCCCCATGTTAACCCTATGGCCATGTTAAGTCTATGGGGCGAGTTAGGCCTAACTTCAGTTTCGCGAATTGAGCATTTTTTCGGTAAGGGTATAGCCTTGGGAGAACTAATAGGCGTAGGAAGACGAAACTTAGACCATTATTCCTCATTTTTCTCATATAGCATAACACCAGTGATTTGGGTCTCTAAAGGCATTACAAGGCATATAGATCATTTTGGCGGGAAAAAAAAATCGAAAATTTTTCTCCCCATGTTAACCCTATGGCCATGTTAAGTCTATGGGGCGAGTTAGGCCTAACTTCAGTTTCGCGAATTGAGCATTTTTTCGGTAAGGGTATAGCCTTGGGAGAACTAATAGGCGTAGGAAGACGAAACTTAGACCATTATTCCTCATTTTTCTCATATAGCATAACACCAGTGATTTGGGTCTCTAAAGGCATTACAAGGCATATAGATCATTTTGGCGGGAAAAAAAAATCGAAAATTTTTCTCCCCATGTTAACCCTATGGCCATGTTAAGTCTATGGGGCGAGTTAGGCCTAACTTCAGTTTCGCGAATTGAGCATTTTTTCGGTAAGGGTATAGCCTTGGGAGAACTAATAGGCGTAGGAAGACGAAACTTAGACCATTATTCCTCATTTTTCTCATATAGCATAACACCAGTGATTTGGGTCTCTAAAGGCATTACAAGGCATATAGATCATTTTGGCGGGAAAAAAAAATCGAAAATTTTTCTCCCCATGTTAACCCTATGGCCATGTTAAGTCTATGGGGCGAGTTAGGCCTAACTTCAGTTTCGCGAATTGAGCATTTTTTCGGTAAGGGTATAGCCTTGGGAGAACTAATAGGCGTAGGAAGACGAAACTTAGACCATTATTCCTCATTTTTCTCATATAGCATAACACCAGTGATTTGGGTCTCTAAAGGCATTACAAGGCATATAGATCATTTTGGCGGGAAAAAAAAATCGAAAATTTTTCTCCCCATGTTAACCCTATGGCCATGTTAAGTCTATGGGGCGAGTTAGGCCTAACTTCAGTTTCGCGAATTGAGCATTTTTTCGGTAAGGGTATAGCCTTGGGAGAACTAATAGGCGTAGGAAGACGAAACTTAGACCATTATTCCTCATTTTTCTCATATAGCATAACACCAGTGATTTGGGTCTCTAAAGGCATTACAAGGCATATAGATCATTTTGGCGGGAAAAAAAAATCGAAAATTTTTCTCCCCATGTTAACCCTATGGCCATGTTAAGTCTATGGGGCGAGTTAGGCCTAACTTCAGTTTCGCGAATTGAGCATTTTTTCGGTAAGGGTATAGCCTTGGGAGAACTAATAGGCGTAGGAAGACGAAACTTAGACCATTATTCCTCATTTTTCTCATATAGCATAACACCAGTGATTTGGGTCTCTAAAGGCATTACAAGGCATATAGATCATTTTGGCGGGAAAAAAAAATCGAAAATTTTTCTCCCCATGTTAACCCTATGGCCATGTTAAGTCTATGGGGCGAGTTAGGCCTAACTTCAGTTTCGCGAATTGAGCATTTTTTCGGTAAGGGTATAGCCTTGGGAGAACTAATAGGCGTAGGAAGACGAAACTTAGACCATTATTCCTCATTTTTCTCATATAGCATAACACCAGTGATTTGGGTCTCTAAAGGCATTACAAGGCATATAGATCATTTTGGCGGGAAAAAAAAATCGAAAATTTTTCTCCCCATGTTAACCCTATGGCCATGTTAAGTCTATGGGGCGAGTTAGGCCTAACTTCAGTTTCGCGAATTGAGCATTTTTTCGGTAAGGGTATAGCCTTGGGAGAACTAATAGGCGTAGGAAGACGAAACTTAGACCATTATTCCTCATTTTTCTCATATAGCATAACACCAGTGATTTGGGTCTCTAAAGGCATTACAAGGCATATAGATCATTTTGGCGGGAAAAAAAAATCGAAAATTTTTCTCCCCATGTTAACCCTATGGCCATGTTAAGTCTATGGGGCGAGTTAGGCCTAACTTCAGTTTCGCGAATTGAGCATTTTTTCGGTAAGGGTATAGCCTTGGGAGAACTAATAGGCGTAGGAAGACGAAACTTAGACCATTATTCCTCATTTTTCTCATATAGCATAACACCAGTGATTTGGGTCTCTAAAGGCATTACAAGGCATATAGATCATTTTGGCGGGAAAAAAAAATCGAAAATTTTTCTCCCCATGTTAACCCTATGGCCATGTTAAGTCTATGGGGCGAGTTAGGCCTAACTTCAGTTTCGCGAATTGAGCATTTTTTCGGTAAGGGTATAGCCTTGGGAGAACTAATAGGCGTAGGAAGACGAAACTTAGACCATTATTCCTCATTTTTCTCATATAGCATAACACCAGTGATTTGGGTCTCTAAAGGCATTACAAGGCATATAGATCATTTTGGCGGGAAAAAAAAATCGAAAATTTTTCTCCCCATGTTAACCCTATGGCCATGTTAAGTCTATGGGGCGAGTTAGGCCTAACTTCAGTTTCGCGAATTGAGCATTTTTTCGGTAAGGGTATAGCCTTGGGAGAACTAATAGGCGTAGGAAGACGAAACTTAGACCATTATTCCTCATTTTTCTCATATAGCATAACACCAGTGATTTGGGTCTCTAAAGGCATTACAAGGCATATAGATCATTTTGGCGGGAAAAAAAAATCGAAAATTTTTCTCCCCATGTTAACCCTATGGCCATGTTAAGTCTATGGGGCGAGTTAGGCCTAACTTCAGTTTCGCGAATTGAGCATTTTTTCGGTAAGGGTATAGCCTTGGGAGAACTAATAGGCGTAGGAAGACGAAACTTAGACCATTATTCCTCATTTTTCTCATATAGCATAACACCAGTGATTTGGGTCTCTAAAGGCATTACAAGGCATATAGATCATTTTGGCGGGAAAAAAAAATCGAAAATTTTTCTCCCCATGTTAACCCTATGGCCATGTTAAGTCTATGGGGCGAGTTAGGCCTAACTTCAGTTTCGCGAATTGAGCATTTTTTCGGTAAGGGTATAGCCTTGGGAGAACTAATAGGCGTAGGAAGACGAAACTTAGACCATTATTCCTCATTTTTCTCATATAGCATAACACCAGTGATTTGGGTCTCTAAAGGCATTACAAGGCATATAGATCATTTTGGCGGGAAAAAAAAATCGAAAATTTTTCTCCCCATGTTAACCCTATGGCCATGTTAAGTCTATGGGGCGAGTTAGGCCTAACTTCAGTTTCGCGAATTGAGCATTTTTTCGGTAAGGGTATAGCCTTGGGAGAACTAATAGGCGTAGGAAGACGAAACTTAGACCATTATTCCTCATTTTTCTCATATAGCATAACACCAGTGATTTGGGTCTCTAAAGGCATTACAAGGCATATAGATCATTTTGGCGGGAAAAAAAAAATCGAAAATTTTTCTCCCCATGTTAACCCTATGGCCATGTTAAGTCTATGGGGCGAGTTAGGCCTAACTTCAGTTTCGCGAATTGAGCATTTTTTCGGTAAGGGTATAGCCTTGGGAGAACTAATAGGCGTAGGAAGACGAAACTTAGACCATTATTCCTCATTTTTCTCATATAGCATAACACCAGTGATTTGGGTCTCTAAAGGCATTACAAGGCATATAGATCATTTTGGCGGGAAAAAAAAATCGAAAATTTTTCTCCCCATGTTAACCCTATGGCCATGTTAAGTCTATGGGGCGAGTTAGGCCTAACTTCAGTTTCGCGAATTGAGCATTTTTTCGGTAAGGGTATAGCCTTGGGAGAACTAATAGGCGTAGGAAGACGAAACTTAGACCATTATTCCTCATTTTTCTCATATAGCATAACACCAGTGATTTGGGTCTCTAAAGGCATTACAAGGCATATAGATCATTTTGGCGGGAAAAAAAAATCGAAAATTTTTCTCCCCATGTTAACCCTATGGCCATGTTAAGTCTATGGGGCGAGTTAGGCCTAACTTCAGTTTCGCGAATTGAGCATTTTTTCGGTAAGGGTATAGCCTTGGGAGAACTAATAGGCGTAGGAAGACGAAACTTAGACCATTATTCCTCATTTTTCTCATATAGCATAACACCAGTGATTTGGGTCTCTAAAGGCATTACAAGGCATATAGATCATTTTGGCGGGAAAAAAAAATCGAAAATTTTTCTCCCCATGTTAACCCTATGGCCATGTTAAGTCTATGGGGCGAGTTAGGCCTAACTTCAGTTTCGCGAATTGAGCATTTTTTCGGTAAGGGTATAGCCTTGGGAGAACTAATAGGCGTAGGAAGACGAAACTTAGACCATTATTCCTCATTTTTCTCATATAGCATAACACCAGTGATTTGGGTCTCTAAAGGCATTACAAGGCATATAGATCATTTTGGCGGGAAAAAAAAATCGAAAATTTTTCTCCCCATGTTAACCCTATGGCCATGTTAAGTCTATGGGGCGAGTTAGGCCTAACTTCAGTTTCGCGAATTGAGCATTTTTTCGGTAAGGGTATAGCCTTGGGAGAACTAATAGGCGTAGGAAGACGAAACTTAGACCATTATTCCTCATTTTTCTCATATAGCATAACACCAGTGATTTGGGTCTCTAAAGGCATTACAAGGCATATAGATCATTTTGGCGGGAAAAAAAAATCGAAAATTTTTCTCCCCATGTTAACCCTATGGCCATGTTAAGTCTATGGGGCGAGTTAGGCCTAACTTCAGTTTCGCGAATTGAGCATTTTTTCGGTAAGGGTATAGCCTTGGGAGAACTAATAGGCGTAGGAAGACGAAACTTAGACCATTATTCCTCATTTTTCTCATATAGCATAACACCAGTGATTTGGGTCTCTAAAGGCATTACAAGGCATATAGATCATTTTGGCGGGAAAAAAAAATCGAAAATTTTTCTCCCCATGTTAACCCTATGGCCATGTTAAGTCTATGGGGCGAGTTAGGCCTAACTTCAGTTTCGCGAATTGAGCATTTTTTCGGTAAGGGTATAGCCTTGGGAGAACTAATAGGCGTAGGAAGACGAAACTTAGACCATTATTCCTCATTTTTCTCATATAGCATAACACCAGTGATTTGGGTCTCTAAAGGCATTACAAGGCATATAGATCATTTTGGCGGGAAAAAAAAATCGAAAATTTTTCTCCCCATGTTAACCCTATGGCCATGTTAAGTCTATGGGGCGAGTTAGGCCTAACTTCAGTTTCGCGAATTGAGCATTTTTTCGGTAAGGGTATAGCCTTGGGAGAACTAATAGGCGTAGGAAGACGAAACTTAGACCATTATTCCTCATTTTTCTCATATAGCATAACACCAGTGATTTGGGTCTCTAAAGGCATTACAAGGCATATAGATCATTTTGGCGGGAAAAAAAAATCGAAAATTTTTCTCCCCATGTTAACCCTATGGCCATGTTAAGTCTATGGGGCGAGTTAGGCCTAACTTCAGTTTCGCGAATTGAGCATTTTTTCGGTAAGGGTATAGCCTTGGGAGAACTAATAGGCGTAGGAAGACGAAACTTAGACCATTATTCCTCATTTTTCTCATATAGCATAACACCAGTGATTTGGGTCTCTAAAGGCATTACAAGGCATATAGATCATTTTGGCGGGAAAAAAAAATCGAAAATTTTTCTCCCCATGTTAACCCTATGGCCATGTTAAGTCTATGGGGCGAGTTAGGCCTAACTTCAGTTTCGCGAATTGAGCATTTTTTCGGTAAGGGTATAGCCTTGGGAGAACTAATAGGCGTAGGAAGACGAAACTTAGACCATTATTCCTCATTTTTCTCATATAGCATAACACCAGTGATTTGGGTCTCTAAAGGCATTACAAGGCATATAGATCATTTTGGCGGGAAAAAAAAATCGAAAATTTTTCTCCCCATGTTAACCCTATGGCCATGTTAAGTCTATGGGGCGAGTTAGGCCTAACTTCAGTTTCGCGAATTGAGCATTTTTTCGGTAAGGGTATAGCCTTGGGAGAACTAATAGGCGTAGGAAGACGAAACTTAGACCATTATTCCTCATTTTTCTCATATAGCATAACACCAGTGATTTGGGTCTCTAAAGGCATTACAAGGCATATAGATCATTTTGGCGGGAAAAAAAAATCGAAAATTTTTCTCCCCATGTTAACCCTATGGCCATGTTAAGTCTATGGGGCGAGTTAGGCCTAACTTCAGTTTCGCGAATTGAGCATTTTTTCGGTAAGGGTATAGCCTTGGGAGAACTAATAGGCGTAGGAAGACGAAACTTAGACCATTATTCCTCATTTTTCTCATATAGCATAACACCAGTGATTTGGGTCTCTAAAGGCATTACAAGGCATATAGATCATTTTGGCGGGAAAAAAAAATCGAAAATTTTTCTCCCCATGTTAACCCTATGGCCATGTTAAGTCTATGGGGCGAGTTAGGCCTAACTTCAGTTTCGCGAATTGAGCATTTTTTCGGTAAGGGTATAGCCTTGGGAGAACTAATAGGCGTAGGAAGACGAAACTTAGACCATTATTCCTCATTTTTCTCATATAGCATAACACCAGTGATTTGGGTCTCTAAAGGCATTACAAGGCATATAGATCATTTTGGCGGGAAAAAAAAATCGAAAATTTTTCTCCCCATGTTAACCCTATGGCCATGTTAAGTCTATGGGGCGAGTTAGGCCTAACTTCAGTTTCGCGAATTGAGCATTTTTTCGGTAAGGGTATAGCCTTGGGAGAACTAATAGGCGTAGGAAGACGAAACTTAGACCATTATTCCTCATTTTTCTCATATAGCATAACACCAGTGATTTGGGTCTCTAAAGGCATTACAAGGCATATAGATCATTTTGGCGGGAAAAAAAAATCGAAAATTTTTCTCCCCATGTTAACCCTATGGCCATGTTAAGTCTATGGGGCGAGTTAGGCCTAACTTCAGTTTCGCGAATTGAGCATTTTTTCGGTAAGGGTATAGCCTTGGGAGAACTAATAGGCGTAGGAAGACGAAACTTAGACCATTATTCCTCATTTTTCTCATATAGCATAACACCAGTGATTTGGGTCTCTAAAGGCATTACAAGGCATATAGATCATTTTGGCGGGAAAAAAAAATCGAAAATTTTTCTCCCCATGTTAACCCTATGGCCATGTTAAGTCTATGGGGCGAGTTAGGCCTAACTTCAGTTTCGCGAATTGAGCATTTTTTCGGTAAGGGTATAGCCTTGGGAGAACTAATAGGCGTAGGAAGACGAAACTTAGACCATTATTCCTCATTTTTCTCATATAGCATAACACCAGTGATTTGGGTCTCTAAAGGCATTACAAGGCATATAGATCATTTTGGCGGGAAAAAAAAATCGAAAATTTTTCTCCCCATGTTAACCCTATGGCCATGTTAAGTCTATGGGGCGAGTTAGGCCTAACTTCAGTTTCGCGAATTGAGCATTTTTTCGGTAAGGGTATAGCCTTGGGAGAACTAATAGGCGTAGGAAGACGAAACTTAGACCATTATTCCTCATTTTTCTCATATAGCATAACACCAGTGATTTGGGTCTCTAAAGGCATTACAAGGCATATAGATCATTTTGGCGGGAAAAAAAAATCGAAAATTTTTCTCCCCATGTTAACCCTATGGCCATGTTAAGTCTATGGGGCGAGTTAGGCCTAACTTCAGTTTCGCGAATTGAGCATTTTTTCGGTAAGGGTATAGCCTTGGGAGAACTAATAGGCGTAGGAAGACGAAACTTAGACCATTATTCCTCATTTTTCTCATATAGCATAACACCAGTGATTTGGGTCTCTAAAGGCATTACAAGGCATATAGATCATTTTGGCGGGAAAAAAAAATCGAAAATTTTTCTCCCCATGTTAACCCTATGGCCATGTTAAGTCTATGGGGCGAGTTAGGCCTAACTTCAGTTTCGCGAATTGAGCATTTTTTCGGTAAGGGTATAGCCTTGGGAGAACTAATAGGCGTAGGAAGACGAAACTTAGACCATTATTCCTCATTTTTCTCATATAGCATAACACCAGTGATTTGGGTCTCTAAAGGCATTACAAGGCATATAGATCATTTTGGCGGGAAAAAAAAATCGAAAATTTTTCTCCCCATGTTAACCCTATGGCCATGTTAAGTCTATGGGGCGAGTTAGGCCTAACTTCAGTTTCGCGAATTGAGCATTTTTTCGGTAAGGGTATAGCCTTGGGAGAACTAATAGGCGTAGGAAGACGAAACTTAGACCATTATTCCTCATTTTTCTCATATAGCATAACACCAGTGATTTGGGTCTCTAAAGGCATTACAAGGCATATAGATCATTTTGGCGGGAAAAAAAAATCGAAAATTTTTCTCCCCATGTTAACCCTATGGCCATGTTAAGTCTATGGGGCGAGTTAGGCCTAACTTCAGTTTCGCGAATTGAGCATTTTTTCGGTAAGGGTATAGCCTTGGGAGAACTAATAGGCGTAGGAAGACGAAACTTAGACCATTATTCCTCATTTTTCTCATATAGCATAACACCAGTGATTTGGGTCTCTAAAGGCATTACAAGGCATATAGATCATTTTGGCGGGAAAAAAAAATCGAAAATTTTTCTCCCCATGTTAACCCTATGGCCATGTTAAGTCTATGGGGCGAGTTAGGCCTAACTTCAGTTTCGCGAATTGAGCATTTTTTCGGTAAGGGTATAGCCTTGGGAGAACTAATAGGCGTAGGAAGACGAAACTTAGACCATTATTCCTCATTTTTCTCATATAGCATAACACCAGTGATTTGGGTCTCTAAAGGCATTACAAGGCATATAGATCATTTTGGCGGGAAAAAAAAATCGAAAATTTTTCTCCCCATGTTAACCCTATGGCCATGTTAAGTCTATGGGGCGAGTTAGGCCTAACTTCAGTTTCGCGAATTGAGCATTTTTTCGGTAAGGGTATAGCCTTGGGAGAACTAATAGGCGTAGGAAGACGAAACTTAGACCATTATTCCTCATTTTTCTCATATAGCATAACACCAGTGATTTGGGTCTCTAAAGGCATTACAAGGCATATAGATCATTTTGGCGGGAAAAAAAAATCGAAAATTTTTCTCCCCATGTTAACCCTATGGCCATGTTAAGTCTATGGGGCGAGTTAGGCCTAACTTCAGTTTCGCGAATTGAGCATTTTTTCGGTAAGGGTATAGCCTTGGGAGAACTAATAGGCGTAGGAAGACGAAACTTAGACCATTATTCCTCATTTTTCTCATATAGCATAACACCAGTGATTTGGGTCTCTAAAGGCATTACAAGGCATATAGATCATTTTGGCGGGAAAAAAAAAATCGAAAATTTTTCTCCCCATGTTAACCCTATGGCCATGTTAAGTCTATGGGGCGAGTTAGGCCTAACTTCAGTTTCGCGAATTGAGCATTTTTTCGGTAAGGGTATAGCCTTGGGAGAACTAATAGGCGTAGGAAGACGAAACTTAGACCATTATTCCTCATTTTTCTCATATAGCATAACACCAGTGATTTGGGTCTCTAAAGGCATTACAAGGCATATAGATCATTTTGGCGGGAAAAAAAAATCGAAAATTTTTCTCCCCATGTTAACCCTATGGCCATGTTAAGTCTATGGGGCGAGTTAGGCCTAACTTCAGTTTCGCGAATTGAGCATTTTTTCGGTAAGGGTATAGCCTTGGGAGAACTAATAGGCGTAGGAAGACGAAACTTAGACCATTATTCCTCATTTTTCTCATATAGCATAACACCAGTGATTTGGGTCTCTAAAGGCATTACAAGGCATATAGATCATTTTGGCGGGAAAAAAAAATCGAAAATTTTTCTCCCCATGTTAACCCTATGGCCATGTTAAGTCTATGGGGCGAGTTAGGCCTAACTTCAGTTTCGCGAATTGAGCATTTTTTCGGTAAGGGTATAGCCTTGGGAGAACTAATAGGCGTAGGAAGACGAAACTTAGACCATTATTCCTCATTTTTCTCATATAGCATAACACCAGTGATTTGGGTCTCTAAAGGCATTACAAGGCATATAGATCATTTTGGCGGGAAAAAAAAATCGAAAATTTTTCTCCCCATGTTAACCCTATGGCCATGTTAAGTCTATGGGGCGAGTTAGGCCTAACTTCAGTTTCGCGAATTGAGCATTTTTTCGGTAAGGGTATAGCCTTGGGAGAACTAATAGGCGTAGGAAGACGAAACTTAGACCATTATTCCTCATTTTTCTCATATAGCATAACACCAGTGATTTGGGTCTCTAAAGGCATTACAAGGCATATAGATCATTTTGGCGGGAAAAAAAAATCGAAAATTTTTCTCCCCATGTTAACCCTATGGCCATGTTAAGTCTATGGGGCGAGTTAGGCCTAACTTCAGTTTCGCGAATTGAGCATTTTTTCGGTAAGGGTATAGCCTTGGGAGAACTAATAGGCGTAGGAAGACGAAACTTAGACCATTATTCCTCATTTTTCTCATATAGCATAACACCAGTGATTTGGGTCTCTAAAGGCATTACAAGGCATATAGATCATTTTGGCGGGAAAAAAAAATCGAAAATTTTTCTCCCCATGTTAACCCTATGGCCATGTTAAGTCTATGGGGCGAGTTAGGCCTAACTTCAGTTTCGCGAATTGAGCATTTTTTCGGTAAGGGTATAGCCTTGGGAGAACTAATAGGCGTAGGAAGACGAAACTTAGACCATTATTCCTCATTTTTCTCATATAGCATAACACCAGTGATTTGGGTCTCTAAAGGCATTACAAGGCATATAGATCATTTTGGCGGGAAAAAAAAATCGAAAATTTTTCTCCCCATGTTAACCCTATGGCCATGTTAAGTCTATGGGGCGAGTTAGGCCTAACTTCAGTTTCGCGAATTGAGCATTTTTTCGGTAAGGGTATAGCCTTGGGAGAACTAATAGGCGTAGGAAGACGAAACTTAGACCATTATTCCTCATTTTTCTCATATAGCATAACACCAGTGATTTGGGTCTCTAAAGGCATTACAAGGCATATAGATCATTTTGGCGGGAAAAAAAAATCGAAAATTTTTCTCCCCATGTTAACCCTATGGCCATGTTAAGTCTATGGGGCGAGTTAGGCCTAACTTCAGTTTCGCGAATTGAGCATTTTTTCGGTAAGGGTATAGCCTTGGGAGAACTAATAGGCGTAGGAAGACGAAACTTAGACCATTATTCCTCATTTTTCTCATATAGCATAACACCAGTGATTTGGGTCTCTAAAGGCATTACAAGGCATATAGATCATTTTGGCGGGAAAAAAAAATCGAAAATTTTTCTCCCCATGTTAACCCTATGGCCATGTTAAGTCTATGGGGCGAGTTAGGCCTAACTTCAGTTTCGCGAATTGAGCATTTTTTCGGTAAGGGTATAGCCTTGGGAGAACTAATAGGCGTAGGAAGACGAAACTTAGACCATTATTCCTCATTTTTCTCATATAGCATAACACCAGTGATTTGGGTCTCTAAAGGCATTACAAGGCATATAGATCATTTTGGCGGGAAAAAAAAATCGAAAATTTTTCTCCCCATGTTAACCCTATGGCCATGTTAAGTCTATGGGGCGAGTTAGGCCTAACTTCAGTTTCGCGAATTGAGCATTTTTTCGGTAAGGGTATAGCCTTGGGAGAACTAATAGGCGTAGGAAGACGAAACTTAGACCATTATTCCTCATTTTTCTCATATAGCATAACACCAGTGATTTGGGTCTCTAAAGGCATTACAAGGCATATAGATCATTTTGGCGGGAAAAAAAAATCGAAAATTTTTCTCCCCATGTTAACCCTATGGCCATGTTAAGTCTATGGGGCGAGTTAGGCCTAACTTCAGTTTCGCGAATTGAGCATTTTTTCGGTAAGGGTATAGCCTTGGGAGAACTAATAGGCGTAGGAAGACGAAACTTAGACCATTATTCCTCATTTTTCTCATATAGCATAACACCAGTGATTTGGGTCTCTAAAGGCATTACAAGGCATATAGATCATTTTGGCGGGAAAAAAAAATCGAAAATTTTTCTCCCCATGTTAACCCTATGGCCATGTTAAGTCTATGGGGCGAGTTAGGCCTAACTTCAGTTTCGCGAATTGAGCATTTTTTCGGTAAGGGTATAGCCTTGGGAGAACTAATAGGCGTAGGAAGACGAAACTTAGACCATTATTCCTCATTTTTCTCATATAGCATAACACCAGTGATTTGGGTCTCTAAAGGCATTACAAGGCATATAGATCATTTTGGCGGGAAAAAAAAAATCGAAAATTTTTCTCCCCATGTTAACCCTATGGCCATGTTAAGTCTATGGGGCGAGTTAGGCCTAACTTCAGTTTCGCGAATTGAGCATTTTTTCGGTAAGGGTATAGCCTTGGGAGAACTAATAGGCGTAGGAAGACGAAACTTAGACCATTATTCCTCATTTTTCTCATATAGCATAACACCAGTGATTTGGGTCTCTAAAGGCATTACAAGGCATATAGATCATTTTGGCGGGAAAAAAAAATCGAAAATTTTTCTCCCCATGTTAACCCTATGGCCATGTTAAGTCTATGGGGCGAGTTAGGCCTAACTTCAGTTTCGCGAATTGAGCATTTTTTCGGTAAGGGTATAGCCTTGGGAGAACTAATAGGCGTAGGAAGACGAAACTTAGACCATTATTCCTCATTTTTCTCATATAGCATAACACCAGTGATTTGGGTCTCTAAAGGCATTACAAGGCATATAGATCATTTTGGCGGGAAAAAAAAATCGAAAATTTTTCTCCCCATGTTAACCCTATGGCCATGTTAAGTCTATGGGGCGAGTTAGGCCTAACTTCAGTTTCGCGAATTGAGCATTTTTTCGGTAAGGGTATAGCCTTGGGAGAACTAATAGGCGTAGGAAGACGAAACTTAGACCATTATTCCTCATTTTTCTCATATAGCATAACACCAGTGATTTGGGTCTCTAAAGGCATTACAAGGCATATAGATCATTTTGGCGGGAAAAAAAAATCGAAAATTTTTCTCCCCATGTTAACCCTATGGCCATGTTAAGTCTATGGGGCGAGTTAGGCCTAACTTCAGTTTCGCGAATTGAGCATTTTTTCGGTAAGGGTATAGCCTTGGGAGAACTAATAGGCGTAGGAAGACGAAACTTAGACCATTATTCCTCATTTTTCTCATATAGCATAACACCAGTGATTTGGGTCTCTAAAGGCATTACAAGGCATATAGATCATTTTGGCGGGAAAAAAAAATCGAAAATTTTTCTCCCCATGTTAACCCTATGGCCATGTTAAGTCTATGGGGCGAGTTAGGCCTAACTTCAGTTTCGCGAATTGAGCATTTTTTCGGTAAGGGTATAGCCTTGGGAGAACTAATAGGCGTAGGAAGACGAAACTTAGACCATTATTCCTCATTTTTCTCATATAGCATAACACCAGTGATTTGGGTCTCTAAAGGCATTACAAGGCATATAGATCATTTTGGCGGGAAAAAAAAATCGAAAATTTTTCTCCCCATGTTAACCCTATGGCCATGTTAAGTCTATGGGGCGAGTTAGGCCTAACTTCAGTTTCGCGAATTGAGCATTTTTTCGGTAAGGGTATAGCCTTGGGAGAACTAATAGGCGTAGGAAGACGAAACTTAGACCATTATTCCTCATTTTTCTCATATAGCATAACACCAGTGATTTGGGTCTCTAAAGGCATTACAAGGCATATAGATCATTTTGGCGGGAAAAAAAAATCGAAAATTTTTTCTCCCCATGTTAACCCTATGGCCATGTTAAGTCTATGGGGCGAGTTAGGCCTAACTTCAGTTTCGCGAATTGAGCATTTTTTCGGTAAGGGTATAGCCTTGGGAGAACTAATAGGCGTAGGAAGACGAAACTTAGACCATTATTCCTCATTTTTCTCATATAGCATATCACACCAGTGATTTGGGTCTCTAAAGGCATTACAAGGCATATAGATCATTTTGGCGGGAAAAAAAAATCGAAAATTTTTCTCCCCATGTTAACCCTATGGCCATGTTAAGTCTATGGGGCGAGTTAGGCCTAACTTCAGTTTCGCGAATTGAGCATTTTTTCGGTAAGGGTATAGCCTTGGGAGAACTAATAGGCGTAGGAAGACGAAACTTAGACCATTATTCCTCATTTTTCTCATATAGCATAACACCAGTGATTTGGGTCTCTAAAGGCATTACAAGGCATATAGATCATTTTGGCGGGAAAAAAAATCGATCGAAATTTTTTCTCCCCATGTTAACCCTATGGCCATGTTAAGTCTATGGGGCGAGTTAGGCCTAACTTCAGTTTCGCGAATTGAGCATTTTTTCGGTAAGGGTATAGCCTTGGGAGAACTAATAGGCGTAGGAAGACGAAACTTAGACCATTATTCCTCATTTTTCTCATATAGCATATCACACCAGTGATTTGGGTCTCTAAAGGCATTACAAGGCATATAGATCATTTTGGCGGGAAAAAAAAATCGAAAATTTTTTCTCCCCATGTTAACCCTATGGCCATGTTAAGTCTATGGGGCGAGTTAGGCCTAACTTCAGTTTCGCGAATTGAGCATTTTTTCGGTAAGGGTATAGCCTTGCCTTGGAGAACTAATAGGCGTAGGAAGACGAAACTTAGACCATTATTCCTCATTTTTCTCATATAGCATAACACCAGTGATTTGGGTCTCTAAAGGCATTACAAGGCATATAGATCATTTTGGCGGGAAAAAAAAATCGAAAATTTTTCTCCCCATGTTAACCCTATGGCCATGTTAAGTCTATGGGGCGAGTTAGGCCTAGTTTCTTCGAGTTTCGCGAATTGAGCATTTTTTCGGTAAGGGTATAGCCTTGGGAGAATATAAAGCGTAGGAAGACGAAACTTAGACCATTATTCCTCATTTTTCTCATATAGCATAACACCAGTGATTTGGGTCTCTAAAGGCATTACAAGGCATATAGATCATATTCATTTTGGCGGGAAAAAAAAATCGAAAATTTTTCTCTCCATGTTAACCCTATGGCCATGTTAAGTCTATGGGGCGAGTTAGGCCTAACTTCAGTTTCGCGAATTGAGCATTTTTTCGGTAAGGGTATAGCCTTGGGAGAACTAATAGGCGTAGGAAGACGAAACTTAGACCATTATTCCTCATTTTTCTCATATAGCATATCACCACCAGTGATTTGGGTCTCTAAAGGCATTACAAGGCATATAGATCATTTTGGCGGGAAAAAAAAATCGAAAATTTTTCTCTCCCCCCATGTTAACCCTATGGCCATGTTAAGTCTATGGGGCGAGTTAGGCCTAACTTCAGTTTCGCGAATTGAGCGCATTTTTTCGGTAAGGGTATAGCCTTGGGAGAACTAATAGGCGTAGGAAGACGAAACTTAGACCATTATTCCTCATTTTTCTCATATAGCATAACACCAGTGATTTGGGTCTCTAAAGGCATTACAAGGCATATAGATCATTTTGGCGGGAAAAAAAAATCGAAAATTTTTCTCCCCATGTTAACCCTATGGCCATGTTAAGTCTATGGGGCGAGTTAGGCCTAACTTCAGTTTCGCGAATTGAGCATTTTTTCGGTAAGGGTATAGCCTTGGGAGAACTAATGTAGACTAAATAGGCGTAAGACCTAGACATTTCCACTTTTTTCATTAGTCACCAGTGATTTGGGTCTCTAACCGGCTTACAAGTCATATAGATCATTTTTGGAACTACGACATTTCTCCCCATGGCCTGTTAAGTCTAAATGGGCGAGTATACTAACTGTAAACTCTACAAATCTTAAGAAACCGGAAATTTAACTCTATATTTTCTTAAAACACTTGACTTCCTCCTCCAACTCCCAAAAACCAAAAAACACAATTCAACCCACATATAAAATTGTACAACCCGTACAACCATTCCTAACTCAAAAAATTCTTTTCCCCCCCCCCATCCCAAAAACCACCATAACCCACATTCCATAACCTACTCATTTCTCTAATTTACCATCATAATCCCCTCCCAATCTCTAAAAACCTTAACCTTTACAAAAATTTCCTCCACCATTTACTTCTCCCTCCCAACTCCAACAAAAAATACACACATCAACCCACCCCCTAATCAAATTTACAAACCCTTCAACCCCTTCACACTACCAAAATTTTTCCCACCCACCACTCCCACAAAAACACTAACATTCATGAAATAACATAAAATTTTTCTATTACTTCACCAACTAACTGTCCAATTCTCAAAAAATTATGAACCTTTACACTAATTTATCTCCACCATTACTACTTTCTCCTCCACAACTCCCAAAACCTCAAAATACCAAAAAAAACATACCTACGTTCAAATTTATCACCTTCTACTTCCTACATCATTAATTTTTCCCCCCCCATCACCAAATAAACCCAATATCACCAACACGTTATATATTCCTAAACATTTTTCTAACTTACCCTATAAACTCATCCAATTATCAAAAAAATTACATTTAACACTAATTTCATCCAACCACTTTACTTCCTCTCCCAACTTCAACACACACAAAAACCACTACACCCCCCGATCAATTTAATATAAACCCTACCCTACACAATTACAAAATTTTCCCCCATCCAAAAAAATAACCAATCATTCATAACTAAACATTTTTCTAACTTACATAAAATTCAATTCAAAAAAACTACTTTAATAATTTCTCCCACCACTTTATACTTCTCTCCAAATCCAACAAACAAAAACAAATACCCCTATCAATTTAAACCTTCAACCTTACAATACAAATTTTTCCCCCCCAACACTTCCAAAAAAAATAACCACATTCATAACCTAACATTTTTCTAACGTCACCCAACTAACTTAATTAAACAAACTACTTTAACCACTAATTTCTCACACTTTAATTTCTTCCAATACAAACCCCCATAAAATTTAACAACCCACCCAAAATTTTTCCCCATCCCAAAAACATAACCACATTCATAACTAACATTTTTCTAACCCCCTAAATTCCATCTAAAAATTACTTTACTAATTTCTCCCCACATTTACTTCCTCCAACTCCACACACACCCAAAAACAAAAAACCAACCCTTCAATCACAAAATTAACCCCCCCCCTCCCCAACACCAAAATAACCCCCCAACCCCCCCCATCTAAAATAAAAATCCCCACAAATACCCACAAAATCCCTAAACTTCTAACCATTACCCCCCCCCCACAACCACCAACATCCCCCAAACCCCCCCCCTCCCAATACCCCCCCCCCCTCCCCCCACCCCCCCCCACCTACCTAATAAAAACCCCCCCCCCCCCCCCCCCCAATCCCAAAAAACCCCACCTCAATATTCTTCTCAATCCCCCCCCCCCCAACCATCCAAAAACCACACTCCCCACAATACACCCATCTCCACATTCACCCCACCCCAACCAAAACCCAAAAAATCCCCCCCAACTACCCAACCCCCCATCCAATTTTCCCCCCCCCCCACCCATACCATTAACATCTCAAAAAACAATCCCACATAATTTCTCCCCACCAATACCTCCACAACTCAACCCAAAAAACAACCCCCCTAATTAACCAAACACAATCCCCCCCCCCCCCCCCAAAAAACCCCATAAAACCCCCAAATACACACCCAAAACCCACAAAAAACCCACCTACCATACCCACACAACTCCCCCCAAAAAACTAAAAAAAACACAACCCAATAAACCCCACCCCCCCATAACCACCTAACCCCCCCCCACCCACACATCTCCCAAAAAAAAACCCCCCCAACACATACCCCCCTCAATCCCAATAAAACCACCCAAAAAAACCCCCCCCCCTCCACCCCCAACCCCCCAAAAAATACCCAATAAATACCCCTTTAAACCCACCACCCCCCACACTCACAAAAACCCCACTCCCCAAACCAAACTCAAACCCAAAAAAAACCCAAACCCCAAATAAAAAACTCCCAATTCCCCTTTACCTCATCCACACCAACTAACATCCCAAAAAAAAAAAACCCCCCAACCACAAATCCCCCACATAATAACCCCAAAAAACCCCAAAAAACCCCCAACCCAAAAACAAAACTCACCCAAAACAAAACCCCCACACACCAAATCCCACCCCCCAACAACCCAAACAAACTAAAACTTAACCCAACTCCCCCCCACCACACCCCACACCCTCCCCACCCATACAACATTCAAACTAAACACCCACCCCTCCCCCAACAACACCCAAAATCCCAAAACCCCCCATCATAACACCCAAACAACAAATCTCCCACATCCCAATTACCCAATCCCCACTAATACTCACCCTAAAACTCCCAACCACTCCCCCCCAATACCATTACTTACCATCTACCAACTTTTCACCCCACTCAAAAAATCCCATCAACCCCATCCACTTCCCCCCATAAAACAACCATACACATCCCCCATCTAAATACCTCACTTCAACTCCCCTACCAATCTCCAACTTACCATTCACACATTTCACCATACTCCCCCCCTCACCCAAAATCTACATAATTATCCCCTCCCATTCCCCCAACCCCCAAAACTACAAAATACCCCATTACCCATCATTATATACACTCCCCAAAAACTCACATAAAAAAACCCACCACCATAAAAAAAATCCACAACCACAAAAAAACTCCCCCCCATCACCCATCCCAACCATTCACCTAACCACATCTCCCCACAAAACAAAAACCCCATCCCACAACAACCCATCAACCCAAATAAAACATACTTCCCCCATCAACCTACCCAACTAAAACCCAAACCCCCACATACCCCTCACATCAATTCCCCTCACCACCTTCCCCCATCAACAAAAAAACCCCAAACTAAACATACTAAACAATCCCATCCCATACACACATAAACACTACTCCCACAATCCCAACCCATTTCTCATTACCATCATCCCCAACCACTTAATTTTCTCCCCAAAATCAAAAAAAACCCCCATCAACTCATAATACCCTCTCCCCACATTATACATACACATCTCCCTTTCACCTTAACCTAAACCATACACTACCTTACACACTCCCCATACCAATCTCATCCTAACTTACCATACTCAACCCCATTCCACTTTAACACATTTATCTCCCCAAATCAAAAAAATCCCCCCCCATCCAACACAATCCAATAACCAATCCCAACTCTCCCCCCCACCATTATAACATACACATCTCCCCCATCTCCACCATAACCTAAATACAACATCTAACAACCTAAACCTACACAACCCTCCCCCCCTACCCCCCCCCAATTCCCATCCTCAACTTCACCATCACTCAACCATTCATTTAACCCATTTTCTCCCCAAAAACTCAAAAAAAATCCCCCTCAACAATCAATACCATAAAACTCTCCCCCCATTATAACATACAATCTCCCCATTTCCACCATTACCACCTAAATAAACATTAAACTAAACCCTTACACCAACTCCCCCCCATCACCCAATTCCCCATCTAACTTAAACCATCATCAACCCATTCACTTTAACCATTTTCTCCCCCAAACTAAAAAAAAACTCCCCATCACAATCCAATACCATAAACTCTCCCAAACCATTATAACATACACATCTCCCCATCTTCACCATTAACCTAAATAAACCATTCACAACTAACCTTCACAACAAACCTTCCCCCCCCATCACCAATCCTCCATCCCTAACTTACCATCACTCAACCATTCCCACTTTAACCCATTTTCTCCCCCAAAACCTCAAAAAAAAATCCCCCCATCAAACATCATACCATCAAACTCTCCCCACATTAATTTAACATACACATTCTCCCCCATCTTCCACCATTAACTAAACTAAAATTACAACTAAACCTTCCACACCACTCCCCAATACCAATCCTCCCATCCTAACTTACCACTCACTCAACTATTCACTTAACCCATTTTCTCCCCCAAAATCAAAAAAAACCTCCCACATCAACACATCAATACCATCCAAACTATCCCCACATATAACATACACATCTCACCATCTCCACCATTAACCTAAAACCAACCATCACAACTAACACCCTTAACAACCCTCCCCCCCATACCAAATCCCATCCTAACTTCACCATACTCAACCCCATTCACTTAACCCATTTTCTCCCCAAAACTCAAAAAAAAATCCCCATCACACAAATAAATACCATAACTCTCCCCACCATTATAACATACACATCTCCCCCCATCTTCACCTTAACCTCAACTAAAATTACACTAACACCTAAACAACTCCCCCCATAACAATCCTCCCCCTCCTAACTTCCACCCCATCCACTCAACCATTACTTAACCCATTTATCTCCCCCAAAACCTCAAAAAAAAATCCCCCTCACACACATCATACCATAAACTCTCCCCCCCCACATTAAAACAACACATCTCCCCCAATCCACATTAACCTAAATAAACATTCAACTAACTACACCTTCACACCCAACCAACTCCCCCCCATCACCCAACCTCCCCCCTCTCCATCCTAACTTTCACCATCCACTCAACCCATTCACTTTAACCCATTTTCTCCCCCAAACTCAAAAAAACTCCCCATCAACACCAATACCATAAACTCTCCCACATTATAACATACACATCTCCCCATCTTCCACCATTAAACTAAATAAACTACAACTAACCTTACAACTCCCCCATACCCCAATTCCATCCTAACTTACCATCCACTTCAACCCAATTTAACCCATTTTCTCCCCAAAACTCAAAAAAAAATCCCCCATCAACACATAATACCATAAACTCTCCCCACATTATACATACACATCTCCCCATCTTCCACATTAACCTAAATAAAACTACAACTAAACCTTCAAAACTCCCCCCATCACAATTCCATCTAACTTACCATCATCAACCCATCACTTTAACCATTTTCTCCCCAAAATCAAAAAAAAATCCCATCAACACATCAATACCATCAAACTCTCCCCACATTATAACATACATCTCCCCATCTTCCACATTAACCTAAATAAAATACAACTAAACCTTACAAACTCCCCAACATACCAATTCCATCCTAACTTACCACCCACTCACTCAACCATTCACTTTAACCCATTTTCTCCCCAAAACTCAAAAAAAATCCCCATCAAACATCAATACCATAAACTCTCCCCACATTATAACATACACATCTCCCCATCTTCCACATTAACCTAAATAAAACTACAATAAACCTTACACAACTCCCCATACCAATTCCATCTAACTTACCATCACTCAACCCATTCACTTTAACCATTTTCTCCCCCAAAAAAAAATCCCATCAAACATCAATACCATAAACTCTCCCCACATTATACATACACATCTCCCCCATCTTCCACCATTAACCTAAATAAAACTACAACTAAACCTTACAACTCCCCCATACCAATTCCCATCCTAACTTACCACTCACTCAACCATCACTTTAACCCATTTTCTCCCAAAACCCTCAAAAAAAACCATCCCATCAACACATCAATACCATAAACTCTCCCCACATTAAAATACATCTCCCCCATCTTCCCCATTAACCTAAATAAAACTACAACTAAACCTTACACAACCCCCCCATACCAATCTCCCATCCTAACTTACCATCACTCAACCCATTCACTTTAACCCATTTTCTCCCCAAAACTCAAAAAAAAATCCCCAATCACATAATACCATAAACTCTCCCACATTAATAAATACATCCCCATCTTCCTAACCTAAACTAAACTAAAATAAATAAAACACAAAACCTCCTCCCATACCAATTCCATCCTAACTTACCCATCACTCAACCCATTCACTTTAACCCATTTTCTCCCCAAAATCAAAAAAAATCCCCCATCAATAATACATCTCCCCCATTAACATACACATCTCCCATCTTCCACATTAACTAAATAAAACTACAACTAAACCTTACAACTCCCCCATACCAATTCCCATCCTAACTTACCATCACTCAACCCATTCCACTTTAACCATTTTCTCCCCAAAACCTCAAAAAAAAATCCCATCAACACATCAATACCATCTCTCCCCACATTATAACATACACATCTCCCCATCTTCCACCATTAACCTAAATAAACTACAACTAAACCTTAACCAACTCCCCCCATACCAATTCCCATCCTAACTTACCATCCACTCAACCATTCACTTTAACCATTTTCTCCCCAAAATCAAAAAAAAATCCCCATCAACACATAATACCATAAACTCTCCCCCACATTATAACATACACATCTCCCCCATCTTCCACCATTACACTAAATAAAACTACACTAAACCTTACACAACTCCCCCCATACCAATTCTCCCATCCTAACTTACCATCACTCAACCAATTCCATTTAACCCATTTTCTCCCCAAAACTCAAAAAAAAATCCCCCATCAACACATAATACCATAAACTCTCCCCACATTATACATACACATCCCCCATCTTCCACCATTAACCTAAATAAAACTACAACTAAACCTTACAACTCCCCCCATACCAATTCCCCATCTAACTTACCATCACTCAACCCCACTTTAACCATTTTCTCCCCAAATCAAAAAAAATCCCCATCAACACATCAATACCATAAACTCTCCCCACATTATAACATACATCTCCCCATCTTCCACATTAACCTAAATAAAACTACAACTAAACCTTACACAACTCCCCCCATACCAATTCCCATCCTAACTTACCATCACTCAACCCACTTTAACCCATTTTCTCCCCCAAAACTCAAAAAAAAATCCCCCATCAACACATAATACCATAAACTCCCCACAACATTATAACATACACATCTCCCCCATCTTCCACCATTAACCTAAATAAAACTACAACTAAACCTTACACAACTCCCCCATACCAACTTCCCATCCTAACTTACCATCACTCAACCATTCACTTTAACCATTTTCTCCCCCAAAATCAAAAAAAAATCCCCATCAACACAATACCATAAACTCTCCCACATTATAACATACACATCTCCCCCATCTTCCACCATTAACCTAAATAAAACTACAACTAAACCTTACACAACTCCCCCCATACCCAATTCCATCCTAACTTACCATCACTCAACCCAATCCACTTTAACCATTTTCTCCCCAAAATCAAAAAAAAATCCCCATCAACACATCAATACCATAAACTCTCCCACATTATAACATACACATCTCCCCATCTTCCACCATTAACCTAAATAAAACTACACAACTAAACCTTACACAACTCCCCCCATACCAATTCCCATCCTAACTTACCATCACTCAACCCATTCACTTTAACCCATTTTCTCCCCAAAATCAAAAAAAAATCCCCATCAACATAATACCATAAACTCTCCCACCATTATAACATACACATCTCCCCCATCTTCCACCATTAACCTAAATAAACTACAATAAACCTTACACCCCTCCCCCCATACCAATTCTCCATCCTAACTTACCATCACTCAACCCATTCACTTTAACCCATTTTCTCCCAAAAACTCAAAAAAAAAATCCCCATCAACACATCAATACCATAAACTCTCCCCCACATTATAACATACACATCTCCCCATCTTCCACCATTAACCTAAATAAAACTACAACTAAACCTTACACAACTCCCCCCATACCAATTCCCATCCTAACTTACCATCACTCAACCATTCCACTTTAACCCATTTTTCCCCCAAAAAAAAAAAAAAAAATCCCATAACACATAATCAATACCATAAACTCTCCCCACATTATCACATACACATCTCCCCATCTTCACCATTAACTAAATAAAACTACAACTAAACCCTTACACAACTCCCCCATACCAATTCCCATCCTAACTTACCATCACACCACTTTAACCCATTTTCTCCCCCAAAACTCAAAAAAAATCCCCATCAACACATCAATACCATAAACTCTCCCACCACCATTATAACATACACATCTCCCCCATCTTCCACCATTAACCTAAATAAAACTACAACTAAACCTTACACACTCCCCCATACCAATTCCCCATCCTAACTTACCATCACTCAACCATTCACTTTAACCCATTTTCTCCCCAAAATCAAAAAAAATCCCCATCAACACATCAATACCATAAACTCTCCCACATTATACATACACATCTCCCCATCTTCCACCATTAACCTAAATAAAACTACAACTAAACCTTACAACTCCCCCATACCAATTCCCATCCTAACTTACCATCACTCAACCACTTTAACCATTTTCTCCCCAAAACTCAAAAAAAAATCCCCATCAACACATCAATACCATAAACTCTCCCACATTATAACATACACATCTCCCCCATCTTCCACCATTAACCTAAATAAAACTACAACTAAACCTTACACAACTCCCCCCATACCAATCTCCATCCTAACTTACCATCACTCAACCCATTCACTTTAACCATTTTCTCCCCAAAACTCAAAAAAAAATCCCCATCAAACATCAATACCATAAACTCTCCCCCACATTATCACATACACATCTCCCCATCTTCCACCATTAACCTAAATAAAACTACAACTAAACCTTACACAACCCTCCCCCCATACCCCAATCTCCCATCCTAACTTACCATCACTCAACCCACCACTTTAACCCATTTTCTCCCCAAAACTCAAAAAAAAATCCCCATCAACACATCAATACCATAAACTCTCCCCACCATTATAACATACACATCTCCCCATCTTCCACCATTAACCTAAATAAAACTACAACTAAACCTTACACAACTCCCCCCATACCAACTCCCATCCTAACTTACCATCACTCAACCCATTCACTTTAACCCATTTTCTCCCCCAAAACTCAAAAAAAACTCCCCATCAACACATCAAATACCATAAACTCTCCCACATTATCACATACACATCTCCCCATCTTCACCATTAACCTAAATAAAACTACAACTAAACCTTAACAACCTCCCCCATACCAATTCCCATCCTAACTTACCATCACTCAACCCCATTCACTTTAACCCATTTTCTCCCCAAAATCAAAAAAAATCCCCATCAACATCAATACATAAACTCTCCCCACATTATAACATACACATCCCCCATCTTCCACATTAACCTAAATAAAACACACAACTAAACCCTTAACAACCCCCCCATACCAACTTCCCATCCTAACTTACCATCACTCAACCCATTTCACTTTAACCCATTTTCTCCCCCAAAATCAAAAAAAAATCCCCCCATCAACATCAATACCATAAACTCTCCCCACTTATAACATACACATCTCCCCATCTTCCACCATTAACCTAAATAAAACTACAACTAAACCTTACAACTCCCCCCATACCAATCTCCATCCTAACTTACCATCCACTCAACCATTCATTCTTTAACCCATTTTCTCCCCAAAATCAAAAAAAAATCCCCCACACAATCAATACCATAACTCTCCCCACATTATAACATACACATCTCCCCATCTTCCACCATTAACCTAAATAAAACTACAACTAAACCTTACACAACTCCCCCATACCAATCCCTCCCATCCTAACTTACCATCCACTCAACCATTCACTTTAACCATTTTCTCCCCCAAAATCAAAAAAAAATCCCCATCAACACATCAATACCATAAACTCTCCCACCATTATCACATACACATCCCCCATCTTCCACCATTAACTAAATAAAACTACAACTAAACCTTACACAACTCCCCCATACCAATTCCCATCTAACTTCACCATCACTCAACCATTCACTTTAACCATTTTCTCCCCAAAATCAAAAAAAAATCCCCATCAACACATCAATACATAAACTCTCCCCACATTATACATACACATCTCCCCATCTTCACCATTAACCTAAATAAAACTACAACTAAACCTTACACCTCCCCCCATACCAATTCCCCATCCTAACTTACCATCACTCAACCAATTCACTTTAACCATTTTCTCCCCCAAAATCAAAAAAAACTCCCATCAACACATCAATACCATAACTCTCCCACATTAACATACACATCTCCCCATCTTCCAATTAACCTAAATAAAACTACAACTAACCTTAACCCCAACTCCCCCATACCAACAATTCCCATCCTAACTTACCATCACTCAACCATTCACTTTAACATTTTCTCCCCCAAAATCAAAAAAAATCCCCATCAACACATCAATACATAAACTCCCCCACATTATAACATACACATCTCCCCATCTTCACCATTAACTAAACTAACACAACTAAACTTACACAACTCCCCATACCAATTCCCATCCTAACTTACCAACACTCAACCATTCACTTTAACCCATTTTCTCCCCCAAAATCAAAAAAATCCCATCAACACATAAATACATAAACTCTCCCCACATTATATACACATCTCCCCATCTTCCACCATTAACCTAAATAAAACTACAACTAACACCTTACACAACTCCCCCCATACCATTCCCATCCTAACTTACCATCACTCAACCCCCATTTAACCATTTTCTCCCCAAAACTCAAAAAAAATCCCATCAACACATCAATACCATAACTCTCCCCACATTATAACATACACATCTCCCCCATCTTCCACCATTAACCTAAATAAACTACAACTAAACCTTACACAACTCCCCCCATACCAATTCCCATCCTAACTTACCATACTCAACCCATTCCACTTTAACCCATTTTCTCCCCAAAATCAAAAAAAAATCCCCCATCAACAATCAATACCATAACTCTCCCACATTATCACATACACATCTCCCCATCTTCCACATTAACCTAAATAAAACTACAACTAAACCTTACACAACTCCCCCCATACCCAATCTCCATCTAACTTACCATCACTCAACCCATTCACTTTAACCCATTTTCTCCCCCAAAATCAAAAAAAATCCCCATCAACATAATACCATAAACTCTCCCACATTATACATACACATCTCCCCATCTTCACCATTAACCTAAATAAAACACTACAACTAAACTTACACACTCCCCCATACCAATTCCCATCCTAACTTACCACTCACTCAACCCAACACTTTAACCATTTTCTCCCCAAAATCAAAAAAAAACTCCCCCATCAAATCAATACCATAAACTCCCCCCACATTATCACATACACATCTCCCCATCTTCACCATTAACCTAAATAAAACTACAACTAAACCTTACAACTCCCCCCCATACCAATTCCATCTAACTTACCATCACTCAACCATTCACTTTAACCCATTTTCTCCCCCAAAACTCAAAAAAAACTCCCATCAACACATCAATACCATAAACTCTCCCACATTATAACATACACATCTCCCCATCTTCCACCATTAACCTAAATAAAATACACTAACACTTACACAACTCCCCCATACCAATTCCCATCTAACTTACCATCATCAACATTCACTTTAACCATTTCTCCCCCAAAATCAAAAAAAAACTCCCATCAACACATAATACATCAACTCTCCCATTTATAACATACACATCTCCCCATCTTCACCATTAACCTAAATAAAACTACAACTAAACCTTACAACTCCCCCCATACCAATCTCCCATCCTAACTTACCATCACTCAACCATTCCACTTTAACCCATTTTTCCCCCAAAATCAAAAAAAAAATCCCCATCAACATCAATACCTAAACTCTCCCCCCCCATTATAACATACATCTCCCATCTTCACCATTAACCTAAATAAAACTACAACTAATTAAAACTCCCCATACACCTCCCATCTAACTTACCTAACTCCCCCAACTTTAACCCTTTTCTCCCAAAATCAAAAAAAAACTCCCATCAAACACATCAATACCATAAACTCTCCACCATTATAACACATCTCCCATCTTAAACCATAACCTAAATAAACTACTAAACCTTCCACTCCAACCCCTCCCCATACAATCCCATCCTAATTTCACATCATCACCCTTCACTTTAACCCATTTTTCCCCAAAATCAAAAAATCCCATCAACACATCAATACCCTAAATCTCCCCCCCATTATAATCTACATCTCCCCCATCTTCACATTAACCTAAATAAACACTACAACTAAAACCTTACAAACCTCCCCCCATACCAATTCCCATCCTAACTTACCATACTCAACCCTTCCACTTTAACCATTTTCTCCCCAAAATCAAAAAAAATCCCCACAATCCATCAACATCACTCAATACCATATAACTCAATTCCCCCATTCCTTACAACCTACAACATCTCCCCCATTTCACCATTACACTAAATAAAAACCCTACAACTAACACCCTTACAAACCTCCCCCATACCAACTTTACCCCATCCTAACTTACCATCACTCAACCCCATTCCTTTAACATTTATCTCCCAAAACTCAAAAAAAAATCCCAATCCTAACACATTCAATACCATAAACTCCCCCACTCACCACATTATCATTCTTCTCCCATCTTCCCCATTAAAACTAAATAAAACTACAACTAAACTTAACCCCACCTCCCCCCCATCAACCAATTTCCCATCTAACTTACCATCCCAACTCACAATTCCCAAATTATAAATACATTTCTCCCCCCCAAAATAAAAAAAAATCCCCTCAACACATCAATACCATCAAACCTCTCCACCATTATCAATACTAAACTCCCCATCTTCCAATTACATAAACCTCCCCCCATCCCCAATCTCCCATCCTCACTTACCACCCCATTCACTTTAACATTTTCTCCCCAAAATCAAAAAAAAAACTCCCATCAACACTCAATACCATAAACTCTCCCCCATTATAACATCCAATCTCCCCATCTTCCACATTAACACAAATACAACCACTACACTAAACCTTCAAAACAACCTCCCAAACCCATACACCAATCTACCATCCTAACTTACATCAAAATCCCACCCATTCATTTAACCCATTTTTCTCCCCAAAAACAAAAAAAATCCCCATACACAATAATTCATAAACTCACCCCACTTCATTTATAATTTTTCATACATTACCCCCTAACTCGTCCACCATTCAAACTAAACAATACCTTTAACTAAACCCCTCACAACCTCCCCCCATCCACCTTCCCCTTCCTCTCAAACTTACAACAAACCCCATCAAACATTACTTTAACCCATTTTCTCCCCCCAAATCAAAAAAAACCTCCCCCCCCATCAACACCTAATAACCCATACAACTCTCCCACATTATAATTTTTCATCTCCCCATCTTCACCATTCCCCCACAAAAAAACCCACATTAACCCTTACCAAACATACCCCCCCCCAATTCATCCTAAAACTTCACCTCCACTCAATCTCCTTCACTTTAACCTTTCTCCCCCAAAATTTCCCAACAACTTTACATTCTCTCCCACTTCAACAACACAAAAACAACATCAACCCCCACATCTATTTAACCTTCAACCTAAACATCACAAAATATACCCCCCCCCATCCCCAAAACCATAACCCAACATTCATATCATAACCATTTTTCTACTCCCAACTAATTCCAATCTCAAAAACATTAACTTTAATAATTTCTCCCACCACTTTACTTCCCATCACCACTCAACAAACAAAATAACTCACTACTTACATCATATTTACCCTTCAACCCTACACACCCACAATATTTTTCCCCCAAAACCATCCCCAAAAACCCTAATCCCCCACTTTCATAACCTAACATTTTCTCTAACTCACACCTAAATCTCATCTCAAAAATTACTTTACCTAATTTCTCCCACCACTTTATTCCTCTCCCAACTTTCCACAACACAAAAACACACTCCCACATATCAATATTTAACACCTTAAACCCTTACACACTACAAAAATTTTTCCCCCCCCATCCCAAAAAACCCCCATAAACCCACATTCCATAACCTAATCATTTTCTCTAACTTACCCAACTAATTCACTCAATTAAAAAACCATTACCTTTACACTCAATTTCTCCACCATTTACTTCCTCTCCCAACTCCAAAATCAAAAACCAAACACACCCCCCTATCAAATATACAACCCTTACCCTACACACTCAACAAAATTTTTCCCCCCCCATCCCCCCAACAACATAAACCTTCATACCCTCACATTACTCTAACTTACCCATAAATTCCCTCTCAAAAAACCATACCATAACCTCCAATTACTCCCACACTTCTACTTCCTTCCAACTCCAACAAACCACCCACCAACCTACCACCTCTCAATTTAAACCCTACAAACCTAAAACTCAAAATTCCTTTCCCCCCCCCACCCTCCCCAAAAAACATAACCCCACACTTCCATAACCTTAACACTTTTCTCTAACTTCCACCAACCTAAACTCCTCCAATTCTCAAAAAAACTTACCTTTCACACTCAATTTCTCACATTTACTTCCTCCCTCCCAACTCCAACCTATCAAAAACACAAAACCCATTCAGCCCAACCACACTATCAAATTTTTAACACCTTCAACCTACAACACCTAAAAATTTTCCCCCCCACTCCCCAAAAAACCAATAACCACATTCCATAACCTAACATTTTCTAACTTACCAACCTAAACATCCTCCAAATCTCCCAAAAAACCCCCTTACCTTTACCACTAATTTCTCCACCACTTTACTTCCTCTCACAACTTCCCCAAACCCCAAAACACATTCACCCCCTATCAAATTTAAAACCCTTCCAACCCTACACACTACCCAAAATTCCTTTCCCCCCCCATCATCCCAAAAAACATAACATCATTCTAACCTACACATTTTTCTCTTAAACTTCACCAACTAAATTCAAACTTTCCAATTCCAAAAAACCCTTACCTTTCCTAATTCTCCACCACTTACTTCCTCTCCCACTCACACACCCCAACCCATACACCTATCAAAAATAAACCCTTCAACCCTAACACTACAAAATTCTTCCCACCCCCCTCCCAAAAAAATAACCCAAATTCATAACTAACATTTTTTCTAAAACTTCAACTAACTTATCTAAAAACTTAACCTTTAAATAATTTTCACCACTTCTACTTCCTCTCCCAACTCCAACACAAAAACACATACACCCTATCAACTTTAAACCTTAACCCCTAACACTCCAAATTCTTTCCCCCCCCCACTCCCCATCAAAAACACCCATAAACCCTTCAACCTTCCCACTAACCTAACAATTTTATAACTCTCACCAACCTAAATCTCATCTCCCAAAAATTACCCATTACAAACCCAAATTTCTCCACCACTTTACAATTTCCTCTCCAACTCCCAAAAACATCAAACAAAACACCTTACACCTCTAACTTTCCACTTCCCACCAAACACTCCCAAAATTCTTTCCCCCCACAAAAACACATCACCCCCCCTATCAAATTTAAACCCTCAAACCTTAACATCATAACAAACATTTTTCCCCCCCATCCCCAAAAAACCATAACCCCTTCTATTACCAATACATTTTTTTCACTTCCAACTTCAATTCCCAATCTCCAAAAATTTCCCTTTACACTAATTTCTCTCCCACACTTCTACTTCCTCTCCCAACTCAACAACACAACAAAAAACAACTCACCCCTATCACATTTATAACCCTTCAACCCTAACACATCACCAAAATTCTTTTCCCCCCCCACTCCCAAAAACACATAACCCCCACTTCATTCATAACCTAACCTTACATTTTCTCTAACTTAAACCCAACTAAACTTCCCCCTCCAATCTCAAAAAAATTACCTTAATTTTAAACTAATTTCTCCACCACTTACTTCCTCTCCCTACTCCAACAACACCCAAACCCTCACACCTCAAAAACAAAAAAAAAAAAAAAATCACAACCCCCAAATTTAAAATTTCTTCCCCCCACCTAACCCTAAAATACTAAATTTTCCTCCCCCCCCCCATCCCAAAAAACCCACTTAAACAAAAAACCCCTCCACACCTATCAAATCACAAACCCCCCATCCCCAAAAAACTTTACCTTTACACTATTCTCACCACTTTACTCTCCCCACTCCCAACAAAAAAACCCACTCACCCTATCAAATTTACAACCCTTCAACCTACACACTCACCAAAATTCCCTTTCCCCCCCCACCCCAAAAAACATAACCCACAACATTTTTCTAACTTACCAACTAAACTTCAATCTCCAAACAAAAAATTTTACACTAATTTCTCCACCACTTTACTTCCTCTCCAACTCAACACAAAAACACACTCCACCCCCTATCAAATTTAAACCCTTCAACCCTACACTCACAAAATTTTTCCCCCCCCATCCAAAAAACAACCACATTATAACCTAACATTTTTCTAACTTCCCAACTAAATTCCAATCTCAAAAAACCTTACCTTTACACTAATTTCTCCACTTTTACTTCCTCTCCAACTCCAACAACAAAAAACACATCACCCTATCAAATTTAAACCCTTCAACCTACACTCACAAAATTTTTTCCCCCCCATCCCCAAAAAAATAACCACATTCATAACCTAACATTTTTCTAACTTACCCAACTAAACTTCCAATCCAAAAAATACCTTTACACTAATTTCTCCACCACTTTACTTCCTCTCCCAAACCCAACACTCAAAACACAAAAAACATCACCCCTATCAAATTTAAACCTACACTCACAAAATTTTCCCCCCCCCATCAAAAATTTCCACACTTTCCTCCCCCAACAAACAAAAACTCAATCCCTATCAAATTTAACCCTTCAACCTACACACTCACAAAATTTTCCCCCCCATCCCCCAAAAAACATAACCACATTCATAACTAACATTTTCTAACTTACCCAACTAAATTCCAATCTCAAAAAATTACCTTTACATAATTTCTCCACACTTTACTTCCTCTCCCAAACCCCAAAACACATCACCCCTATCAAATTTACACCCTAAACTTCACACTCACAAATTTTCCCCCCCCCATCCCAAAAAACCCATAACCACATTCATAAACTAAATTTTTTAACTTACCACAAAATTCCAAATCTCAAAAATTACTTTACACTAATTTCTCCACACTTACTTCCTCTCCCAACTCCAACAACAAAAACAACTCCCCCTATCAAATTTAAAACCCTTCAACCTTCACACTCACAAAATTTTTCCCCCCCATCCCCAAAAAAACCTAACCACATTCAACCTAACATTTTTCTAACTTACCAACTAAATTCAATCTCAAAAATTACCTTTACACTCAATTTCTCACCACTTTACTTCCTCCACTCCCCCCCACAAAAAACACTCACCCCTATCAAATTTAAACCCTTCAACCCTTCACACCAAAATTTTTCCCCCCCCATCCCAAAAAACATAACCACATTCATAACCTAACATTTTCTAACTTACCAACTAAATTCCAATCTCAAAAAATTACCTTTACACTAATTTCTCCACCACTTTACTTCTCTCCCAACTCCAACAAACAAAAAACACACTCACCCCTATCAAATTTAAACCCTTCAACCCTACACTCAAAATTTTTCCCCCCCCCATCCCCAAAAACCCATAACCACATTCATAACCTAACATTTTTCTAACTTACCAACTAAATTCCAATCTCAAAAAACTTACCTTTACACTAATTTCTCCACACTTTACTTCCTCTCCCAACTCCAAACAACAAAAAAAACACTCACCCCTATCAAATTTAAACCTTCAACCCTTCACACTCACAAAATTTTTCCCCCCCCATCCCAAAAACATAACCACATTCCATAACTAACATTTTTCTAACTTACCAACTAAACTTCCAATCTCAAAAAACTTACCTTTACACTAATTTCTCCACCACTTTACTTCCTCTCCCAACTCCAACACAAAAAACAACTCACCCCTATCAAATTTAAACCCTTCAACCCTTCACACTCACAAAATTTTTCCCCCCCCATCCCAAAAAACATAACCACATTCATAACCTAACATTTTTCTAACTTACCAACTAAATTCCAATCTCAAAAAATTACCTTTACACTAATTTCTCCACCACTTTACTTCCTCTCCCAACTCCAAAAACAAAAAACACATCACCCCTATCAAATTTAAACCCTTCAACCCTACACACTCACAAAATTTTCCCCCCCCATCCCCCAAAAACATAACCACATTCATAACCTAACATTTTCTAACTTACCAACTAAATCCAATCTCAAAAAACCTTACCTTTACTAATTTCCACCACTTTACTTCTCTCCCAACTCCAACAAAAAAAACACATCCCCCCTATCAAATTTAAACCTTCAACCCTACACACTCAAAATTTTTCCCCCCCACCATCCCAAAAACCCATAACCACATTCCATAACCTAACATTTTCTAACTTACCAACTAAATTCCAATCTCAAAAAACTTACCTTTACACTAATTTCTCCACACTTTACTTCCTCTCCCAACTCCACAAACAAAAAACACTCACCCTATCAAATTTAAACCTTCAACCCTACACTCACAAAATTTTTCCCCCCCCATCCCAAAAAACATAACCACATTCATAACCTAACATTTTCTAACTTACCAACTAAACTTCCAATCTCAAAAAATTACCTTTACATAATTTCTCCACCACTTTACTTCCTCCCAACTCCAACAAACAAAAAACACTCACCCTATCAAATTTAAACCCTTCAACCCTACACTCACAAAATTTTTCCCCCCCCCCTCCCAAAAAACATAACCACATTCATAACCTAACATTTTCTAACTTACCAACTAAATTCCAATCTCAAAAAACCTTACCTTTACACTAATTTCCCCACCACTTTACTTCCTCTCCCAACTCCAACAAACAAAAACAAACACCCCTATCAAATTTAAACCTTCAACCTTCACACTCACAAAATTTTTCCCCCCCCCATCCCAAAAAACATAACCACATTCATAACCTAACATTTTTCTAACTTACCAACTAAATTCCAATCTCAAAAAATTACCTTTACACTAATTTCTCCACCACTTTACTTCCTCTCCCAACTCCAACAACAAAAACACACACAACCCCTATCAAATTTAAACCCTTCAACCCTACACTCACAAAATTTTTCCCCCCCCATCCCCAAAAAACATAACCACATTCATAACCTAACATTTTCTCTAACTTACCAACTAAATTCCAATCTCAAAAAACTTACCTTTACACTAATTTCTCCACCACTTTACTTCCTCTCCAACTCCAACAACAAAAACACTCACCCCTATCAAATTTAAACCTTCAACCCTACACTCACAAAATTTTTCCCCCCCCATCCCCAAAAAACCATAACCACATTCATAACCTAACATTTTTCTAACTTACCAACTAAATTCCAATCTCAAAAAATTACCTTTACACTAATTTCTCCACCACTTTACTTCCTCTCCCAACTCCCAACAACAAAAAAACACACTCACACCTATCAAATTTAAACCCTCAACCTACACACTCACAAATTTTTCCCCCCCCATCCCCAAAAAACCATAACCACATTCATAACCTAACATTTTCTAACTTACCAACTAAATTCCAATCTCAAAAAATTACCTTTACACTAATTTCTCCACCACTTTACTTCCTCTCCCAACTCCAACAACACAAAAAACACACACCCCCTATCAAATTTAAACCTTCAACCCTTACACTCACAAAATTTTTCCCCCCCCCATCCAAAAAACCATAACCCACATTCATAACCTAACATTTTTCTAACTTACCAACTAAATCTCCAATCTCAAAAAATTACCTTTACACTAATTTCTCCACCACTTTACTTCCTCTCCCAACTCCAACAAACAAAAAAACACTCACCCCTATCAAATTTAAACCCTTCAACCTTCACACTCACAAAATTTTTCCCCCCCATCCCCAAAAAACATAACCCACATTCATAACCTAACATTTTCTAACTTACCAACTAAATTCCAATCTCAAAAAACTTACCTTTACACTAATTTCTCCACCACTTTACTTCCTCTCCAACTCCAACAAACAAAAAACACACTCACCCTATCAAATTTAAACCTTCAACCCTTACACTCACAAAATTTTTTCCCCCCCCCATCCCCAAAAAACATAACCACATTCATAACCTAACATTTTTCTAACTTACCAACTAAATTCCAATCTCAAAAACTTACCTTTACACTAATTTCTCCCCACTTTACTTCCTCTCCCAACTCCAACAAACAAAAAACACACTCACCCCCTATCAAATTTAAACCTTCCAACCCTTCACACTCACAAAATTTTTCCCCCCCCCCTCCCAAAAAACATAACCACATTCATAACCTAACATTTTTCTAACTTACCCAACTAAATTCCAATCTCAAAAAATTACCTTTACATAATTTCTCCACCACTTTACTTCCTCTCCCAACTCCAACAAACAAAAAAAACACTCACCCCTATCAAATTTAAACCCTTCAACCCTTCACACTCACAAAATTTTTCCCCCCCCCATCCCAAAAAACATAACCCACATTCATAACCTAACATTTTTCTAACTTACCAACCTAAATTCCAATCTCAAAAAATTACCTTTACACTAATTTCTCCACCACTTTACTTCCTCTCCCAACTCCAACAACAAAAACACACTCACCCTATCAAATTTAAACCTTCAACCTTCACACTCACAAATTTTTCCCCCCCCCCCCCCCAAAAAACATAACCACATTCATAACCTAACATTTTTCTAACTTACCAACTAAATTCCAATCTCAAAAAACCTTACCTTTACACTAATTTCTCCACCACTTTACTTCCTCTCCCCCCAACAACCAAAAACAAAACACTCACACCCTATCAAATTTAAACCCTTCAACCCTACTCACAAAATTTTTCCCCCCCTCCCCAAAAAAACATAACCACATTCATAACCTAACATTTTCTAACTTACCAACTAAATTCCAATCTCAAAAAACTTACTTTACACTAATTTCTCCACCACTTTACTTCCTCTCCCAACTCAAAAACAAAAAAACACACACCCCTATCAAATTTAAAACCCTTAAACCTTACACTCACAAAATTTTTCCCCCCCCATCCCCAAAAAACATAACCCATTCATAACCTAACATTTTTCTAACTTACCAACTAAATTCCAATCTCAAAAAATTACCTTTACACTAATTTCTCCACCACTTTACTTCCTCTCCCAACTCCAACAAACAAAAAACACTCACCCTATCAAATTTAAACCCTTCAACCCTTACACTCACAAAATTTTTCCCCCCCCATCCCCAAAAAACATAACCACATTCATAACCTAACATTTTCTAACTTACCAACTAAATTCCAATCTCAAAAAAATTACCTTTACACTAATTTCTCCACTTTACTTCCTCTCCAACTCAACAAACAAAAAACACACTCACCCCTATCAAATTTAAACCCTTCAACCCTACACACTACAAAATTTTTCCCCCCCCATCCCAAAAACATAACCACATTCATAACCTAACATTTTTCTAACTTACAACTAAATTCCAATCTCAAAAAATTACCTTTACACTAATTTCTCCACTTTACTTCCTCTCCAACTCCAACAAACAAAAAACACACTCACCCCTATCAAATTTAAACCCTTCAACCCTACACTACAAAATTTTTCCCCCCCCCATCCCCAAAAAACATAACCACATTCATAACCTAACATTTTCTCTAACTTACCAACTAAATTCCAATCTCAAAAAATTACCTTTACACTAATTTCTCCACCACTTTACTTCCTCCCCAACTCCAACAAACAAAAAACACTCAACCCTATCAAATTTAAACCCTTCAACCCTTCACACTCACAAAATTTTTCCCCCCCCATCCCCAAAAAACATAACCACATTCATAACCTAACATTTTTCTAACTTACCAACTAAATTCCAATCTCAAAAAACCTTACCTTTACACTAATTTCTCCACCACTTTACTTCCTCTCCAACTCCAACAAACAAAAACACACTCACCCTATCAAATTTAAACCCTTCAACCCTTCACACTCAAAAATTTTTCCCCCCCCCATCCCAAAAAACATAACCACATTCATAACCTAACATTTTCTAACTTACCAACTAAATTCCAATCAAAAAATTACCTTTACACTAATTTCTCACACTTTACTTCCTCTCCCAACTCCAACAAAAAAACACTCACCCCTATCAAATTTAAACCCTTCAACCCTACACTCACAAAATTTTTCCCCCCCCATCCCCAAAAAACATAACCACATTCATAACCTAACATTTTTCTAACTTACCAACTAAATTCCAATCTCAAAAAATTACCTTTACACTAATTTCTCACCACTTTACTTCCTCTCCAACTCCAACAACACAAAAAACACTCACCCTATCAAATTTAAACCCTTCAACCCTACACACTACAAAATTTTTCCCCCCCCCACTCCCAAAAAACATAACCACATTCATAACCTAACATTTTTCTAACTTACCAACTAAATTCCAATCTCAAAAAACTTACCTTTACACTAATTTCTCCACCACTTTACTTCCTCTCCCAACTCCCAACAACAAAAAACACTCACCCCCTATCAAATTTAAACCCTTCAACCCTACACACTCACAAATTTTTTCCCCCCCCATCCCAAAAAACATAACCACATTCATAACCTAAATTTTTCTAACTTACCAACTAATTCCAATCTCAAAAAATTACCTTTACACTAATTTCTCCACCACTTTACTTCTCCTCCAACTCCAACAAACAAAAACACACTCACCCCTATCAAATTTAAACCTTCAACCTACACACTCACAAAATTTTTCCCCCCCCACTCCCAAAAAACATAACCACATTCATAACCTAACATTTTTCTAACTTACCAACTAAATCTCCATCTCAAAAAATTACCTTTACACTAATTTCTCCACCACTTTACTTCCTCTCCCAACTCCAACAAACAAAAAAACACACTCACCCCTATCAAATTTAAACCCTTCAACCCTACACACTCACCAAAATTTTTCCCCCCATCCCCCAAAAACATAACCACATTCATAACCTAACATTTTCTAACTTACCAACTAAATTCCAATCTCAAAAAACTTACCTTTACACTAATTTCTCCACCACTTTACTTCCTCCCAACTCCAACAACACAAAAAACACTCACCCCCTATCAAATTTAAACCTTCAACCCTACACACTCAAAAATTTTTCCCCCCCCCCATCCCAAAAAACATAACCACATTCATAACCTAACATTTTCTAACTTACCAACTAAACTTCCAATCTCAAAAAACTTACCTTTACACTAATTTCTCCACACTTTACTTCCTCTCCAACTCCAACAAACAAAAAACACTCCACCCTATCAAATTTAAACCTTCAACCCTTCACACTCACAAAATTTTTCCCCCCCCATCCCAAAAAACCCATAACCACATTCATAACCTAACATTTTTCTAACTTACCAACTAAATTCAATCTCAAAAAACTTACCTTTACACTAATTTTCCACCACTTTACTTCCTCCCCAACTCCAACAACACAAAAAACACTCACCCCTATCAAATTTACAACCTTCAACCCTTCACACTCAAAATTTTTCCCCCCCCATCCCAAAAAACATAACCACAATTCATAACCTAACATTTTCTCTAACTTACCAACTAAATTCCAATCTCAAAAAACTTACCTTTACACTAATTTCTCCACACTTTACTTCCTCTCCCAACTCCAAAAACAAAAAAACACTCACCCCTATCAAATTTAAACCCTTCAACCCTACACTCACAAAATTTTTCCCCCCCCATCCCAAAAAACACATAACCCACATTCATAACCTAACATTTTTCTCTAACTTACCAACTAAATTCCAATCTCAAAAAATTACCTTTACACTAATTTCTCCACCACTTTACTTCCTCTCCAACTCCAACAAACAAAAAACACACTCACCCCCTATCAAATTTAAACCCTTCAACCCTACACACTCACAAAATTTTTCCCCCCCCCATCCAAAAAACCATAACCCACATTCATAACTAACATTTTTCTAACTTACCAACTAAATTCCAATCAAAAAACTTACCTTTACACTAATTTCTCCACCACTTTACTTCCTCTCCCAACTCAAAACAAAAAACACATCAACCTATCAAATTTAAACCCTTCAACCCTAAACACTCAAAATTTTTCCCCCCCCATCCCAAAAAACATAACCACATTCATAACCTAACATTTTCTAACTTACCAACTAAATCTCCAATCTCAAAAAACTTACTTTACACTAATTTCTCCACACTTTACTTCCTCTCCAACTCCAACAAACAAAAAACACACTCACCCCCTATCAAATTTAAACCCTTCAACCCTCACACTCACAAAATTTTTCCCCCCCCATCCCAAAAACCATAACCACATTCATAACCTAACATTTTTCTAACTTACCAACTAAATTCCAATCTCAAAAAACTTACCTTTACACTAATTTCTCCACCACTTTACTTCCTCTCCCAACTCCAACAAAAAAAAACACACTCACCTATCAAATTTAAACCCTTCAACCCTACACACTCACAAAATTTTTCCCCCCCCATCCCAAAAAACCCATAACCACATTCATAACCTAACATTTTCTAACTTACCAACTAAATTCCAATCTCAAAAAATTACCTTTACACTAATTTCTCCACCACTTTACTTCCTCTCCCAACTCAACAACCAAAAAAACACACTCACCCTATCAAATTAAACCCTTCAACCCTACACACTCACAAAATTTTTCCCCCCCCATCCCCAAAAAACAAAACCACATTCATAACCTAACATTTTTCTAACTTACCAACTAAATTCCAATCTCAAAAAACTTACCTTTACTAATTTCTCCACCATTTACTTCCTCTCCCAACTCCAACAAACAAAAAACACACTCACACCTATCAAATTTAACCCTTCAACCCTACACTCACAAAATTTTTCCCCCCCCATCCCAAAAACATAACCACATCATAACCTAACATTTTTCTAACTTACCAACTAAATTCCAATCTCAAAAAACTTACCTTTACACTAATTTCTCCACACTTTACTTCCTCTCCCAACTCCAACAACAAAAACCACTCACCCCTATCAAATTTAAACCCTTCAACCCTACACTCACAAAATTTTTCCCCCCCATCCCCAAAAAACCATAACCACATTCCCATAACTAAATAACTCACATATAACCAATCTCCAACTCAAAAAAATTTTTTCTCCACCACAAACTCAAACAACAAAATAAAACAAACAACCAAAAAAAATTCTTTCCCCCCCCCATCCCATTCTAATACTCCAATTAAATTACTTTACACTAATTTCCACCACTTTACTTCTCTCCCAACTCCAACAAAAAACACTACACCCCTATCAAATTTAAACCCTTCAACCCTACACTCACAAAATTTTTCCCCCCCCCATCCCAAAAAAACCCCCCATTCATAACACATTTTCTAACTTACCAACTAAACCAATCTCAAAAAACTTACCTTTACACTAATTTCTCCACTTTACTTCCTCTCCAACTCCAACAAACAAAAAAACACTCACCCCCTATCAAATTTAAAACCCTTCAACCCTACACTCACAAAATTTTTCCCCCCCCATCCCAAAAAACATAACCACATTCATAACCTAACATTTTTCTAACTTACCACTAAATTCCAATCTCAAAAAACTTACCTTTACTAATTTCTCCACCACTTTACTTCCTCTCCCAACTCCCCAACAAAAACACACTCACCCTATCAAATTTAAACCCTTCAACCCTAACACTCACAAAATTTTTCCCCCCCATCCCAAAAAACCATAACCACATTATAACCTAACATTTTTCTAACTTACCAACTAAATTCCAATCTCAAAAAACTTACCTTTACACTAATTTCTCACCACTTACTTCTCTCCAACTCCCAACACAAAAACACACACTACCCTATCAAATTTAAAACCTTCAACCTACACTCACAAAATTTTTCCCCCCCCACTCCCAAAAAACATAACCACATTCATAACCTAACATTTTCTCTAACTTACCAACTAAATCTCCAATCTCAAAAAAATTACTTTACACTAATTTCTCCACCACTTTACTTCCTCTCCCAACTCCAACAACAAAAAACACACTCACCCCCTATCAAATTTAAACCCTTCAACCCTACACACTCACAAAATTTTTCCCCCCCCATCCCCAAAAACATAACCACATTCATAACCTAACATTTTTCTAACTTACCAACTAAATTCCCAATCTAAAAAATTACCTTTACACTAATTTCTCACCACTTTACTTCTCTCCCAACTCCAACAAAAAAAAACACATCACCCCTATCAAATTTAACCCTTCAACCCTACACACTCAAAAATTTTTCCCCCCCCACTCCCCAAAAAACATAACCACATTCATAACCTAACATTTTTCTAACTTACCAACTAAATTCCAATCTCAAAAAATTACCTTTACTAATTTCTCCACCACTTTACTTCCTCTCCCCAACAACAAAAAAAACACTCACCCTATCAAATTTAAACCCTTCAACCTTCACACTCACAAATTTTTCCCCCCCCCATCCCAAAAACCAATAACACATCCATAACCTAACATTTTCTAACAACCAACTAAACCTCAATCTCAAAAAATTACCTTTACACTAATTTCTCCCACTTACCTCTCCAACTCAACAACAAAAAAAACACTCACCCCCTATCAAATTTAACCCTTCACCCTACACACTCACAAAATTTTCCCCCCCCCACTCCAAAAAAACCCACTTCATAACCTAAATTTTTTTCTAACTACCAACCTAAATTCCAATCTCAAAAATTACCTTTACACTAATTTTCCACCACTTTACTTCCTCCCCAACTCCAACAAACAACCCACACCCTATAAATTTAAACCTTCAACCCTACACACTCAAATTTTTCCCCCCCCATCCCCCCAAAAAACCATCCCCACATTCATAACCTAACATTTTCTAACTTAACCCAATTCCTTTCCAATCTCAAAAATTACCTTTACACTAATTTCTCCACCATACTTTCTCTCCTCCCAACTCCAACAACAAAAAACACCCCAACCCTATCAAATTTAAACCCTTCACCAACACACACTTCAAAATTTTCCCCCCCCACTCCCAAAACAACCATAACCACATTCATAACCTAACATTTTTTAACTTACCAACTAAACCCAAATCTCCAACAACTAAAAAAAACTCTCACACCATAATTCCCACCAAACCCTACTCACCAACAAAA
Organism: Hylyphantes graminicola; assembly: GCA_023701765.1. Taxonomy (NCBI): domain Eukaryota; kingdom Metazoa; phylum Arthropoda; class Arachnida; order Araneae; family Linyphiidae; genus Hylyphantes; species Hylyphantes graminicola. Next base: position 68,163,885 of record CM043121.1, read on the forward strand.
TTCACCCCCCCCCTCCACAAAAATAACCCCTCCAACACTCTCCAAACCCCCCATTCCCCAAATCCCCCAAATAAAAAATACTAACACCACTCCCCCATAACTTTCATCTCCACCCCAACTCAACCCAAAACTTTAACCCACACCCAACCCAAAACCACTCCCATCCCAAAAAACCCCAACCCCACCCACAAATACACAATCCCCATCTACATTAACTAAAAAAACTAAAAACTCAACTCCCCCCATACCCCCCCCCCTAAACCCATAACAACTTATCCCACTCCCCAAACACCCAAAAATCCACCCCACATCTAACCAACCTCTCCCCAACACCCCACTCCCCAAATTAACTACTAACCTACACCCCATCACACCCCCACCCCCTTCCAACTCCACCCAAAACAAAACAATTTTACCCCCAACAACAAACCCCACCCCATCAAAAAATACTACCCATAAACAATCCCCCATAAACACCAAAAACTACAACTACCTAACATAATTCCACCCCTTACCTAATCCCACTCACAACACTCCCAAACTCACAAAAACCCCTCCACAAAAACCACCCACTCCCCCATTCACAAACCCATCCCCCCATCCCCCATAAATCAAAAACTTACACACTCCCACCAATTCCCATCCTAACTTACCACAAACCCCAACTTAAATAACTTTTCTCCCCACAATCAAAAAACTCCCCATACACATCAACTAACTCTCCAATACAAACTTCCCCCATCTCACCCTTCACTACACAAAAAACTACACTTCACCCCCACCCCATCTACCATACTAACAACCCAATTCACCATTCTCAACCAAAATCCATCACCTCATAATACCATCTCCAAAATAACTCTCCCCCCTTCACATTAACCTAACTCACTAAAACTACACAAATCAACTCCCCCATCCAATCCCTTCAACCAATTCACACCCCCCACACATTTTCTCCCCCCAACTCCCCAAAAACTACACCACATACCCCCCATCAATAACTACACCCAATCCCTTAACCCCTAATAAACTACACCTACAACCCCCCCCATCCATCCCAACCTACTTACACACTCAACCCAACCATTTAACCATTTTCACCCCCCAAAAAACAAAAAAAATCCCCCTACAACAATTACACCATTACATTACATAATTCTTCCCCCCACTATAAAACAACTAAACCAACACAACACCCCCCCCATACCAATTCCCATCAAATTAAACCCTCAACCAACACTTTAACATTTTTCCCCCCCCATCCCCCAAAAAAAACTCACACCCTCAAACATCAATACACCCCAACATCTCCCCCCCCCAAAAAAACCAAAAACCCCCATCACCCCCCCAAACCATACCCCACAATTCCCCTCACAAACCCCAACTTACATTTTCTCCCCAACCCAACACCCCCACCCCACATCAACCATAACTTCCCCCATAAACACCCACTCTTTCACAACACCTAATACAACTCACCTACACAACAACACCCCACCATTCCCAAAAAACTTACCACATCACCCATTTACCCATTTTCTCCCCAAATCAAAAAAACAAACATAATCATCTCCCCCATTACACATACACTTCCCCCACCACAACTAAAAAAAATAAACTAACCCTTACCACTCCACTACCCCATCTAACTTACCAACACCAATTTAACCTTTTCTCCCCCCAACTCCAAAATCCCCCACACCCATCAATACATCACACCCACATACAACCCCATCCCCCACATCCACCCAAAACTAACTAACACTCCCCCCAACCCCCACTCCCAAACCCACACTTACCATCACCAACATTTACTTAACCCCCAAATACAATCCCAACTCCAACTATCCCCAAAAACATACAATCCCCCCATCCCCCTTACCAACTAAAACACAACCAAAAAACCCACCCCCCAAAACTCCATATTATCTCAACCCAACACTTTACATTTTCTCCCCCACACTCAAATCCCCATCAAATACCCCTCTCCCCCATTACCCATACTCCCCTCTTCCCCATTAACCACACCCACAAAATTACCACAATACTACCCCCATCTAAAAAATAACCACTAAACCATTCTCCCCCCCAACCCCCAAAAAACAACAACCATCCCCATATAACATATTATAAAAATTCACACCCATAAACATACTAAAAACAACCCAACAAACCCCAATTTAACACTCCAAAAACCCCCCCCAACACCCAAACCACACCAAAAACTACCCACTCCCCCACAAAAAATACAACCCACTAAATAACACCCCCCACACAACTCCAACAAAATAAACCATAACACAAACAACCACCCACCAAACAAATACAACCAAACCCCCCCCAACAAAAACCAACCCCCCCACCCCAAAACCCCACCACCCCCACCCAACAACCAACCAACAAACAAACCCAAAAAACACCACACCCCCAACCACCAACCCCCAACACCCAACACCCCCACAAAAACACACCCCCCCAAACCCCACACCCCAACAAAACCCATAACCCCCAATCAAAAAACCCCCCACCCCCCCCAACCCCCCACCACCCAACAACCCCAACACCCAACAACAACAACCCCAACCACAAAAACACCCCCCCAACCCCACCCCACCCCCCAAACCCACCCAACCAAAACCCACACAACCCCCAATCTCCCAAAAAACAAAAAAAAACACCCAACAAACCTCCATACTCTCCCCCCCATTAACATACACATCCCCCATCTTCCACCAAAACCTAAACTAAAACACCCACAACTAAACTTACACAACTCCCCCCATACAATTCCCATCTAACTTACCATCACCCACCAACCATTTAACCCATTTTCTCCCCAAAATCAAAAAAAACCCATCAACATAATACCATAAACTCTCCCATTCACACATACACATCTCCCCCATCTTCCACCATTAACTAAACTAAACAACTCAAATAAACCTACACCAACTCCCCCCCAATCTCCCATCCTAACTTACCATACTCAACCCAACCCACTTTAACCATTTTCCCCCAAAATAAAAAAAAAACCCCCTCCCTCATAATAATACCATCCCCTCTCCCCCACCATTATCACATACCCATCTCCCCCATCTTCCACATTAACCTAAATAAACACTACAATAAACCCTTAACACACCTCCCCCATCACCCCAATTCCCCATCTAACTACCCATCCACTCAACCCAACCCAACTTTAACCCATTTTCTCCCAAAATCAAAAAAAAAATCCCCCATCAACACATAATACATCCACTCCCCACATTATAACAAACACATCTCCCCATCTTCCACATTAACCTAAATAATACTAAAATAAACTAACAACTCCCCCATACAATTCCCCATCTAACTTACCATCCACTCAACCAACCACTTTAACCCATTCCCCCAAAACTCAAAAAAAAAACCCATATCAAAATCAATACAAACTCTCCCACATTATCACATAAACATCTCCCCCCATCCCCATTAACCTAAATAAAACAACAAAACCCCTTACCCCAATCCCCCAATACCATTCCCCATCCTAACTTACCATCACTCAACCCACCACTTTAACCATTTTCTCCCCAAAACTCAAAAAAAAAATCCCATCACACATAATACCATAACTCTCCCAATTATACATACACATCTCCCATTTCCACCATTACCTAAATAAAACTAAACTAAACCTTACACACTCCCATAAATTCCCATCTAATTACCATCATCAATAATTCCCCCACTCCCCCAAAACAAAAAAAATCCCCACAACATCCAATCAAACAAACCCCCCCCACCAAACCACAATATCACAACAATACACTCCCCCCCCCAAAAACCCAAAACACCCCAAACAACACCAAACCCCCCCTCAAACCCATATCAACCAAACCACCCACAAACCAACCACCCACCCCACCCACCCCAAAACAAAACCAAAACCCCACAAAAAAAAACCCCCCCCACACCAAAACAAAAAACCCAACCACCCAACCACACAAACCCCCACACCCAACAACCCCAACATAACAAAAAAAAACAACCAAACCCAACAAACCCACCCACACAAACCACCCACCCACCCCACCACAAACCACCCCACAACCAACACCACCCCCCCAACTCAAAAAACCCCCCCACCATACACCACCACCCAACCAAACTACACCAAACCAAAACACCCACAAACCCCCCCACCCCAAAACAAACCAACCCCCCCAACCCAAAACCCCACCCCCCCCCAAAAAAAAACACCCAAACTAAACCCAACATAACCCAACCCCCCCCCCAACAAACCCAAAAAAACCCCCACATTAAAAAAACCCCCCCCACCCCACACCCCCCAACCACACCCCAACACCCACCAACAAAAAACACCACCCCACCACCCCAACACCCCCACACCAATAACCCATAACCCCCCCCAAACCAATAACCTACCCCCCCAACAATAAAACCCACCCCAAAAACAAACCCACCCCCCCACCAACCCAAACAAAAAAACACACCCATACAAACATCTAAACCACCCCCCTACACCCCACAATCCCAAATAACAAACATCAAACCAACAACCCCCCCCAAAAACCAAAAAAACACACCCCCCCAACCCCAAAAACCACCCCCCCCCACCCAAAACACCACAAAAACCCCCACACAACCCCACCCCCCAAAAAAACCCCAACCACACACCCCCCACCCCCAAAAACACCCCACCCCCCCCCAACCCCACTAACCCCAAACAAACAAATCTCCCCCCCATACAACAAACCAACATACCAAAACCCTCCCCCATAAATTCCAACCCACCAACTCCCAAACCCCCAAAAACAAACCCCCCACAACCCACCCCCAAACCACCCCACCAACACCAATAAAACAAAAAAAACCCAAACAACATAACAACACCCATACCAACCCCCCATACACATCAAAAAAAAACACTCACCCACCCCCAACCCCACACACCCCCCCAACACCCACCCCAACCCCACACCAAAAAACAAAAAAAACTCACCAACCAACCATCCCCCTCCTCCCCAACCAAATCCATCTCCCACCACTTTACATCTACCCCACCATAAAACATACACTCAAAAACCAAAACTCCCCCACCCCATCAACCACCACAAAACCCCCCACATCATACCCCAACAACCCCAAAACCCCCAACCCCCACCCACCCCCAACAAAAACCCCACCCCCCCCCCCAAACAAAAAATCCCCCCCACACCACCCCCACCCCCCAACAACAAAAAACACCCCACCCCCACACTAATACACAACAAAACCCCCACCCCAACCCCCAACACCCCCACCACCCCCATCCTAACCCCATACCATCCAAAAACCATTCACTTTAACCATTTTCTCCCCCAAACTCAAAAAAAACTCCCATCAACACATAATACATAAACTCCCCCCCACATTATAAACATCACAATCTCCCCCATCTTCCACCATTAACCTAAATAAACTACAACTAAACCTTACACAACTCCCCCCATACCACTTCCCATCCTACCATCCTCAACCAACCCCTTTAACCATTTTCTCCCCAAAACTCAAAAAAAAACTCCCCATCAACAATCCAATACATAAAACTCTCCCACCCATTAACATACACATCCCCCATCTTCCACCATTAACTAATAAAAACTACAACTAAACCTTACACAACTCCCCCCATACCCCCCCCCAATCCCATCTAACTTACATCACTCAACCCAACCCATTTAACAATCTCCCCAAAACAAAAAAACTCCCCCCATCAACACATAATACCATCAAACTCCCCACATTATCACATACACATCTCCCCATCTTCCACCTTAACCTAATAAACTAAAACTACACCCCCACACAACTCCCCCATACCAATTCCATCCTATTACCCATCAACTCAACCCCCCCTTTAACCAAATTTTCACCCCCATCAAAAAAAATCCCCAAACATATACCATCATCTCCCACAAACACCATTCCCCATCTTCACATTACACTAAACTAAACAAACAACTAAACATTACACACTCCCCCCCCCCAACCAATCACCACCCTAACACCACTCAACCCCAACCATTTAACATTTTCTCCCCCCAAAACTCAAAAAAAATCCCATCAACAATCAATACCATAAACTCTCCCCACATTATAATACACATCTCCCCCATCTTCACCATTAACCTAAACTAAAACCTACAACTAAACCTTACCAACTCCCCCCATACCAATTCCCATCCTAACTTACCATCACTCAACCCCACCACTTTAACCATTTCTCCCCAAAATAAAAAAAAATCCCCCCCCATCACACATAATACCATAAACTCTCCCCACATTAACATACACATCTCCCCATCTTCCACCATTAACCTAAATAAAACTACACTAAACCTTACCAACTCCCCCCATCCCAATTCCCCATCTAACTTACCATCACTCAACCAACCCCACTTTAACCATTTTCTCCCCAAAATCAAAAAAAAATCCCATCACACATCAATACTCTTCCCCCCATTACATACATCTCCCCCATCTTCACCATTAACCAAATAAAACTAAACTACACCCTTACACAACTCCCCCCATACCATTCCCCATCCTAACTTACCCCCCACTCAACCCAACACTTTAACCATTTTCTCCCCAATCAAAAAAAACTCCCCATCAACACATCATAATCAAACTATCTCCAATTATAACATACACATCTCCCCCATCTTCCACCATTAACCAAAATAAAAATACCTAAACCTTAACCCCCAACTCCCCCCCCCATAAAATCATCCTAACTTACATACCACCCAACCCCCACTTTAACCATTTTCCCCCAAAATCAAAAAAAATCCCATCAACACATCAATACCATAAACTCTCCCCCCACATTATAACATACATCTCCCCATCTTCACCATTAACCTAAATAAAACTACAACTAAACTTACACAACTCCCCCCATACCAATTCCCATCCTAACTTACCATCACTCACAACACTTTAACCCATTTTCTCCCCCAAAATCAAAAAAAATCCATCAACACATAATACAAAACTCTCCCCACATTATAACATACACATCTCCCCCATCTTCCACCATTAACCTAAATACAACACTAAAACTAACCTTACACAACTCCCCCCATACCAACTCTCCCATCCTAACTTACCATCACTCAACCAACATTTAACCCATTTTCTCCCCAAATCAAAAAAAAAATCCCCATCAACACATAATACCATAAACTCCCCCCCCACATTATAACATACACATCTCCCCATCTTCCACCATTAACCTAAATAAAACTACAACTAAACCTTACACAACTCCCCCCATACCAATTCCCCATCCTAACTTACCATCCACTCAACCAACCACTTTAACCATTTTCTCCCCCAAAATCAAAAAAAATCCCATAACACATCAATACCATAATTCCCCCACATTATACATCACATCTCCCATCTTCCACATTAACCTAAAATAAACACTACAACTAAACCTTACACAAACTCCCCATACCAACCCCATCCTAACTTACCATCACTCAACCAAACCACTTTAACCCATTTTCTCCCCCAAAATCAAAAAAAAAAAAATCCCCATAACACATCAATACCATAAACTCTCCCCACCATTACACATACACATCTCCCCATCTTCCACCATACCTACACAAACTACAACTAAACTTACAACTCCCCCCCATACCAACTCCCATCCTAACTTACACACCCCCACCCATTTAACCCATTTTCCCCCAAAACTCAAAAAAAACCCCCATCAACAATACATAAACTCTCCCCCATTAACAATACACATCTCCCCCAAACACAAAAACTAAACAAACCCCCAACCCCACCCCACCAACCCCCACCCTACCCCCAACCCCCAACTTTAACCCAACAACCAAATCCCCCCCCCAACCCCCCCAAAACCAAACCACACACAAACATCCCCCCATCTTCACCATTAACCTAAACTACAACAACAACTAAACCTTACACACTCCCCCCCATACCAATCCCCTATAAACCATCCACTCAACCACTTTAACCCATTTTCCCCCCCAAAATCAAAAAAAAATCCCATCAAACACAACCATCCAAACTCTCCACCCATTAACATAAAAACATCCCCCCATCTTCCACCATTAACCTAAAAAAACTACAACTAAACCTTACAAACTCCCCCCATACCAATTTCCATCTAACTTACCCACCCACTCAACCCACCATTTAACCATTTTCTCCCCCAAAATCAAAAAAAAATCCATCAAACATAAATACATAAACTCTCCCCACATTAAACATACACATCTCCCCCATCTTCCACCATTAACCTAAATAAAACTACAACTAAACCTTACCCCCAACCCCTCCCCATACCAATTCCCATCTAACTTACCATCACCCAACCACTTTAACCATTTTCTCCCCCAAACTCAAAAAAAAAAATCCCCCCCCCCATCAACATCAATACCATAAACTCTCCCCCCACATTATCACACTCATCTCCCCAACCATTAATAAACTACAACACTCAACTAAAACCCTTCACAACTCCCCCATACCCCCCCAATTCCCATCTAACTTACCACACTCAACCCATTCACTTTAACCATTTTCCCCCAAAATCAAAAAAAATCCCATAACATCAATACCATAAACTCTCCCACATTATACATAACATCTCCCCATCTTCCACCATAAACTAAAACTAAAACTAAACCTTACACAACTCCCCCCATACAACTCTCCCATCCTAACTTCACCATCCACTCAACCAACCACTTTAACATTTTCTCCCCCAATCAAAAAAAATCCCCATAACACATCAATACCATAAACTCCCCCCACATTATAATACAACATCTCCCCATCTTCCACCATTAACCTAAAACAACTACACTAACCCCTTACAAAACTCCCCCATACCCCCCAATTCCCCAACTTCACACTCCACTCATCACTTTAACCCATTTTCTCCCCAAAACTCAAAAAAAACTCCATCACCATAATACATAATCTCCCCACATTAACATACACATCTCCCCCATCTTCCACATTAACCTAAATAAAAACTACAACTAAAACCCTTACACAATCCCCCCATACCAATTCCCCATCCTAACTTACCATCACTCAACCCATACACTTTAACCATTTTCTCCCAAAACTCAAAAAAAAATCCCCATCAACACAATACCATAAACTCTCCCACATTAACATACAATCTCCCCATCTTCCCATTAACCTAAATAAAACTCAACTAACACCTTAACAACCTCCCCATCCCAATTCCCATCCTAACTTACCATCATCAACCAACCACTTTAACCATTTTCCCCCAAACTCAAAAAAAATCCCCATCAACACATCAATACCATAAACTCTCCCCACATTATAACATACACATTCCCCCATCTTCACCATTAACCTAAATAAAACTACAACTAAACCCTTACACAACTCCCCCATCAAATTCCCATCCTAACTTACATCACTCAACCACCTTTAACCATTTCTCCCCAAAAATCAAAAAAAAATCCCCATCAACATAATACCAAACTCTCCAATTAAACATACCATCTCCCCAAATTCCACCATTAACCTAAAAAAAACTAAACTAAACCCCACAACTCCCATACCAATTCCACAACTTACATCATCAACCACATTTACATTTTCTCCCCCAAAATAAAAAAAAATAAACACATAATACCAAACTCCAATTAACCATACCATCAATTTCACAAACTAAAACTACACTAAAACAACCCCCCCACTACCCCAAACACCCAACCAAACACCCATTTTCCCCAACTAAAAAAAAACTCCCCCCCCCCCAATACTAAACACACCCAATTATCAATACACATCCCACAAACCTAAAACACAACAACCCAAATACATAAACCCACCACCCAACAAAACCCCACACACCCACACACCCACCCCAACCCCCCCCCACAACCAACCCAAACCAACCCAAAACCCCCCCAACAACCAAACTAACAACCCAACCACAAACAAACACAAACCCCAACCCCAAACACCCCACCCCCACAACCCAACCACCCCACACAAACAACCCACAACCAACACCACCAAAATACAACCCCAACAAACACCCAACCCCCCCCCCCCCCCCCCCCCCCCCCCCCCCCCCCCACCCACCAAAACCCAACACCACCAACCCCACCCCCCCCAACCCAAAACCCAAAAACCACTAAACCCCCACCCCCCACACCCCAACACAACCACAAACCTAAACCCACCCAAAAAAAAAAACCCCCCCCCCCCCCCCACCCACCCCCCCACCCCCCACAACAAAAAACAAACAACAACCCCCCCCACAAACCACCACCCCCCCAACCAACCACCCCCCCCCCAAACCCCTACCCACACCAACCCCATTCAAAAAAACCACACAAACCCCACCCACCACCCCCCCCCCAAACAACAACAACAATCACCCCCCACCACCCCACCCCCCCCCCAACACACCACCAAAACCACCATCCCATCCCCACAACCCCCCCCCCCCCCCCAAACCCCCACCAACCCCCCCCCACACCCCACCCACCCCCCACCAACCCCCCCACCACCCCCAAACACCACTAAATAACAACAAAAACCAACCACAACAAACACCCCAAACACCTACACCAACCCCCCACCCAACCCCCCAAACCCAACACACCCAAATACAAAAAACCAACACAACAAATACCAACTTATCACCCCAACCACACACCCCACCCATTTAAACTTTTTAACCACACCCACAACCACCAAAATTACCCATAATCCACCCCCCCACCCCCTAATTACCCCCCCCCCCCCCCCCCCCCCAAAAACCCCCCAAAAAAACCCCCCCCAAAAAACCACACCCACCACAAAAAACCCCCCCCCCCCCCCCCCCCCCCCCCCACCCCACCCACCCCCCCCCCAAAACAAAAACACCCAAACCCACCCCCCCAAAACCCCCCCCCCAACCCCCCCCCCCCCCCCCCCCCCCCCCCCCCCCCACCCCCCCCCCCCCCCCCCCCCCCCCCCCCCCCCCCCCCCCCCCCCCCAAAAAACCCCCCCCCCCACCCCCCCCCCCCCCCCCCCAAACAACCCACCCCCCCCCCCCCCCCCCCCCCCCCCATCCACCACCCCCCCCCCCACCACCCCCCCCCAACCAACCAACCCCCCCCCCCCCCACCCCCCCCCAACCCCAACCCCACCCCCCACCCCCCCAAACCCCCCCCCACCCCCCAACACACAAAAAACCACCCACCACAAACCCCCCCAAACCAAAAACACCAACACACCCCCCCCCACCAACCCCAACCAAACCAACCCCCCCCCAAACCCACCACAACACCAAAAACCCACACACACACAAAACCAACAACACCAACAACACCAAACAAAAACCCCCAAACAACCCCCCAAACAAAACACCCCCCCCACCAACCCCACCCACCCCCAAACCCAAACCAAACCCAAACCCCCCCAACCCACCACAACACCACCCCCCCCCACACCCACCAACCCCACACAAACACCCACCAAACCACCCACCTACCAAACTACACACCACACCCCCCCCACCCCCATCTCAACCATATCCACCACCCACACCCCAAACCCCCAACCCCCCCACCCACAACCCCCCCAAACCACCCCCCCCCACCCCACCCCATCCCCCCACCCCCCCAACCATTATACAAATTCCCCCACTCCCCCACCAATCCAATATATAACACCCCCCAAACCCATAACCAAAAACTCCCCACAAACCTAATCATCCCACCCCTCCCCCCCCCCAACCCCCACCCATAAAAAAACCATCCCAACACCACCCCAAATTAATCCCCCCCACTCCCCCACCCCAAAACCCCACACACCAACCCCACCCCTATAATCACCCTAACCACCACCCAAAAAACACCAAACAAAACCAACAAACACCCCCAAAACAACCTCCAACACCACCCCCCCCCCCCCCCCCCACCCCCACTCCAAACACCACCCCCACAAACCCACCCAAAAAAACCCACCCCCACCCACCCCACATAATAAACCCAACCCCCCACCAACCCACACATCTCCCCCCAAACCTTTCCACCATTAACCCCCCAAACTATTCTAAACCCCTCCACCCCAAACAACCCCCCCCCC